>JAKZAO010000006.1:18295188-18608846 GCA_023053555.1 Branchinecta lindahli | reverse complement strand
CATCGTGTTCAGCATGTTTTCTTACCCCTAAATCGAACACCTAATCAACTAAAAATAAATCTTTTATTTTTTCCGGTTTTGGCCGGATTCCGGGCTAACTACTTGTCCGGCGAGAAATTGGTTTTCACCATCGTGTTCAGCATGTCTTCTTACCCCTAAATCGAATATCTAATCAACTAAAAATAGATATTTTATTTTTTCCGGTTTTGACCGGATTCCGGGCGAACTACTTGTCCGGCGAGAAATTGGTTTTCACCATCGTGTTCAGCATGTCTTCTTACCCCTGAATCGAATATCTAATCAACTAAAAATATATATTTTATTTTTTCCGGTTTTGACCGGATTCCGGGCGAACTACTTGTCCGGCGAGAAATTGGTTTTCACCATCGTGTTCAGCATGTCTTCTTACCCCTAAATCGAATATCTAATCAACTAAAAATAGATATTTTATTTTTTCCGGTTTTGACCGGATTCCGTTTTTGACCGGATTTGACCGGATCACCATCGTGTTCAGCATGTTTTCTTACCCCTAAATCGAACACCTAATCAACTAAAAATAAATCTTTTATTTTTTCCGGTTTTGGCCGGATTCCGGGCTAACTACTTGTCCGGCGAGAAATTAGTTTTCACCATCGTGTTCAGCATGTCTTCTTACCCCTAAATCGAATATCTAACTAAAAATAAATCTTTTATTTTTTCCGGTTTTGGCCGGATTCCGGGCGAACTACTGGTCCGGCGAGAAATTGGTTTTCACCATCGTGTTCAGCATGTCTTCTTACCCCTAAATCGAACATCTAATCAACTAAAAATAAATCTTTTATTCCGGGCGAACTACTTGTCCGGCGACAAATTGGTTTTCACCATCGTGTTCAGCATGTCTTCTTACCCCTAAATCGAACATCTAATCAACTAAAAATAAATCTTTTATTTTTTCCGGTTTTGGCCGGATTCCGGGCGAACTACTTGTCCGGCGAGAAATTGGTTTTCACCAACGTGTTCAGCATGTCTTCTTACCCCTAGATCGAACATCTAATCAACTAAAAATAAATCTTTTATTCCGAGCGAACTACTTGTCCGGCGAGAAATTGGTTTTCACCAACGTGTTCAGCATGTCTTCTTACCCCTAAATCGAATATCTAATCAACTAAAAATAGATATTTTATTTTTTCCGGTTTTGACCGGATTCCGGGCGAACTACTTGTCCGGCGAGAAATTGGTTTTCACCATCGTGTTCAGCATGTCTTCTTACCCCTAAATCGAATATCTAATCAACTAAAAATAGATATTTTATTTTTTCCGGTTTTGACCGGATTCCGGGCGAACTACTTGTCCGGCGAGAAATTGGTTTTCACCATCGTGTTCAGCATGTATTCTTACCCCTAAATCGAATATCTAATCAAGTAAAAATAAATCTTTTATTTTTTCCGGTTTTGGCCGGATTCCGAGCGAACTACTAATCCGGCGAGAAATTGGTTTTCACCATCGTGTTCAGCATGTTTTCTTACCCCTAAATCGAACACCTAATCAAGTAAAAATAAATCTTTTATTTTTTCCGGTTTTGGCCGGATTCCGGGCGAACTACTTGTCCGGCGAGAAATTGGTTTTCACCATCGTGTTCAGCATGTTTTCTTACCCCTAAATCGAACACCTAATCAACTAAAAATAAATCTTTTTTTTTTCCGGTTTTGGCCGGATTCCGGGCGAACTACTTGTCCGGCGAGAAATTGGTTTTCACCATCGTGTTCAGCATGTCTTCCGGCGAGAAATTGGTTTTCACCATCGTGTTCAGCATGTCTTCTTACCCCTAAATCGAATATCTAATCAACTAAAAATAGATATTTTATTTTTTCCGGTTTTGACCGGATTCCGGGCGAACTACTTGTCCGGCGAGAAATTGGTTTTCACCATCGTGTTCAGCAAGTCTTCTTACCCCTGAATCGAATATCTAATCAACTAAAAATAGATATTTTATTTTTTCCGGTTTTGACCGGATTCCGGGCCAACTACTTGTCCGGCGAGAAATTGGTTTTCACCATCGTGTTCAGCATGTCTTCTTACCCCTAAATCGAATATCTAATCAACTAAAAATAGATATTTTATTTTTTCCGGTTTTGACCGGATTCCGGGCGAACTACTTGTCCGGCGAGAAATTGGTTTTCACCATCGTGTTCAGCATGTCTTCTTACCCCTAAATCGAATATCTAATCAACTAAAAATAGATATTTTATTTTTTCCGGTTTTGACCGGATTCCGGGCGAACTACTTGTCCGGCGAGAAATTGGTTTTCACCATCGTGTTCAGCATGTCTTCTTACCCCTAAATCGAATATCTAATCAACTAAAAATAGATATTTTATTTTTTCCGGTTTTGACCGGATTCCGGGCGAACTACTTGTCCGGCGAGAAATTGGTTTTCACCATCGTGTTCAGCATGTCTTCTTACCCCTAAATCGAATATCTAATCAACTAAAAATAGATATTTTATTTTTTCCGGTTTTGACCGGATTCCGGGCGAACTACTTGTCCGGCGAGAAATTGGTTTTCACCATCGTGTTCAGCATGTCTTCTTACCCCTAAATCGAATATCTAATCAACTAAAAATAGATATTTTATTTTTTCCGGTTTTGACCGGATTCCGGGCGAACTACTTGTCCGGCGAGAAATTGGTTTTCACCATCGTGTTCAGCATGTTTTCTTACCCCTAAATCGAACACCTAATCAACTAAAATAAATCTTTTATTTTTTCCGGTTTTGGCCGGATTCCGGGCTAACTACTTGTCCGGCGAGAAATTGGTTTTCACCATCGTGTTCAGCATGTCTTCTTACCCCTAAATCGAATATCTAATCAACTAAAAATAGATATTTTATTTTTTCCGGTTTTGACCGGATTCCGGGCGAACTACTTGTCCGGCGAGAAATTGGTTTTCACCATCGTGTTCAGCATGTCTTCTTACCCCTGAATCGAATATCTAATCAACTAAAAATAGATATTTTATTTTTTCCGGTTTTGACCGGATTCCGGGCCAACTACTTGTCCGGCGAGAAATTGGTTTTCACCATCGTGTTCAGCATGTCTTCTTACCCCTAAATGGAATATCTAATCAACTAAAAATAGATATTTTATTTTTTCCGGTTTTGACCGGATTCCGGGCGAACTACTTGTCCGGCGAGAAATTGGTTTTCACCATCGTGTTCAGCATGTTTTCTTACCCCTAAATCGAACACCTAATCAACTAAAAATAAATCTTTTATTTTTTCCGGTTTTGGCCGGATTCCGGGCTAACTACTTGTCCGGCGAGAAATTGGTTTTCACCATCGTGTTCAGCATGTCTTCTTACCCCTAAATCGAATATCTAATCAACTAAAAATAGATATTTTATTTTTTCCGGTTTTGACCGGATTCCGGGCGAACTACTTGTCCGGCGAGAAATTGGTTTTCACCATCGTGTTCAGCATGTCTTCTTACCCCTGAATCGAATATCTAATCAACTAAAAATATATATTTTATTTTTTCCGGTTTTGACCGGATTCCGGGCCAACTACTTGTCCGGCGAGAAATTGGTTTTCACCATCGTGTTCAGCATGTCTTCTTACCCCTAAATCGAATATCTAATCAACTAAAAATAGATATTTTATTTTTTCCGGTTTTGACCGGATTCCGGGCGAACTACTTGTCCGGCGAGAAATTGGTTTTCACCATCGTGTTCAGCATGTTTTCTTACCCCTAAATCGAACACCTAATCAACTAAAAATAAATCTTTTATTTTTTCCGGTTTTGGCCGGATTCCGGGCTAACTACTTGTCCGGCGAGAAATTGGTTTTCACCATCGTGTTCAGCATGTCTTCTTACCCCTAAATCGAATATCTAATCAACTAAAAATAGATATTTTATTTTTTCCGGTTTTGACCGGATTCCGGGCGAACTACTTGTCCGGCGAGAAATTGGTTTTCACCATCGTGTTCAGCATGTCTTCTTACCCCTGAATCGAATATCTAATCAACTAAAAATAGATATTTTATTTTTTCCGGTTTTGACCGGATTCCGGGCCAACTACTTGTCCGGCGAGAAATTGGTTTTCACCATCGTGTTCAGCATGTCTTCTTACCCCTAAATCGAATATCTAATCAACTAAAAATAGATATTTTATTTTTTCCGGTTTTGACCGGATTCCGGGCGAACTACTTGTCCGGCGAGAAATTGGTTTTCACCATCGTGTTCAGCATGTCTTCTTACCCCTAAATCGAATATCTAATCAACTAAAAATAGATATTTTATTTTTTCCGGTTTTGACCGGATTCCGGGCGAACTACTTGTCCGGCGAGAAATTGGTTTTCACCATCGTGTTCAGCATGTATTCTTACCCCTAAATCGAATATCTAATCAAGTAAAAATAAATCTTTTATTTTTTCCGGTTTTGGCCGGATTCCGAGCGAACTACTAATCCGGCGAGAAATTGGTTTTCACCATCGTGTTCAGCATGTTTTCTTACCCCTAAATCGAACACCTAATCAAGTAAAAATAAATCTTTTATTTTTTCCGGTTTTGGCCGGATTCCGGGCGAACTACTTGTCCGGCGAGAAATTGGTTTTCACCATCGTGTTCAGCATGTTTTCTTACCCCTAAATCGAACACCTAATCAACTAAAAATAAATCTTTTATTTTTTCCGGTTTTGGCCGGATTCCGGGCTAACTACTTGTCCGGCGAGAAATTAGTTTTCACCATCGTGTTCAGCATGTCTTCTTACCCCTAAATCGAATATCTAACTAAAAATAAATCTTTTATTTTTTCCGGTTTTGGCCGGATTCCGGGCGAACTACTGGTCCGGCGAGAAATTGGTTTTCACCATCGTGTTCAGCATGTCTTCTTACCCCTAAATCGAACATCTAATCAACTAAAAATAAATCTTTTATTCCGGGCGAACTACTTGTCCGGCGACAAATTGGTTTTCACCATCGTGTTCAGCATGTCTTCTTACCCCTAAATCGAACATCTAATCAACTAAAAATAAATCTTTTATTTTTTCCGGTTTTGGCCGGATTCCGGGCGAACTACTTGTCCGGCGAGAAATTGGTTTTCACCAACGTGTTCAGCATGTCTTCTTACCCCTAGATCGAACATCTAATCAACTAAAAATAAATCTTTTATTCCGAGCGAACTACTTGTCCGGCGAGAAATTGGTTTTCACCAACGTGTTCTGCATGTCTTCTTACCCCTAAATCGAATATCTAATCAACTAAAAATAGATATTTTATTTTTTCTGGTTTTGACCGGATTCCGGGCGAACTACTTGTCCGGCGAGAAATTGGTTTTCACCATCGTGTTCAGCATGTCTTCTTACCCCTAAATCGAATATCTAATCAACTAAAAATAGATATTTTATTTCTTCCGGTTTTGACCGGATTCCGGGCGAACTACTTGTCCGGCGAGAAATTGGTTTTCACCATCGTGTTCAGCATGTCTTCTTACCCCTAAATCGAATATCTAATCAACTAAAAATAGATATTTTATTTTTTCCGGTTTTGACCGGATTCCGGGCGAACTACTTGTCCGGCGAGAAATTGGTTTTCACCATCGTGTTCAGCATGTCTTCTTACCCCTAAATCGAATATCTAATCAACTAAAAATAGATATTTTATTTTTTCCGGTTTTGACCGGATTCCGGGCGAACTACTTGTCCGGCGAGAAATTGGTTTTCACCATCGTGTTCAGCATGTCTTCTTACCCCTAAATCGAATATCTAATCAACTAAAAATAGATGTTTTATTTTTTCCGGTTTTGACCGGATTCCGGGCGAACTACTTGTCCGGCGAGAAATTGGTTTTCACCATCGTGTTCAGCATGTTTTCTTACCCCTAAATCGAACACCTAATCAACTAAAAATAAATCTTTTATTTTTTCCGGTTTTGGCCGGATTCCGGGCTAACTACTTGTCCGGCGAGAAATTAGTTTTCACCATCGTGTTCAGCATGTCTTCTTACCCCTAAATCGAATATCTAACTAAAAATAAATCTTTTATTTTTTCCGGTTTTGGCCGGATTCCGGGCGATACTGGTCCGGCGAGAAATTGGTTTTCACCATCGTGTTCAGCATGTCTTCTTACCCCTAAATCGAACATCTAATCAACTAAAAATAAATCTTTTATTCCGGGCGAACTACTTGTCCGGCAACAAATTGGTTTTCACCATCGTGTTCAGCATGTCTTCTTACCCCTAAATCGAACATCTAATCAACTAAAAATAAATCTTTTATTTTTTCCGGTTTTGGCCGGATTCCGGGCGAACTACTTGTCCGGCGAGAAATTGGTTTTCACCAACGTGTTCAGCATGTCTTCTTACCCCTAGATCGAACATCTAATCAACTAAAAATAAATCTTTTATTCCGAGCGAACTACTTGTCCGGCGAGAAATTGGTTTTCACCAACGTGTTCTGCATGTCTTCTTACCCCTAAATCGAATATCTAATCAACTAAAAATAGATATTTTATTTTTTCCGGTTTTGACCGGATTCCGGGCGAACTACTTGTCCGGCGAGAAATTGGTTTTCACCATCGTGTTCAGCATGTCTTCTTACCCCTAAATCGAATATCTAATCAACTAAAAATAGATATTTTATTTTTTCCGGTTTTGACCGGATTCCGGGCGAACTACTTGTCCGGCGAGAAATTGGTTTTCACCATCGTGTTCAGCATGTATTCTTACCCCTAAATCGAATATCTAATCAAGTAAAAATAAATCTTTTATTTTTTCCGGTTTTGGCCGGATTCCGAGCGAACTACTAATCCGGCGAGAAATTGGTTTTCACCATCGTGTTCAGCATGTTTTCTTACCCCTAAATCGAACACCTAATCAAGTAAAAATAAATCTTTTATTTTTTCCGGTTTTGGCCGGATTCCGGGCGAACTACTTGTCCGGCGAGAAATTGGTTTTCACCATCGTGTTCAGCATGTTTTCTTACCCCTAAATCGAACACCTAATCAACTAAAAATAAATCTTTTTTTTTTTCCGGTTTTGGCCGGATTCCGGGCGAACTACTTGTCCGGCGAGAAATTGGTTTTCACCATCGTGTTCAGCATGTCTTCTTACCCCTAAATCGAATATCTAATCAACTAAAAATAGATATTTTATTTTTTCCGGTTTTGACCGGATTCCGGGCGAACTACTTGTCCGGCGAGAAATTGGTTTTCACCATCGTGTTCAGCATGTCTTCTTACCCCTAAATGGAATATCTAATCAACTAAAAATAGATATTTTATTTTTTCCGGTTTTGACCGGATTCCGGGCGAACTACTTGTCCGGCGAGAAATTGGTTTTCACCATCGTGTTCAGCATGTTTTCTTACCCCTAAATCGAACACCTAATCAACTAAAAATAAATCTTTTATTTTTTCCGGTTTTGGCCGGATTCCGGGCTAACTACTTGTCCGGCGAGAAATTGGTTTTCACCATCGTGTTCAGCATGTCTTCTTACCCCTAAATCGAATATCTAATCAACTAAAAATAGATATTTTATTTTTTCCGGTTTTGACCGGATTCCGGGCGAACTACTTGTCCGGCGAGAAATTGGTTTTCACCATCGTGTTCAGCATGTCTTCTTACCCCTAAATCGAATATCTAATCAACTAAAAATAGATATTTTATTTTTTCCGGTTTTGACCGGATTCCGGGCCAACTACTTGTCCGGCGAGAAATTGGTTTTCACCATCGTGTTCAGCATGTCTTCTTACCCCTGAATCGAATATCTAATCAACTAAAAATAGATATTTTATTTTTTCCGGTTTTGACCGGATTCCGGGCGAACTACTTGTCCGGCGAGAAATTGGTTTTCACCATCGTGTTCAGCATGTCTTCTTACCCCAAAATCGAATATCTAATCAACTAAAAATAGATATTTTATTTTTTCCGGTTTTGACCGGATTCCGGGCGAACTACTTGTCCGGCGAGAAATTGGTTTTCACCATCGTGTTCAGCATGTCTTCTTACCCCTAAATCGAATATCTAATCAACTAAAAATAGATATTTTATTTTTTCCGGTTTTGACCGGATTCCGGGCGAACTACTTGTCCGGCGAGAAATTGGTTTTCACCATCGTGTTCAGCATGTCTTCTTACCCCTAAATCGAATATCTAATCAACTAAAAATAGATGTTTTATTTTTTCCGGTTTTGACCGGATTCCGGGCGAACTACTTGTCCGGCGAGAAATTGGTTTTCACCATCGTGTTCAGCATGTTTTCTTACCCCTAAATCGAACACGTAATCAACTAAAAATAAATCTTTTATTTTTTCCGGTTTTGGCCGGATTCCGGGCTAACTACTTGTCCGGCGAGAAATTAGTTTTCACCATCGTGTTCAGCATGTCTTCTTACCCCTAAATCGAATATCTAACTAAAAATAAATCTTTTATTTTTTCCGGTTTTGGCCTGATTCCGGGCGAACTACTGGTCCGGCGAGAAATTGGTTTTCACCATCGTGTTCAGCATGTCTTCTTACCCCTAAATCGAACATCTAATCAACTAAAAATAAATCTTTTATTCCGGGCGAACTACTTGTCCGGCGACAAATTGGTTTTCACCATCGTGTTCAGCATGTCTTCTTACCCCTAAATCGAACATCTAATCAACTAAAAATAAATCTTTTATTTTTTCCGGTTTTGGCCGGATTCCGGGCGAACTACTTGTCCGGCGAGAAATTGGTTTTCACCAACGTGTTCAGCATGTCTTCTTACCCCTAGATCGAACATCTAATCAACTAAAAATAAATCTTTTATTCCGAGCGAACTACTTGTCCGGCGAGAAATTGGTTTTCACCAACGTGTTCTGCATGTCTTCTTACCCCTAAATCGAATATCTAATCAACTAAAAATAGATATTTTATTTTTTCCGGTTTTGACCGGATTCCGGGCGAACTACTTGTCCGGCGAGAAATTGGTTTTCACCATCGTGTTCAGCATGTCTTCTTACCCCTAAATCGAATATCTAATCAACTAAAAATAGATATTTTATTTTTTCCGGTTTTGACCGGATTCCGGGCGAACTACTTGTCCGGCGAGAAATTGGTTTTCACCATCGTGTTCAGCATGTATTCTTACCCCTAAATCGAATATCTAATCAAGTAAAAATAAATCTTTTATTTTTTCCGGTTTTGGCCGGATTCCGAGCGAACTACTAATCCGGCGAGAAATTGGTTTTCACCATCGTGTTCAGCATGTTTTCTTACCCCTAAATCGAACACCTAATCAAGTAAAAATAAATCTTTTATTTTTTCCGGTTTTGGCCGGATTCCGGGCGAACTACTTGTCCGGCGAGAAATTGGTTTTCACCATCGTGTTCAGCATGTTTTCTTACCCCTAAATCAAACACCTAATCAACTAAAAATAAATCTTTTTTTTTTCCGGTTTTGGCCGGATTCCGGGCGAACTACTTGTCCGGCGAGAAATTGGTTTTCACCATCGTGTTCAGCATGTCTTCTTACCCCTAAATCGAATATCTAATCAACTAAAAATAGATATTTTATTTTTTCCGGTTTTGACCGGATTCCGGACGAACTACTTGTCCGGCGAGAAATTGGTTTTCACCATCGTGTTCAGCATGTCTTCTTACCCCTAAATGGAATATCTAATCAACTAAAAATAGATATTTTATTTTTTCCGGTTTTGACCGGATTCCGGGCGAACTACTTGTCCGGCGAGAAATTGGTTTTCACCATCGTGTTCAGCATGTCTTCTTACCCCTAAATCGAATATCTAATCAACTAAAAATAGATGTTTTATTTTTTCCGGTTTTGACCGGATTCCGGGCGAACTACTTGTCCGGCGAGAAATTGGTTTTCACCATCGTGTTCAGCATGTTTTCTTACCCCTAAATCGGACACCTAATCAACTAAAAATAAATCTTTTATTTTTTCCGGTTTTGGCCGGATTCCGGGCTAACTACTTGTCCGGCGAGAAATTAGTTTTCACCATCGTGTTCAGCATGTCTTCTTACCCCTAAATCGAATATCTAACTAAAAATAAATCTTTTATTTTTTCCGGTTTTGGCCGGATTCCGGGCGAACTACTGGTCCGGCGAGAAATTGGTTTTCACCATCGTGTTCAGCATGTCTTCTTACCCCTAAATCGAACATCTAATTAACTAAAAATAAATCTTTTATTCCGGGCGAACTACTTGTCCGGCGACAAATTGGTTTTCACCATCGTGTTCAGCATGTCTTCTTACCCCTAAATCGAACATCTAATCAACTAAAAATAAATCTTTTATTTTTTCCGGTTTTGGCCGGATTCCGGGCGAACTACTTGTCCGGCGAGAAATTGGTTTTCACCAACGTGTTCAGCATGTCTTCTTACCCCTAGATCGAACATCTAATCAACTAAAAATAAATCTTTTATTCCGAGCGAACTACTTGTCCGGCGAGAAATTGGTTTTCACCAACGTGTTCTGCATGTCTTCTTACCCCTAAATCGAATATCTAATCAACTAAAAATAGATATTTTATTTTTTCCGGTTTTGACCGGATTCCGGGCGAACTACTTGTCCGGCGAGAAATTGGTTTTCACCATCGTGTTCAGCATGTCTTCTTACCCCTAAATCGAATATCTAATCCACTAAAAATAGATATTTTATTTTTTCCGGTTTTGACCGGATTCCGGGCGAACTACTTGTCCGGCGAGAAATTGGTTTTCACCATCGTGTTCAGCATGTATTCTTACCCCTAAATCGAATATCTAATCAAGTAAAAATAAATCTTTTATTTTTTCCGGTTTTGGCCGGATTCCGAGCGAACTACTAATCCGGCGAGAAATTGGTTTTCACCATCGTGTTCAGCATGTTTTCTTACCCCTAAATCGAACACCTAATCAAGTAAAAATAAATCTTTTATTTTTTCCGGTTTTGGCCGGATTCCGGGCGAACTACTTGTCCGGCGAGAAATTGGTTGTCACCATCGTGTTCAGCATGTTTTCTTACCCCTAAATCGAACACCTAATCAACTAAAAATAAATCTTTTTTTTTTCCGGTTTTGGCCGGATTCCGGGCGAACTACTTGTCCGGCGAGAAATTGGTTTTCACCATCGTGTTCAGCATGTCTTCTTACCCCTAAATCGAATATCTAATCAACTAAAAATAGATATTTTATTTTTTCCGGTTTTGACCGGATTCCGGGCGAACTACTTGTCCGGCGAGAAATTGGTTTTCACCATCGTGTTCAGCATGTCTTCTTACCCCTAAATGGAATATCTAATCAACTAAAAATAGATATTTTATTTTTTCCGGTTTTGACCGGATTCCGGGCGAACTACTTGTCCGGCGAGAAATTGGTTTTCACCATCGTGTTCAGCATGTTTTCTTACCCCTAAATCGAACACCTAATCAACTAAAAATAAATCTTTTATTTTTTCCGGTTTTGGCCGGATTCCGGGCTAACTACTTGTCCGGCGAGAAATTGGTTTTCACCATCGTGTTCAGCATGTCTTCTTACCCCTAAATCGAATATCTAATCAACTAAAAATAGATATTTTATTTTTTCCGGTTTTGACCGGATTCCGGGCGAACTACTTGTCCGGCGAGAAATTGGTTTTCACCATCGTGTTCAGCATGTCTTCTTACCCCTAAATCGAATATCTAATCAACTAAAAATAGATATTTTATTTTTTCCGGTTTTGACCGGATTCCGGGCCAACTACTTGTCCGGCGAGAAATTGGTTTTCACCATCGTGTTCAGCATGTCTTCTTACCCCTGAATCGAATATCTAATCAACTAAAAATAGATATTTTATTTTTTCCGGTTTTGACCGGATTCCGGGCGAACTACTTGTCCGGCGAGAAATTGGTTTTCACCATCGTGTTCAGCATGTCTTCTTACCCCAAAATCGAATATCTAATCAACTAAAAATAGATATTTTATTTTTTCCGGTTTTGACTGGATTCCGGGCGAACTACTTGTCCGGCGAGAAATTGGTTTTCACCATCGTGTTCAGCATGTCTTCTTACCCCTAAATCGAATATCTAATCAACTAAAAATAGATATTTTATTTTTTCCGGTTTTGACCGGATTCCGGGCGAACTACTTGTCCGGCGAGAAATTGGTTTTCACCATCGTGTTCAGCATGTCTTCTTACCCCTAAATCGAATATCTAATCAACTAAAAATAGATATTTTATTTTTTCCGGTTTTGACCGGATTCCGGGCGAACTACTTGTCCGGCGAGAAATTGGTTTTCACCATCGTGTTCAGCATGTCTTCTTACCCCTAAATCGAATATCTAATCAACTAAAAATAGATATTTTATTTTTTCCGGTTTTGACCGGATTCCGGGCGAACTACTTGTCCGGCGAGAAATTGGTTTTCACCATCGTGTTCAGCATGTCTTCTTACCCCTAAATCGAACATCTAATCAACTAAAAATAAATCTTTTATTTTTTCCGGTTTTGGCCGGATTCCGGGCGAACTACTTGTCCGGCGAGAAATTGGTTTTCACCAACGTGTTCAGCATGTCTTCTTACCCCTAGATCGAACATCTAATCAACTAAAAATAAATCTTTTATTCCGGGCGAACTACTTGTCCGGCGAGAAATTGGTTTTCACCATCGTGTTCAGCATGTCTTCTTACCCCTAAATCGAATATCTAATCAACTAAAAATAGATATTTTATTTTTTCCGGTTTTGACCGGATTCCGGGCGAACTATTTGTCCGGCGAGAAATTGGTTTTCACCATCGTGTTCAGCATGTTTTCTTACCCCTAAATCGAACACCTAATCAACTAAAAATAAATCTTTTATTTTTTCCGGTTTTGGCCGGATTCCGGGCTAACTACTTGTCCGGCGAGAAATTGGTTTTCACCATCGTGTTCAGCATGTCTTCTTACCCCTAAATCGAATATCTAATCAACTAAAAATAGATATTTTATTTTTTCCGGTTTTGACCGGATTCCGGGCGAACTACTTGTCCGGCGAGAAATTGGTTTTCACCATCGTGTTCACTATGTCTTCTTACCCCTAAATCGAATATCTAATCAACTAAAAATAGATATTTTATTTTTTCCGGTTTTGACCGGATTCCGGGCCAACTACTTGTCCGGCGAGAAATTGGTTTTCACCATCGTGTTCAGCATGTCTTCTTACCCCTGAATCGAATATCTAATCAACTAAAAATAGATATTTTATTTTTTCCGGTTTTGACCGGATTCCGGGCGAACTACTTGTCCGGCGAGAAATTGGTTTTCACCATCGTGTTCAGCATGTCTTCTTACCCCAAAATCGAATATCTAATCAACTAAAAATAGATATTTTATTTTTTCCGGTTTTGACCGGATTCCGGGCGAACTACTTGTCCGGCGAGAAATTGGTTTTCACCATCGTGTTCAGCATGTCTTCTTACCCCTAAATCGAATATCTAATCAACTAAAAATAGATATTTTATTTTTTCCGGTTTTGACCGGATTCCGGGCGAACTACTTGTCCGGCGAGAAATTGGTTTTCACCATCGTGTTCAGCATGTCTTCTTACCCCTAAATCGAATATCTAATCAACTAAAAATAGATATTTTATTTTTTCCGGTTTTGACCGGATTCCGGGCGAACTACTTGTCCGGCGAGAAATTGGTTTTCACCATCGTGTTCAGCATGTCTTCTTACCCCTAAATCGAATATCTAATCAACTAAAAATAGATATTTTATTTTTTCCGGTTTTGACCGGATTCCGGGCGAACTACTTGTCCGGCGAGAAATTGGTTTTCACCATCGTGTTCAGCATGTCTTCTTACCCCTAAATCAAAAATCTAATCAACTAAAAATAAATCTTTTATTTTTTCCGGTTTTGGCCGGATTCCAGGCGAACTACTGGTCCGGCGAGAAATTGGTTTTCACCATCGTGTTCAGCATGTCTTCTTACCCCTAAATCGAACATCTAATCAACTAAAAGTAAATCTTTTATTCAAGGCGAACTACTTGTCCGGCGACAAATTGGTTTTCACCATCGTGTTCAGCATGTCTTCTTACCCCTAAATCGAATATCTAATCAAGTAAAAATAAATCTTTTATTTTTTCCGGTTTTGGCCGGATTCCGGGCGAACTACTAATCCGGCGAGAAATTGGTTTTCTCCTTAGGTGGCAACCGCCACCACCACCACTACAGTAATCAGATTCTTCCTTATCGCTAATGTGAGAATATCAGTTTAGTTTGCACCGAGGGGATAGGAAGGTGTACATTACGGGACTGGGGCCCCAAGCCCCAGCCCTAAATAGCGACGCTTGTGGTACCTAACCCTAATAAAGCGACGCTCGGGGACCCTAACCCAAGCGGCTGGGGCGAAGCCCCAGCGCGCGAACCGAATCCGGATCCTGCCACCACTTTGGACTTAGTCAAAATTCAGTCAACGAACCCGGATCCTGCCTCGACAAAAAACCCGGATCCTGCCACCACTCTGGACTTAGTCAAAATTCAGTCAACGAACCCGGATCCTGCCTCGACAAAAAACCTCTGGACTTAGTCAAAATTCAGTCAACGAACCCGGATCCTGCCTCGACAACGAACCTCAGTCAACGAACACGGATCCTGCCTCGACAACGAACCTGGATACTGCCTCGAAAACGAACCCGGATCCTGCCACCACTTTGGACTAGTCAACGAACTCGGATCCTGCCTCGTCAGCAAACCCGGATCCTGCCACCACGTTGGACTTATTCAAAATTCAGTCAACGAACCCGGATCCTGCCTCGACAACAAACGGTTTTGACCGGATTCCGGGCGAACTACTTGTCCGGCGAGAAATTGGTTTTCACCATCATGTTCAGCATGTCTTCTTACCCCTAAATCGAATATCTAATCAACTAAAAATAGATATTTTATTTTTTCCGGTTTTGACCGGATTCCGGGCGAACTACTTGTCCGGCGAGAAATTGGTTTTCACCATCGTGTTCAGCATGTCTTCTTACCTCTAAATCGAATATCTAATCAACTAAAAATAGATATTTTATTTTTTCCAGTTTTGACCGGATTCCGGGCGAACTACTTGTCCGGCGAGAAATTGGTTTTCACCATCGTGTTCAGCATGTCTTCTTACCCCTAAATCGAATATCTAATCAAGTAAAAATAAATCTTTTATTTTTTCCGGTTTTGGCCGGATTCCGGGCGAGCTACTTGTCAGGCGAGAAATTGGTTTTCACCAACGTGTTCAGCATGTCTTCTTACCCCTAAATCAAAAATCTAATCAACTAAAAATAAATCTTTTATTTTTTCCGGTTTTGGCCGGATTCCGGGCGAACTACTTGTCCGGCGAGAAATTGGTTTTCACCATCGTGTTCAGCATGTCTTCTTACCCCTAAATCGAATATCTAATCAACTAAAAATAAATCTTTTATTTTTTCCGGTTTTGACCGGATTCCGGGCGAACTACTTGTCCGGCGAGAAATTGGTTTTCACCATCGTGTTCAGCATGTCTTCTTACCCCTAAATCGAATATCTAATCAACTAAAAATAGATATTTTATTTTTTCCGGTTTTGACCGGATTCCGGGCGAACTACTTGTCCGGCGAGAAATTGGTTTTCACCATCGTGTTCAGCATGTCTTCTTACCCCTAAATCAAAAATCTAATCAACTAAAAATAAATCTTTTATTTTTTCCGGTTTTGGCCGGATTCCGGGCGAACTACTGGTCCGGCGAGAAATTGGTTTTCACCATCGTGTTCAGCATGTCTTCTTACCCCTAAATCGAACATCTAATCAACTAAAAGTAAATCTTTTATTCCGGGCGAACTACTTGTCCGGCGACAAATTGGTTTTCACCATCGTGTTCAGCATGTCTTCTTACCCCTAAATCGAATATCTAATCAAGTAAAAATAAATCTTTTATTTTTTCCGGTTTTGGCCGGATTCCGGGCGAACTACTAATCCGGCGAGAAATTGGTTTTCTCCTTAGGTGGCAACCGCCACCACCACCACTACAGTAATCAGATTCTTCCTTATCGCTAATGTGAGAATATCAGTTTAGTTTGCACCGAGGGGATAGGAAGGTGTACATTACGGGACTGGGGCCCCAAGCCCCAGCCCTAAATAGCGACGCTTGTGGTACCTAACCCTAATAAAGCGACGCTCGGGGACCCTAACCCAAGCGGCTGGGGCGAAGCCCCAGCGCGCGAAACGAATCCGGATCCTGCCACCACTTTGGACTTAGTCAAAATTCAGTCAACGAACCCGGATCCTGCCTCGACAAAAAACCCGGATCCTGCCACCACTCTGGACTTAGTCAAAATTCAGTCAACGAACCCGGATCCTGCCTCGACAAAAAACCCGGATCCTGCCACCACTCTGGACTTAGTCAAAATTCAGTCAACGAACCCGGATCCTGCCTCGACAACGAACCTCAGTCAACGAACACGGATCCTGCCTCGACAACGAACCTGGATACTGCCTCGAAAACGAACCCGGATCCTGCCACCACTTTGGACTAGTCAACGAACTCGGATCCTGCCTCGTCAGCAAACCCGGATCCTGCCACCACGTTGGACTTATTCAAAATTCAGTCAACGAACCCGGATCCTGCCTCGACAACAAACGGTTTTGACCGGATTCCGGGCGAACTACTTGTCCGGCGAGAAATTGGTTTTCACCATCGTGTTCAGCATGTCTTCTTACCCCTAAATCGAATATCTAATCAACTAAAAATAGATATTTTATTTTTTCCGGTTTTGACCGGATTCCGGGCGAACTACTTGTCCGGCGAGAAATTGGTTTTCACCATCGTGTTCAGCATGTCTTCTTACATCTAATCAACTAAAAATAAATCTTTTATTCCGGGCGAACTACTTGTCCGGCGAGAAATTGTTTTTTACCAACGTGTTCAGCATGTCTTCTTACCCCCTAAATCGAACATCTAATCAACTAAAAATAAATCTTTTATTTTTTCCGGTTTTGGCCGGATTCCGGGCGAACTACTTGTCCGGCGAGAAATTGGTTTTCACCATCGTGTTCAGCATGTCTTCTTACATCTAATCAACTAAAAATGAATCTTTTATTCCGGGCGATTTACTTGTCCGGCGAGAAATTGGTTTTCACCAACGTGTTCAGCATGTCTTCTTACCCCTAAATCAAAAATCTAATCAACTAAAAATAAATCTTTTATTTTTTCCGGTTTTGGCCGGATTCCGGGCGAACTACTTGTCCGGCGAGAAATTGGTTTTCACCATCGTGTTCAGCATGTCTTCTTACCCCTAAATCGAACATCTAATCAACTAAAAATAAATCTTTTATTCCGGGCGAACTACTTGTCCGGCGATAAATTGGTTTTCACCATCCTGTTCAGCATGTCTTCTTACCCCTAAATCGAACATCTAATCAACTAAAAATAAATCTTTTATTTTTTCCGGTTTTGGCCGGATTCCGGGCGAACTACTTGTCCGGCGAGAAATTGGTTTTCACCAACGTGTTCAGCATGTCATCTTACCCCTAAATCGAACATCTAATCAACTAAAAATAATTTCTTTATTTTTCCGGTTTTGGCCGGATTCCGGGCGAACTACTTGTCCGGCGAGAAATTGGTTTTCACCATCGTGTTCAGCATTTCTTCTTACCCCTAAATTACACTCTGCTGAGATCACATCGATTTCCACATTAAAATGCTTCTTTTATAATCAAACAATTAAAAGCAGTCAGAAAAACTAGTGAAACTTGGGCAGTCTGTGATATACACTGCACCCTTAGTAAGCATACTACCAGATTGCAGGATCTCCACTCAGACCTGCAAAGTCTATGTTCTCTCAACGTACAGTATATTTAAACGTGAAGCACTTGAAATACTTGACTTGACTTAAGTCCCATCCGGCCTTGGTGGCCGTCTCGGGGCCTCGCGAGCGAATACACTGTAAAAAAAAAATCCTGCAGTGTTTGCCACTGGGATTAACCTTGTCTCTACTGAGATAATCTTTCCTCTAATTCGGATTAATCTTATCACAGTAGAGATAATATTAATCCCAGTAGCAAATAGCCTACTGCAGTTAACTTTAATCCGAACTCGGAGAAACTTTTTACAGTGTACTTAAGTACAAGTTTTGTACTTCGAACTTTAGTACTACTTATGCACATTTGTCGTCATGTACTTAATACTTATTTACATAATCTGGAAGTAGGCTACCCTACTTGATATTTAATACTTAAGTAGAAACTTGAAGTACTTGTCCCAACACTGGGACAACGAACCTGCAAAATAT
Source organism: Branchinecta lindahli (assembly GCA_023053555.1). Lineage (NCBI taxonomy): Eukaryota > Metazoa > Arthropoda > Branchiopoda > Anostraca > Branchinectidae > Branchinecta > Branchinecta lindahli. The sequence continues at coordinate 18,590,653 of JAKZAO010000006.1, read as the reverse complement.
ATCGCTGAAGAATACAACTGGCTCTTTATGTTGTATTTGGTTTGCAATAGTCAGAACTTGAACTTAAAGTAGTTGATTCATGTGGGCCGAGAAGGTGGGAGACTATCATTTTACGAAGTGTCGAATATTTACGAACACACTGTTACCTCTGTTTTCTCCAAAATCATCATGGTATCCAAGGTTGTCCACAAATTACTTTCACTCTTGAAAACAAGGTCGTCAACTCGCCATTACTCACTAAATATTCACTGATCTCCTGTTGCGGGTCAGATGTATACTAAAATCTTCAAGAAGATCGAGGGGCGTGTAAGAGGATTAAAACAACGAAGTATATCACCCTGTGGACGTTTAGATATGTCAGAAGTAGAAACCCTCGGCCAGTTTGACAATTTCTGGTCTCGGAAGCTGAATATTATTTAGCTTAGTTTCTTAATCTCTAAGAAATTGTTATAACGAATTTAGTATAATGCACGGCGTTTGTTAATTGCGATCTGGTTTACATCCTTACTTCTTTGGACTGAAATTAACAAGAAAAAACAGAAAACAAAATACTCAAAGAAATCGATAATGCAAATAACTAGTTTGATTTTTCTACACATTTTCCATGTGCCTGCTACAATAACAAGTGCGCAAGCGCTCAGACGTGGAGTGTGAAAGTAAAATGTTTATCACATCTTATATACAAACAGCAAGATATTTCACATCCCCAATAACCAAAAAATATTGAAATAACCTAATTTGAAATACCTAAATTAAAATTTAGGTATTGAATAACCTAATTAAAAAATCATCAGCATTTAGAAATCTAAAAAAGATCTTCAAAATCTTGCAAGAACGGTCTATGTTTGATCACTGAGCCAGTCCGACACTTAAACCCCTTTTCCATTAGCAAGGTACAACAAGTGTAATAAAACCAAATCGTTTTATTGCCTGATACCCCCCTTGTCACAACTTGATTAAGGTCATATGACAAAACCGTCCAGTTTCCAACTCATCATTGAATAGGAAAGTACGCCGCGTGGTCTTATTTGTTGCTGTTACACAAAAATCCGCATCTGTACATATATATCCACAAGTATACAAGAGTTGAACTTGAGACGTGCCATAGACGAACTTCACTCATGAGAAATCTGGGCCCGGCTGCTTTATTTGTAAAAAAAAAAAAAAAAATCAAAAGATTAATTCCTGAACTGCCAACATGCCAAATGCTCTAAGCGGCCAGTTCAGGAACTTAAAATAATTAATGCCTCTAATTGAGATTAATTTCATCTCTTAACAAAATCACTCGTCACAACCTTATCCGCGTCAAACACGACAACAAGAGCAAGAAATATATAAAATAAAAGACACCAACTCTCAAGACTCTAGAAGATATTTTTTCATTTTTTTCTGGAAAGAGCTTAAAGACACCGATCCCTTTATACAGTTCGGCAACATGTTCCATACTTCTACACCAACATGTCGCAACGAAAGAGCTCCTCGATGTGTATGGCGTATTTCAGATAGGAGCAGATTTCTCTCAGAAGAAGTTGTTGGGTATGAATGGTACTCTGAAGTCACATGAAACATATCTAGTTCTCTTAGTCCTAACGGTGCTAACGAATTAATACATGAATAAACTAAAGTTGCTACCTGAAACTTTGATATTTTGTGAACGTTCAAAATGTTAGCCAGACGAAATGATTCACTTGTTGGATGTTTATTTAAGAATAATGTTTTTACCGCACGGTTTTGAATTACTTGGATTTTGTGTATATTATATTTAAATGAATTGGACCACAGAGAACATCCATACTCCAGGTATGATGAAACAAGGGTGTAATATAAAGTTCTGAGCACTTTTTGTGGCATAAAATGTTTGAGTCTGTTAAGAACTCCTGCTCCACGTGACATTTTAATAGAAAGAGCTCTCACATGATCTTTCCATGTAATCATTTCATCAATAATCATTCCTAAATACTTAAAACGTGTTACCCTTTCAATCACCACATCCCCGAACGAAAGTATCTTATTCGTTTCAAAGTGTTGCAAATTTGAAAAAATCATGTATTTTGTTTTCGATAGGTTTAATGAGAGATGATTCTTCCGTAAATATTCAGACAAACTAGCCAAAGCGGTCTCCATGATAGCAAACAATCCATCTACTGTGTTCGATTTGAACAACATTACTGTATCATCGGCATATGTTATAAGTGTGCATTTAGTAACAAATTCTTTTATTTCCGAAACATAAATCAGGAAAAGTAGTGGCCCTAGAATCGAGCCTTGAGGGACACCGCATGTTATTTTTCTTTCTTGTGATGTTGACGATCTTACAACTACAACCTGCGCTCTATCTTCTAGGTATGACTTTATCCATTTCACCATCCAAACGGGGAAATACATTTTATTCAATTTTGAAAGTAGTACCTCGTGGTTTACCGTATCAAAAGCTTTTGAGAGGTCCACGAAAATTGCCGATGTCATGAATCCAAAATCCAGAAATTCCTTAATCTTTATAATAAAGTGGGAAATGGCATGAATAGTTGAATGATTTTTTCGAAAACCACATTGGCTAGATGGTAAAATTCCGTTTTCATTACCTAATGAATCTTGTCATTTTCTAATGCATAATTTTTTCAAATAGCTTAGAAAATACCGGTAGAATTGAAATGGGTCTATAGTTATTGATTTGGCTTTTATCTCCATTCGTATATAAAGGTATGAGCCGACTTCTTTTCATTTGTTTTGATTCCAGTCAATGGTCAAAAACTTTACTCATGGGCAAACTAGGCCCACTTGCCCCTGAACCAAGTGGGGGTGGGGTTTGGGCCCGCAAAAAGCAAAAGGAGACCCCAATGCTCACAAACCTACCAAGTTTCAACTTGATACCTGTTGATTCTTGTCACGGGTAACAAAGTTTACTCCTGGGCAATCTGGGCCCAGTTGCCCTTGAACGGGGTGGGTGGGGGAGGTGCAACTTTGAAAGCAATTTCTCAGCCCTAGGATCTACGAGTACAAGGAGTTTCATCGTCCTGTGCCCAGGTCTGGTCAAGTTATGAACATTATTCACTGGGCAATCTGGGCCCATTTGCCCCTGAACCGGGTGGGTGTGGGGGGTGGGACCCCCAAAAGGCACAAGTAGACCCCAATACCCACAAGTCTACCAAGTTTGAATTTGATACTTGCACTGGTTTACGAGTTATGAGCTAAACAAAATATGGTGAAAACCGAAAAACGGAAACCGAAAGACTGCTACAGCACTCGCAATAGTGGATTGTTCCAAGGAACACTCCACTAAAAACAATTTGTTAGATCCATAGTCAAACTATGATCCCAGCCTCCCCATGTCGCGCACTTCCGACCCGCGCCACTAGATGACCCAGCGGTCGGATCGAGTCGTGTCTTCATCTTGGGTCTTAGGTGGGGGGGGGTTCTAGACGTTGCAAGTGCTAGAATGCTTAATTATGATGCAACTCCTTTAATTCATTATATATATTATTCCAAGTCAGCTTGGGCTGAAGAAGGCTTACCTTTTTTTTACCTCGTCGTTCCCGTGGATTGTTGGAAAGAGACTGGTGATCAAATTCCTGTAGAGATTCTTGTCACGTGACATCTCGAAGATTTTGGTCCATTCTTCGTCGGTCATTTGCTTCTTTAAAGCTTCTTCACTCATTTCGTCCGGACGAATGTCCCGATTGGAAAACTAAAATAGATCAAAGAGTTGAATCATCGAGCAAGTGCCACAGAATTACAAGTTCGCGTTCGTTCAAATCACACTACCTAAATCAGACACTCCATAAACTTGACAATACAGATTATGAGAATGCTTTAAAACTGAATGAAGTAGAGCTTAGTTCAAATAGTATTTTCACAACAAACGGCGAACTGGACTTCACTGTCAACAACAAAAAAGGACAAGAATAGCCAAAATATGTGAGATAATTCGTGCATCGTCAACATTTCGTCACAATCAAAATTTAAGAAAAAAATAGCGTGACAAAAAAACACACGCTTAGCCCAAAACATTTACTAAAATCATGATAGCTAAATACCCTCATTCTATGACTCCTGGAACGATAATCAGGCATCAACTCCCAAAGCCCAGCCTAGATTTTCGTTCACGGTGAAACTCAACAGTCACCGAGGCTCCAACGCCCGTGACAGTAACTGAAATCTGGGTATCTCTCCTTATATGTTGACGAGAAATGCAAATTCGGCATGATTGCTGTGAAAGTCATTTCAAATTATATTCTACTCTACTCTAATTTGCGCTCTACGACTCAAACTTCCCAAGACTAAATCAATGTGAACATAAATCCATAAATTACTGAATACCCTTTATGAAAATTTTGTTGAGTGTTTCCAACGCCCGTAACAGTAACTGAAATCTTATTATAATTATTTATTTGTAACCCATCAAATGGCCGAAGACAAAAGGATGGAGTATAAAAAAGAACAAAAAAAGCGAATGAATAAAACAACAGCATCTTCGGTAAGGCTGTTTCAAGGATCAACGAATCTGTTACCAAAACCCCACTTAAAAACGTCCTTGTGGAATGTTGATTTTGCAAGCTTGTACGCGTGCCCCCGATGATGACGGTTAATGCTGAATCTTACTAAATCAGTCACTTCAAAATTGTCATAACTTCCATTCATTAATTGGAATGTTTCAATCAGGTCTCCTCTAAAAAACCTTTATGCAATGGAGGGAAGGCACAACTTGGCTAGTCTCACTTGGTAGGGAAGATCGCGCAGACCTGGTACAAACTTCGTAGCTCTCCGTTGAATTTTTTCGTACGCCTCAATGTCACAATTAATTGTAATATGGCCTCACTGTGGTGTGGCAATATTCAACGATCGGGCGAACCATCGACTTGAACAGAAGTGAGAACCGACCATCCTGCTTAAATATAAAGGTTCTTCGAATTACAACAAGGATTCTATTACACTTTTGCATGGTAAGGTTGTAATGTTGAGAGAAACGCAGATCCCCATCGATCAGGACCCCTAGATCCCGTCGGGTCTTACATTCGGGTATCGTTAGGCTGTTGAAAGTATAGACAGTTTTAAAGTGAGAGGGTCCCAGGCGAAGATGGTGACTTTTTTCGACGTGCAAGTCCATCAGCCACACTTGCATCCAGATTTCAATTTTGTGAATTTCATTTTGGAGTATTTGTGAATCTTGGGAACTCCTAATGACCCTGCAGATCTTGGTGTCATCCGCATACAACGCGATATCGGAATCAATGCCGGACACTAAGTCATTAATGTAGATATTGAAAAGTAATGGTCCCAATACACTACCCTGGGGCACTCCGCTTGTTACGTAGACGGAAGATTTACTTAGCTACCCGTTTACTTTGACTCTCTGTGTCCGTTCGGAGATGAAGCAGGCAATCCATTTATGCATTCTCCCGCGGATGCCTAGCTTCTCGAGTTTCACCAAGAGTCTCTTATGAGGAACTTTGTCGAAGGCTTTTCGAAGGTCAAGGTGCAGGGCATCTACTTGGCAACCAGAGTCGATCTACTCCCTCCACTGTTCTGTTGTCAGTAATAGCTAGGATTCCGCGGATCTTCCTTTGATAAATCCAAACCGCTTCTTCGTTATAAGTTTCCTATCCAGTAGATGAAAAAGAAGGTTATCAGAGGCGATTCTTTCAAAAATTTTGGATGTTACGCAAGTAAGGCTAATTGGCCGATAGTTGTTTGGATCTTCTTTCGAAGCACCACCTTTAAACACTGGTGTAACGACAGCTTACTTCCAAAGTTTTGGCAGTTGGCCCGATGACAAGCTTTCCCTAAAAATCACAGACAGAGGTTCAGCAATGAGCTCAGCAGTCTCATTCAAAATTCGTGGGTGTAAACCATCTGGGCCCTCAGACTTGTTTGGGTCCAATTCCCTTAGCTTTTTGCAAACTAGCTCAGGGTCAACTATGAGGTCTGGAAAGTCTTGGTGAGAGGCATCACTATCAGACAGAGTAGAAGGGTCTTCATCAGTATATACGGTACAAAAATAGTGGTTCAAAATGTCCGCGACAGCAACGGGATCCTAGACAGTCTTTCCGGTTGCAGGGTCCTTCATCTTGCTTGCGTTTGCTATTATTTTTCTCTTGGTGTTCACATACTTCCAAAACGCTTTAGGATTTGATTTTGAAGACACTGCCACTTTCTTTTCTCTTTGGTTGGCCTGTAGACGTGTTGCCTTTCGAACTTTATCTGAAATTCTTCTGTAACTCTTCTTTAAATTATCTGCATCTGGGTTTGCTTGAAATTGCCACCAAGCTTGCTGCTTTTCTTTTATGAAAAGCAGAGTTGGGCGGCTAACACGAGGTCGGTTTCTATGATGGGCAACTGGTACAAAAGATTGCACAAGAGAGGTGAGTCTGGAGACAAATGCTGTGTACATCTCATCGACAGTCAAAAACTCGTGAAACTCATCATCCCAATCAACATCCATTAGCGCGTCCCGCAGACCAACATAATTTCCCCTGTAGTAATCTAACCTTGATTTTGACGGACTGTTATTCTCTGGACAATTAAAGGCTAAATTGAAGAAAATGCAAGAATGGTCAGATTTGCCTACAGGAGCTGCTATGCGAAGATTATCAGTTATGTCAGGGTCATCTGTCAGTACTAGGTCTAAGAGGCTTGGTCGGTCTTGGCCTCTCTGTCTAGTCGGCACGGTTACTAACTGCTCAAGACAGTTTTCGTTCAAAAATGACAGGAATTCTTTAGCTGGGCCACTTGTTAGCGAGCATCTTGTGTATGAGTAGCATTCCAGTTAATGTTCGAATAGTTGAAGTCTCCCACAGCAACAGTTGATCCTTTTCTTTCTTCTAAGTAACTTCGAAATTCATTCAGAATTTCTATTTGGACTACGATAAACAACACCAAAATTGACTATGTTGTCTCCAGATCCATGGAATCGAAGCCAAATACTCTCAGTTACTGTGTCCTCGCTGTTATGAAGCTCTTCGAGTATAGACAGATTCATTCAGACTGGGAATGTCTAACTATTTATTTATTTATTTTTCAGATGTTCTCAGTGCTGTATGGCCTTTAGGCCGAATAAAGATTATTACTACTGCATTATTATTCAGCTTTCTGGAGGTGTACAGCCATCCATTAATAGAGGCGAAAGCCTTTTTGCTGCAATCATATTATTATTATTACATTTATAGAGGACAAAGCATTTTTGCTGCAATTAGCCTATATTATCATTAAAGTGGGAGCGTGTATCCACCCTACTTACTATATTTGCTACACATGACGTCACGGATCCTGGCTTCTTTGCGTCAAGGGGGAACATTTTATAGTTTCGGCAAAATATCGTAGCACGGTCTAATCGTACCAATCACGTCACAGAGATCGCAGTTACCGCACTTACTACGCTCCTGGTAAGTTAGTACTAGTTACTATTTCGAGAAGGTTGGAACGGTCAGCATAGTAACTTTTCACGAGGTTGAAACGAAAATATTAACTAACTATTGTTAGGAGGGGGGAACAAGCTCTGGGTGTGCATCAAGCGAATTCAAACAAAGTATAGTATTGGGTCATTGGCGAAGATAGGGGACGACTGAGGAGAAGCACGGGCAATCCAATTCAATTCAATAATTCAACTTGAACTTACTTTCGGATTGGACGATTGCACACTGCTAGCCAAGAAAGCTGCCCTATAGTGCAGGTCTCTCACACCCAATGACTTCAACCCTCGCACACCTTCAATATCTGACGCGTCGTTTCCTTTCCTTGTCGTCGTGTCGGCACGCACACCAGGCATGGGTATACTTCCAACATCGGGTACGACGATAAGTGTGCCTATGAAGTCACTCTGGTCACCGGCCTGCGCGGATTCGACAGCCTCGGCTCGTAGGACTACTTCCACACTAAATTAAAGTAAACTACAGTTATTTTAGGTTCAACGATAAGCGGGAGCCGGACCAGCTTCAAAAAGAGCTAGACACGACAGAAACAAAAATCGGCATTTTGAAACGGCATTTAGCAAAAGCAAAAACCCCATATCCAGAAAAACTCAAAGCTCTCAACATCCCCACAATGACATACAGAAGAAATCGTGGTTATATGATAGCTGTGTACAAAAATTTGAACAAAAACATACCACCCAACATTTTTGTGCCAAACAAAGGAAGAACCACCAGGGACCACTCACAAAAGATGACAAAGAGGCCTGTGCTCAAGCGGCATGCACAGAACTTCTTCACAAGTCGATCAATCAACCCCTGGAATGCACTAGCAGAATCCACTGTTGCCTGCCCAACAACAAACAGTTTCAAACAACATCTGGACAAGGAATGGTCTGGCAAACCGTGGAGGTTCAACTGGAAAACTGAACAAGACAGCACCCATATAGGCGTACATTAGGAGAAATCCTACTCGCCTGCAATTGCAAATTTGCAGGTAAAAGTCGGCATTTTGAAGAGGCATTTTAGCGAAAGCGAATGTCGCTGCCAAGCATCGTAGCTTACGCATCCATTATTAGCCATTGTTTGGACATTTATTCTTCGCGATGACGAAACTTTGGAAACAAGACCAAAGGTGTCGATGGGATCCCAAAAATCTAATATATGATGTTGATAGATCAAAACTTATTTAGAAACAGATCACCAAAGATTCTAGCAACCGATTCTTACTTACGAGTCCATGTCCTCGTGACAGACGTGGTACCAATTTGTTCGTACCATATAAACCACAGGAAACAAATTGTAGGTACACCAAGTAGACAAAACTGCTAACCCCTCATTGCCGAAGATGATTATGGTCTAACAGCCTATTATTAGACCATGAAACCATTAGAAATCCCCTACTTGTCTCACAATTGGGATCGGTCTATTTTTGGTTTCAGTGTTCACCCTTCTACTGCAGTTGTCAATCCTTCTAAACTTTCCAACTGTTATATGGCCCACAACCACCTTCTCTTTTAGCAACCCCACATACCAACCCCTTCGACCTTCGAAAACAACTAGCTCTTAGGTTCATTGAGCACACGCTCTGCGCAGAGCTATACTACTATGCAGAGCTTATATACTATTTTGAAGAAAAGGGGTAGCCGAAAATTGGTCGACACATTTTGTGTCCGGTTTTGGCCGGATTCCGGGTGAACTACTTGTCCGGCAAGAAAAAGGTTTTCACCATCGTGTTCAGCATGTCTTCTTACCCCTAAATCGAACATCTAATCAAATTCAAATAAAACTTTTAGTTTAAACAAACTTTCCGGTTTTGGCCGGATTCCGGGCGAACTACTTGTCCGGCGAGAAAATGGTTTTCACCATCGTGTTCAGCATGTCTTCTTACCCCATAATCGACTATCACATTAGCTGTTTCAAAATATTTTGTTTGCCCCTTAATTTGAAACCCCTTCCCCACCCTCAAATATAGAGCTACAGTGCCCATCTTCGAACCTGACTTGTACTTTGACCCAAAGGATCCTCCCACCAAGTTTCATCAAAATATCTCAATCCCTTCGAGAGTTATCGTGCGTACAGACGGACAACTTTTGCGATGTCATAGGTATCCGTCACTAACGTTTTGGGATCCCAAAAAGTGGAATCGTTTTGTGTTCAGAGGAAATATGTTACTTTATCAATTGCTTCCACAATCTCTGTATACATCCTTATCCCGAACGTAAAATTCTGTCCGACCTATTCTGCCTATCTAGAGGTACTGAGTTGATACCAGTCTACTTCCCTCTTCGCCACAGCGCATACCAGATGAACAAGTGCGCAAGCGCTCAGACGTGGAGTGTAAAAGAATGAATTGAATTGTAACATTGAATTTCCCGTAACGTTTAATATTCGTATTGCATACTTATTCGTGAAACCAACAATTGAGCTCTCAAAGAATCTCAGGCTCAGGCTAGAACACCCTAATGTTAAAGTCATAAATTTTCAGCGCGTCTCATCTGACACCTTCCACGTGAGAACACATGTTACTTCATTTGGAAACACAATCCCTTCACGTCAGTCGTAATTCGGTCTCCAATCACAGTATTGTCCATCTTTGTCTTTCAGTATTGCTTCGTATAAACCCCGTAGGCTTGTTTCAATACACTACTGACATTACTTTCATCAATCTTTAAATGTATTTCGTTTATTATACCTTGTTAAAACACATTAATGTAATGACAAAGTCATAAAGTTTCAGATCCCATTTCATCATTCCCATCCTTCCGCGAAAACACATGCTGTGACTAATTGACAGCTCAAACCCTTTGCGAAACATGAAACCAAACAAACGCAATGCGCATCTTACGAAAAGTACTGTGTACAACTATACGAGGTTTTAATTTTGACGAGTGTCATCGTTCACGAACTTAACACATGGGCAATCTGGGCCCATTTGCAAAATCTCAGAAAATCTCAAATCATGGGTATCCGGGCCCAGTTGCCCATGAACGGTGAGGGTGGGGGAGGTTCAGTCTCAAGATGTACTTCGTGGCCAGAGGATATATACATATATATCCACAAGTATACAAGAGTTTAACTCGAGACAATGTCACAGACGAACGTAACTCATGGGAAATCTGGGCCCAGTTACCCATGAACGGGAGGGTTGGGGGGAGGGGGGCGTCAAATTGCTTATCTAAACCTATATATCCTCGACTATACCAACTTAGTGTTTTATTCCAGTCACGGGTCAACAAATCTTCTCATGGGCAAATTGGTCCCACTTGCCCATGACCGGGGAGGGTGGGGGTGATTCAACTCCACACAGATTTTCCCAAACCGATGATCCAAAAGCACAAAGGAATTTCATCGCCCTATCTCCAGTTATTGTCAAGTTAAAAACATATAAAATGGGAAATCTGGGTCTAATTGCCTCTGAACCGGGTGGGTGTGGGGGTGGGACCCCCAACAGACACAACTAGACCCCAATACCCACAAGTGTACCAAGTTTGAACTTGATACTTGCACTGGTTCACGAGTTATGAGCTCCACAAAATATGGTGAAAACCGAAAGCTGCTAGAGCGCTTGCAATAGTGGATTGTTCCAAGGAACACTCCACTAAAAACTGAAGGAGGCCTGCAGGCATGAAGAGCCCGCTTTGCAGCGTCACATGTGACGTCATGATGATGGACAACCAACCAGCTGTAAAGGACGACTCAGACGGCGTTCATAATGAAATTTCTTCTGCGGGGCTCTACTGCGATATCGCTGTTTGTAGGTGTCATATAATATCGTATGAAAAGGTTCGTTTATTTCATGACAACACTATCTCCAAACTCACTCAAAGGTGACTGAAAGGCAACTGAAATGTGACCGCCTTACTCTATCGCATACATAGGTATTTATACCTCGAATCTTAATTATTATCTTATAATCCCATGCATGGGTATTACGAAACTTGGTAATTAACTGAGGTCGGGTCAGGTCAAGTTAGGGGTAAAAGACTTTAAACTGGGTATACAACATATGCCCCTTCTTAAAAAAAAAAAAATGCGGCCTCGCATTTACAACTAAAACTAAAATTTTACAAAGCGATTTATCTTGGAGGGGACACCCAGATATGGACAAACACAAAAATTTTTGTACAAACTATTTACAAAGTGATTTATCTTGGAGGGGACGCCAAGATAGGGATCGACAAAAACAATTTTACAAGCTATTTACAGGATTTAAGGACTTGAGGTAAGCGAATAGAGTGAAGACAACAAAAACACTAATATTTAATAACATCTCCAAATGGCTTGGTTGGCTTTCTGTCTCTTGCTGTTCTTCTTGCTTCTGGCTGTGGTACTGGAAATGGTGACCCTGCTGATCTTGGCTGTTGCTTTATGACCGGACGTACTGGCGTTGAAATCATCGGTGACAGGATCGGTGGAGATGGCGTTGGACTGGCTACGGGTTGCTCTTCGCTGAATGATTCGAAAGCTTCTTCTGGTTGTGCAATGGTGACTGTTGCACTTTCGTCGGTGGCGGCTTGAGGCGCAGTTGTGACTCTAGCTTCTTCCGTAGTCCCTTTCTCCAACTGACTGTCTGGCAACTGGCTGATTTCAATCGTAGGCTGACTCTCTGCTGCTGGTGGTGAGACTGGTACGTAGAGCGGCGATTCCAGGAGTGATGAACGGGATAATTCAAGCTGAGTCTGGATGTGCTTGACAGTTGACTTGGCTGCAGGCTTGTCTTCGCCATTGTACTGCCAGCAAGATTCAGGAACGGGCTTCAGTAGATTTACGTGGACTTTCTTCTGCTTCCCTGTTTCCTTGTCGGTGATGATATAGTTGTAGTCGCTGCAGACTTTGGTGATGGTGTAAAGACCTTCGTACTCAGACTGTAGTCTTGAAGATATTCCTTGAAGTGGAACTAAACGACGACACCAGACGCGATCTCCCATGTTGAAATGCTGGAGTTCGGCTTGACGATCGTAATATTGCTTCTGGTACTGGTGGTATTCTTCAGTTCGTCTCGCTGCTTCTTCTCGTGCCTTCTTCACTCCATAAGAGATTCGACCGACGTAGTCTTCGATGTGAAACCAACTGTGGTCTTCCTCTGTGGTATGTCTTCCGAAAATGACTTCATGAGGAAACTTTCCGTCTCGGTGGAACATCAGGTAGAACGGTGTTTCTCCAGTGGCTTTGTTGGGGCTGTTGTTGAGTGAATAGACAATGAATGGTAGGTAAGGATGCCAGTGACGATGATTCTTCTGAATGAACTTGGCAAGGGCTGCCTTTAAGTCGCGGTGAATCCTCTCCAATTTGCCATAGGTTTGTGGGTGGTAAGTGGTTGTGCGGAGACGTTTCACGTCGAGCTTCGCGTAGGTTTCTTCGAGTAGACTACTCATGAAGTTCTTCCCTTGATCAGATAGAATGGCTTCAGGGATACCAAATTTCATGAAAACTTTGTTGACGAGCACCTCGGCTACTGTTGCTGCATCTTGCTTCTTCAGTGGAAAGGCCAACAGATAACCAGAGAAGTGGTCCATGCATGTGAGGATATAGCGGTGTTGCTTGGAGCTCGTCGGCTGAATTTCTCCAACGATGTCAACGGCAATTCTCTTGAATGGCTCAGTCGTGATTGGCAACGGCTTCAGTGGTGCTCTCTTCGGATTCGGCTTGCTGTGACCGATGGACTGGCAGACGTGACAGTGCTTGACGAAATCTTCGGTGTCATCATGCATTCCTGGCCAGTAGAAAAGCTTTCGAAGAATCTTGTAGAGACGTTCAATCCCTTGATGTGATCCGACAGGAGTAGAGTGGTACGCGGCCAAAACTTCGTTGCGAAGGGATGTTGGCACAACTAGGAGCTTTTCATCTGTTCGGAACCTTGTTGAATGCTTTGGTCGTCTGAAGAGTAGATCATCTTGCAGTATGTATTTTGAGGCTTCGCTGTCCTGTTGACTCGTGATGATGGCACGACGGATTCGGCTGACATCTTGATCACGCTTCTGTTCGGCGACCCAGCGGCGCTTCATGGCTGGCTCTTCGAGACAGACTTCTGCAAGGTTGACTTGTTGGATACGGCTAAGAGCATCGGCGTCGCTGTGAAGTTGTCCAGATTTGTGCTTGATTGTCATCAGTCCGGCGCAGTCTTGAATCTTGAGTGCCCATCGCTGTAGTCGTTGATTTGCAGAAACTGACTTCTGGAGATAGGAAATTCTTTTGTGATCGGTAACTACGTCGAACTGCCTTCCGTAGACATATTCCCTGAAGTGGTCCAGTGCGTAGATTAGGCAGAGGCATTCCTTTTCCGTGGTGGTGTAGTTTAATTCGGCTTTGCTTAGTTGACGGCTAGCATAGGCAACTGGATGTGGTTGACCATTTCGTTTAAGCAGAAGAACTGCACCAAGGGCATAGTTGCTGGCATCGACATGGATGACGTATTCAGCATGGGCTGAGAAGTCTGGTCGAGCGAGGACTGGAGCGTTGACTAGCAGTCGCTTGAGTTCATCGAAACTTGCTTGGCACTGTTCGTCAAAGTAAAACTGGACACCCTTATGTGTGAGGCGAGTAAGTGGTGCGGCTATCTTGCTGAAATCCTTAATGAATCGGCGGTAGAATCCGGCTAGGCCCAAAAAGCTTCGGACCTGCTTCTCGTTTGCTGGGGCAGGGAATTTGACGATGGTACTGATTTTCTCTTCATCGACGGCGATTCCTTCGCGAGATATGCAGTGTCCAAGGAGCTTGATTTCAGGAACGGCAAGTTGGGTCTTCTCAGGTCGGATGCGGAGGTTGTGATCTCGCAGGCGCTGGAACAGATCCCTCGTGTAACGCAGAAAATCGGCGAAAGTCTCTCCATGAAAGTTGACGTCGTCCTGATAGGCATCAGTATTTGTTAACCCTTCAATGACAAGTGACATCAATCGCTGGAACGCTTGTCCACTCGTACGTAGACCTTGGGGCGTAACGGTGTATTCGTACTGATTGTCCCATGTCACGAAGGCAGTGTACTGGCATGAGTCTGGATGTAGCTCTTGCTGGAAGAATCCATGTCCAAGATCGCACTTTCCGAAAAACTTTGAACGGCTGAAGCTTTCCAAGATTGTTGAAATCCTCGGCAAAGGATGGGTGTTGTTGTAACGGGTCCGGAGATTGAGCTGGCGAAAATCGGTGACGATCCTGATGCGTCCATCTTTCTTTCGCAACGCGAGCATCGGTGCTCCCCACTCGGAAGTAGACTTGCGAATAATGCCTTGGTTCAACATCTGGCGAAGTTGCTGCTCTGTCTGTTGCCTGAGGGCGTGCGGGATGCGGTATGGATGACCTCGATATGGTGTTGCTCCTTCTTGTAGCTCGATCTTGTTACGGTAAGTTGAAGATCTGCCAAGTGGTTCATCGTCGTTCAGCACCAATATATCAGCAAAATCTTCGATGAGCTGTCGCAGCTGGGCTTCTTGATCACGCGAGCTGTGGCTGAAATCGAATCGGGACTGGAGCTGACGTTTTCGTTCAGGGGAGAACCAATCGTAACTGGTTGATGCTTGCTGGTGGAATTGTGCTGCTGAGTCGTTGGTTGACGGTCGTCTTAGCTGTTCTTCAGTCACAAGTTGAACACTTGCCCACTTCAAACTTGGATACAGTTTCATCGGTTGGCTGGTCGTGTTGAATACTGGAATCTCGATTCGGCCAAGATAGTTCACTTCGGCGACACAATCGACACAGGAACCTTGTCGGTGAGGCTGTATGATGACTTGTCTCCCGGCGTAACGTCTGTCGAGCTGCAAAACGACCGGCTTCGATGTCCATGGCTTGATGTAGTTGAAGGACTGGACGGTTGCCTGCGTATCGAAGAACATGGAATGGACATTGCTCCCGATGTAGAGTTTTTCTTCGGCGATGTTGAGCGTAATGCTGTGCTGACGAATAGCATCTGAACCGAGCAGAACGGTGAACTTCAGGAACTTGCGGTCAACCAGAAGGAATCGTTGGCGAAAACGCTGGTTTCCGATGAAGAAATCGATGACTGCTTCACCTGAAGACTGGACTGAATGACCGGCGAACGAACGTAGCTCTGTACTGGCATTCTTCTTGAGACTGACGATATCGGCTTCATGAATCATGTGAAAGATGTCGCTTCGTAGCAGAGACACTTCACTTCCGGTGTCAAGGACGGCAAACGTAGACACTTGCGAAAAACGGACGACACAATACGGCAAAGTAGAACACTGAATACTATTTACAAATGGGCGACCCACGTATCCCCTTTTACGTGAGCCGCTTGCTGGAAAAATGACAGTTTCTAGCAAGATAGCCAAAACGACGGCAGTTGAAACACTGGATACGCGCAAATGCTCTCCAACGCTGTGTTCTTTTGCGACTGTACGTTTTCTGTTGGTGATGGAAACTGGAACGGCGACGATTGTTATCTCCTTCGCTGGATGATCTCGAACGTTGCTGTGATGATCTCGAACGTTGCTGTGATGATCTCGAACGGCTGGGCTCTCGAACCGGCGAATCAAGTTGACGCTCCCGACGGCTCCTTTCAGAGGCATCCGAAGACGCGGATGACGCGCGTGAACGGCTGCTGACACTGGGACTTCGTTCTCGATACTGAGAAAATGAATCGTCATCGAATCTGACTTGAATTGGTGGCTTCGAGGGCTTCAAGATGCTGGAGACGGTCGCAGAAGACGTAGGCTTGCAGAGCTCTTCTAATTTCTCGTCAGTAGCTTCCCGTCAGTAGTAACGGCTGCGTCTCCCTTCAGCTTTGCTGTGGCGACGGTGACTATGTCCTCTTCCTTGTAGTACGGACGTAGCAGCTGGTACTCCGTTTCGACGGCTTTCCTCCACTCCAGAAATTCATCGCTGCCTCCGGCGAACACAGGAAATCGATCAGCAATCAGGAAGAGTGGTGGCAGCAAAGAGCGTATTTACCTAACGAAGAGGCGTCACTCGACTCTTTTCCCGTTTCAATAAGTGATCTAGCGATCGTCGGACCGGCTAACAAGAGCTGTAAGCTCATATGGCACTTGCAAGGGTTGAGATGTATTATTTGATCAAAAGTAATTTTCGACTGTGCGGTTCAGATGCGCACTTTAAGGGAGCTAGAGAAAAAAGTATTTTATCGTTGAACTTGGCTGTAATGATGCGCACTTTAAAGGCAGTAGAAATTCATCTGTAAGGAAGACCCTTGAGGCAAAAACGATAGCAGGCTCTTAGGGATCATTGATATATACGTATGATCAAAAGTATTTTTTTTTTCACTAATGCGGGTAAAATGCGCACTTTAAGGGTGCAAGATTTTTTTTTTTTGCATAACCCTTGTGGGACAACTGTTCATGGGTTGAGATGTATTGTTTGATAAAAGTACTTTTCGACCTTGCGGTTAAGATGCACACTTTAAGGGAGCTAGAACTTCATTTGTAAGCAAAACCCCTGAAGCAAAAATGATCATGAGCTCATGGGGATGATGGAAATGCATATTTTGCTTAAAAAGTATTTTTCTTAATTTGCGGTCATGATTGGTACTTTAAGGAATAGTCGGATTTGAAAAGTGTCGATTTCTAAGCCAATCTTGTCGAATTTCTAATACTCCAGCCAAATTTCATCGTCCTAGCACATCTGGAAGTACCTTAACTCGCGATCACCGGAATTCCGGACCCGCCCCTCAAACTCCCCCCACAGTCGCCGGAGCCAATCCGGTTCAGTTTTGGACTTGTCTGTTATTCCCACAAAGTTCCATCCCGATCTCTCCAGTCCAATCCGGTCACGTATTCCCCCCCCCCCCAATTGTTGTCGGATCCGGTCGGGACATGAAAAAGATCCCCACATGCACGCCCTCTGTTCAGTTATTAAATTTCACTCGAATCCGATCACCCGTTCCAAAGTTACGCATGGCTTAATATTCCGGATTCCCCCTCCCTCTGATCCCCCCACGACTATCGGATCGAGTGAATTTTTATTTACAAGTCAGTTTGATCGGGTCCCTAATACGCCTCCCAAGTTTCGTCGTGAAAATTCCAAAAACCGTCATCACCAGAATTCCGGGAAACTCCCCTCCACCCCCCCCCCCCCAAGTGTCCAGGTCCAGTCCAAACGTGTAAACGATTTATCTGGAGCAGGTTCTTGTTCTTCCCAGCAAGTTTTACTCCGATCCCTCCATTATAGCCGTTTCTCGAGATTTCCGGTCTTCCCCCACCCCAACTCCCCCATAGCTGTCGAATCCGGTTCGGACTTCAAATGGAACATCAGAGATATGTCATTCATCCAGGTATTAAGTTTCGTCCCAATCCGATCACCCGTTCGAAAGTTACACAACACTCAATTTTCCATATTCCCGCGCACTGCACCACATATACAAACCCCTTTGACCCTCGAATGCACTACTTGATCCGATGCAAAGAGTGACGTCACGCCGCGCGCAGACCTACTAGTGTGTAGAAAGGGGTAGGGGTTTTACAAAAACTACTAAATTCTCAGGATTCCCCCGCCCTCTACTC
The DNA here is from genome assembly GCA_023053555.1 of Branchinecta lindahli. NCBI lineage: Eukaryota > Metazoa > Arthropoda > Branchiopoda > Anostraca > Branchinectidae > Branchinecta > Branchinecta lindahli. The sequence goes on along the minus strand of JAKZAO010000006.1, from coordinate 18,572,778 downwards.
CCTCCACGGTGGTCGGATCGGGGAAGTGGCTATTTGCAAGTTAGTTTGGTCGAGTCCCTGATATGCCTGCCAAGTTTCATCGTCCTAGCACATCTGCAAGTACCCTAACTCGCGATCACCGGACCGACCGACCGACGGAAAAGTGATCAGTATATGGCACTTGAGCGAAGCTGCAAGTGCCATAAAAATGACTTTTTGCCTCTGAAACTTGACACTAGATGGTGCGCTTTGCAATGCTTACGGAGAAGCCGTTTTTTCACACTACAATGACTTGTTTCTGTGGCAATCTGTTCAGACTCAAATTTCAACTACTTTATACAGAAAACCAAAAGCATACAATACCTGATCCTTAAGTGAAGTCCAGTATAGTGAAAAACCTAAAATGTAAGCTTCTGCAGTAAGTATTTTCTTTGATCGGCTAGAACTATTTCGTCGCGTAGGAAAACAACAGGCGAATCCGCGAATCCGACGATCGCTAGATGGCTTCTTTCGTGTGGCAATGCTTCTTATGGGAAAAACCTCGGAGTGACGCCTCTTCGTTAGGTAAATACGCTCTTTGGGTGGCAGTGCAGTTGTTGTTGTCATGACGTCACTTGATCCTGGTCACGGCACCAATTTTGTCATATAATATCGTATGAAAAGGTTCGTTTATTTCATGACAACACTATCTCCAAACTCACTCAAAGGTGACTGAAAGGCAACTGAAATGTGACCGCCTTACTCTATCGCATACATAGGTATTTATACCTCGAATCTTAATTATTATCTTATAATCCCATGCATGGGTATTACGAAACTTGGTAATTAACTGAGGTCGGGTCAGGTCAAGTTAGGGGTAAAAGACTTTAAACTGGGTATACAACAGTAGGGTAACGAATTTTGATGTTCCGCGTAACTCCTACCCTCCGTTCGTTTGCATCGGCCAGGGTATCGAGGATATATTCGACTCCGCATGGTCGTATTACATAGATAGGGAGATGGAGGTTCTTGTGATTACTTGTTCTTGATCCTGCCTATCTTATTATAGCCATCCACACGGCGAAAACCTTCACAAAAAAAGAACAGAGGGAACTGAACCTAGGTCTACCTTCTTGGGATGCAGCCTCGAGGAAGCTCTGCTTGGGTTTCCTGGATTCGAACTTTGTGTAAGTCAACAAATCGTGATCTGCTCGATTCCAGCGTGAACTGATCTCGGTTTTGGCACTGGGGATTCCGGAAGATCGCAGGCTGAGTATACTGAAAACAATCAATATGATTAATCACCCTCCTTAAAGTTTAAATGAAAAGGAAGCTTATATTTGATATACACTGAAATATTTTGACTCACCTAAGGGGTTTTGCATTTCTTTCACCCGGGGCTCCAGTAATAACATTCAGAGCGAGCGCTGCTTGCACAACAACCCAAAATTCATCCGGACGCGGAGAATTTGAATTTCAGCAAAGGCCAACAAAGGTTAAGACATGTTTTGCAAGGAATCGGACATTTTTATTACAGTTTTCGGCAACGGATTACAATTGTAGTTGGTAAATAGTTCAAGCCTAGAGAGACAAGCACATAGAGGTATCACAAATGCGAAAGAATAAGTTCATCTGATGAAATCGATTGTCTGTGGATAACGGACAAACGAAGTAACGCATTTGTATCGGGTTTCCTGGCCTATTTAAGTGAATGCGATGTGTAACTAGACTGCCGGATCGAAAACCTATTTAGTTGAACTTTAAGTTTAGATATCCAGCTCTAGCAGGTTCACTACACCCTTATTTGGTTTTAGTTTCTAGTCAAAGAATTTTGTTAAGAGATGAACAAATTCTCTATTTTCATCTTGCAATTTTTTCAGATTATTTGCATATATTCCATAGACTTCTTTATAATAAACTATCCATCTATCTAACCTCTCCGGTAACTTTTATACAAGTCCCCCCCCTTAAAAAAATTCTTTCAATCGTGGGTTTAAATTCTGAGTGTGTTCCAGCCTCCTACCAGTTGTAACTATAAGGGTTATCCGTGACGACACCAACAAGTGCGCAAGCGCTCAGACGTGGAGTGTAAAGAATGACTTGAACTGACTTGGATTTCTCCCTTCCCGTAACGTTTAACATTCGTATTGCATAGTTGTCCGTGCAACCAACAGTTGAGCTCTCAAAGAATCTCCAAACACGGCTCAGGCCTTCTCTCATACAATCAGTTATGCTCGCTATGAGCAATGGAGATTTGTTCCAATACGCGTTGTTTACTACTTTGCTTGAACCCCCTTATGTCGAAGTCTTCATCGTTCACCAACTTAACACATGGGCAATATGGGCCCCGTTGCAAACGAACGAGAAGGGTGGGTGTCAAGTTAAAAACATAAAAAATGGGCAATATGGGCCCAATTGCCCCTGAACCAAGTGGGGGTAGGGTTTGCGGCTCGCAGAAAGCAAAAAGAGGCTCCAATGCTCACAAGCCTACCAAGTTTCAACTTGATACCTGTTGATTCCTGTCACGGGCAGCGAACTTTACTCCTGGGCAATCTGGGCCCAGTTGCCCTTGAACGGGGTGGGTGGGGGAGGTGCTACTTTGAAAGTAATTTCCAAGCCCTACGATCTACCATCGTCATGTGTTCAAGTCTGGTTCAGTTATGAACATTATTCACTGGGCAATCTTGGCCCATTTGTCCCTGAACCGGGTGGTGTGGGGGGGGTCCCCAAAAAGGCATAACTAGACCCCAATACCCACAAGTGTACCAAGTTGGAACTTTGATACCTGTTGATTCCTGTCACGGGTAACGAACTTTACTCCTGGGCAATCTAGGCCAAGTTGCCCTTGAACGGGGTGGGTGGGGGAGGTGCAACTTTGGAAATAACTTTTCAGCCCTAGGATCTACAAGTACAAGGAATTTCATGTTCAGATCTGGTCAAGTTATGAACATTATTCACTGGGCAATCTGGGCCCATTTGCCCCTGAACCGGGTGGGTTTGGGGGGTCGGACCCCCAAACGACACAACTAGACCCCAATACCCACCAGTGTACCAAGTTTGAACTTGATACTTGCACTGGTTCACGAGTTATGAGCTCCACAAAATATGGTGAAAAAGCCGAAAACCGGAAACCGGAAACCGGAAACCGAAAACCGAAAGCCGAAAGCCGAAAGCTGCTACAGCGCTCGCAATAGTGGATTGTTCCAAGGAACATTCCACGAAAAACAAGAACAAATAAAATCGAACAGCAGTGGTAGCTTCTACGGCGGAAAATTCAAACTAATCCTAGGATTCCTCTCTGTATATCGTGTAGGCTATAGGCTACCAGCAACATTTTCTTTCATCGGAAGCGACGAAAACACTGAAAAATCAGCACATATTATTTATTATTATTCACTTCATACAAGTTGCTACAGGCAACCTTTTTCTCACCGCACGGAAGCGGCTCGGCGAGGCCGGGATTCTTAATTTCCTTCTATGTGCACACTTAATCATGACTGGATAATTAGCAATGTGATATCTATGATTTCAAATATCACGATGGAACAAGTTTATCTTTGCCAGTATTTTCATTCTGTCTTTTCGTGTTTTTTTTTTATTTCTGTCCTTGCTCAAAACTGATTGCTATGTCGAACATGACTTTTTCTTGCCTGATATCTTGGCTGGGATTGAAAGAAAGGGCATGTTTGTTGTGCGCAGACGCTGGAGATGGATTAGACTAGTTTGTCCCAGGTTTTGATACGAACTGAAGTCCAGGTTTCGAAGCTACAACTACCTACCATGCTCCGAGGACAGCGTTGGTACGGTTCGTGTAATAACTATGTCCGCAGGCTGGAGCAAGGAGGGTACTAAACTCTTATGATAACATGACGCAGCAGAAAAGGCTTTCGCCTCTAAATAAATCTGAGAAATCTGGTTCTAGCTCTTCATGCCGATGAAGAATCGCCGTGTCCGTGTCCCTAGCGAAGAGCCAGAAAAGTCACCATAACAAATGTTGTTGATTGATTTACAAAGAACAATTTCGAGGATTCGCTTGGATGACGTTTCTCGTTCTTCCCGAGGATCACTGGCGTGTGTCGGACTCCAGTCGCGTTTTATTGGATGTAGATTCGGTGGAGTTTTTCACTCTCGTTTTCTTGGTCCGTCCAAAAGATTAGCATCGTACTAGCTTCGCACCTTTCTATCTACCCATTCCAGATACTGTTGTTCCATAACTAACACAAAAGTCTACGTCAACTACTGTTAAACTACACCGGAAAAAACGCAACTGGTTTGGAGCTTGGAGCCACGCTTCTGTGAGCAATCGAAGACTTTGGTTGACTTTAGTAAGCAACCATGTAGTTTCCGTATGCCTACATTCCATCAGCAACTCACGTCAATCATTTTGCGGTTTACAGCGATCTACCAATAGTGCGAAACAACACAGTTGACAGTAAAATTTGTCAAGTTAATTCATGATCGATTGGTCGTCCGGTGTAGGGCAAGGATTCATATTTTCTCCCAGGGTTCTCTATTGCCATAATCATTAATAATCAATTATTTAATTCTGTGTTGAGTAACATTAATGCGTCTACACTAATTTTCGAGTAGTTGATTGCAGGTGCAGAGAACAGCCTGACAAAGACCCTTGCCAAGAACGGCCGAATTATCGCTGACGACATCTTAGCTGACTTTTCTGTTTTGAGCCATTGTTCAATAAATACTGATTTTATTTTATTTCTATCATAAGCCTGTTTTTTATTTCGAAATGTATGTGCTGGTGTCTCCTTTGAGTTCTATTATTGTATCTTTGATTTGGTTAAATCGGTTCTAGTTTCAAGAAATCTTTGAAAGTCTTAGCTTAGGTTTTAAGAAATCAGAGTAAAATATAAATATATTAAGAAAACATTACCATATGCCACTGGCACATCTGGCGCTTTGTTCCCCTCTTGCAAGATTTAATTGTAACAAAGTTGTACCTTAACCTAATTTATTTTTTCACATGAAGAAAATGGCTCTTTAAAGGAACAGTAAACTTGACTAGGCAACTTTCGGCCATCAAACCGGCCTGGAGGGCTTAGATAAATGTACAGGGACTTATTGTCGACAGGACCCCCCATCTTTGCTATCTCGAAACCCCTCCTTATTGTTCCCAGAGCTAGCTGGCAGGGCCTTGCCCCTTATGCACTGTAGTTACGCACTCATGCACTGTAAAAGTTCGCGATTTTCTGTGTTATCAACATATCTTAGTCTTAGTGTTTGATCCAGACGCCTCCGCGACCTTACTTGCCGTTTCGCGATTTTGTGCCAACTTTCTTTTTCCAGTATAACGCTCTACCATATCGGCAGATTTCCAACCGACATGTGCCTGCACTAAATCTGCTGTCATGCCACTCTCTAACAAAAATACAGCTGCCCCCGCCCTTAAACTGTGGGGCGTCCAATCTGTCTCCTCCGTCTGCAACAAAGTTCCCGTTTAAACGTCCATTCATCTTCCACAGTACCCCGGCCGAGAAGGCCAAACCGGCTTCCAGGGCCCAACCGGCCTCGAGGGCCCAACCGGCCTCGAGGGCCAAACCGGCCTCGAGGGCTAAACCGGCCTCGAGGGCTAAACCGGCCTCGAGGGCCAAACCGGCCTCATCGCATGGGCATTTTGATCGTAGGCATTTTGAACCGTGGGCATTTTGATCGTGGGCATTCTGAGCGTGGGCATTGTGACAGTGGGCAAAAAGATCGTGGTGATTTTGGGAACCACCAATCAAACCTGAAATATCGCTGCCAAAGCATCGTAGCTGACTTATCCGTTTTATGCATTATTCTCAGTTATAATACAATTCTGGTAAAATACTAACAAGAAACATGTGTATTGGCTCGTGGTTAGTGGCCGCAAAAGCGCTGTGCTTTCTTGGGGGAAGCCTCTGCCTGATAAGGAACCCCCTTGGAACTTCTCTTTAAGAGCTTTAACTTGCTGGTCTTTTTGGATCGTTCTTCAAGCCCCTTGTAATCTCGTAGTCCGCATTCCCAAGACGATGTTGGCCTCCCCTGTGGACAGTTTCAGCCGTCGGCATTTTGAACCAGAGATACATTGTATTACTTTGTTTCAAGAGGCTATTGAGGCAAAGATCGTGGGTTCGAGTCCTACTCCCGGCACACAAACCTTTTGCTTTTTTGTTTTGTTTTTGTTCTACTAACTCAAAAGTCGAACTATCGGAAACTGCAATGGTCGTTAGAAGAATTTTTTTAACACTCAATATCGACTCAGGGTACATTCTTGATATGTCAGCTAGCTCCCTGAGCCAAGTTTGAGTCAAGTTTACTGTTCCTTTAAGCTTTTCAGCAAATTTGAAACTTATTCATATCTACGAGTCTCGACATTTTTTGTATGTTTCACTTGCGAACATCATCACAGCCTCAGTCCGACTTTCAGTTCCTTTAAGAAAAAATGTCAATTGGCGTCACTATGCCGTATCGGTCAGGGGAAGTGATTACTTGCAACTTTACCTTCAAATAAAAAATGCTGAGAACAATGGTTCGCGGATGAAGGACTGAGAAAGAATAATGAAGCACGTAAGCCTAGAAACGTGCAGCTCGTCAAAAAGACGTCAGCTCTGACGTATGCGAATGAAAAACTATACAACTGCTACAACTATACAATTGCTACAACTATACAATTGCTACCAGGTACGAAAAGAAAAATGAAATGACAGTTTTGCTAGGTTTATGTGGAGGGCCAAGTCCTGGCTGGAACAGATTTCATTTCGATATATGATGAACTATATTATTTTCTTCTCTTGTCTCGTCATTTGGCAGAAGAAAAACCTTAAATTAATGAACTACAGTCCTAATACACTTCATCTTAAATTCCGTCAAAACCTGAATATGCTATCCTATTCGAATTCAGATTCTGCTTGATAGAAACCACCAATATGATCACTGTCACCATCAATACCAGCCATGATTTCAGGCACGAAACATTGTTGTCCTACATAGCAAACAAATTCAAGCAAGAACAGAGATATGAGTGAAAGGACACACCGAAAATATTCGCAAGGATAAACATATTACATGCTGATATTCAAAAGGCTAAAATATTATATTGCTACTGATAGATAGATATCGCTTTTATTCTTCTCAACTATCCTGGTAAAATCCAAATTTGTCGAAGTCATCCTATATTTATTTATTATTTATTTCCTTGCAGTATTTGCTACTTTGCTACAGTATTTGCTCTTGTCTCTACTGAGATAAGATTATCTCTAATTGCCAGTAGCAAATACTGCAGTTAACTTTAATCCTTACTCGGATAAACTTTTTTCAATGTATTTAAGCCGCAGGTTTAATCACTTCCATTTGGTCAATTATTTTGGTTCCGAAGCTTCCAGTTCTTACCGGATTCTAGCCAGCTGAAATTATATGTGGCTAAAGTTGCATTTCTTGATTGAGGTGGCGATATCTAAGAATTTCCCATTTCTCGTATTCAGCATCCATAAAGCAAAATTAAACGCTGTACCTTAAACTGTTGCTCCACGTCTTTATGCTCAGTTCCACAGTCGTTACACGTGAAAGTTCGAGCGATCAACTCCGGGTGGACAGGGTGGGTTCTCACGACCTGACCTGAGATTCGAATCAAGGTTCCCACCCTAGCCATTGTCAGATCACGGACTTTGATAGCTGAAGGAACACCATTAAAAGCCAAGTAAAATTCTTTGTTCACCTTGACTTCGGCCTGGTCACGAACAAAGATGCGAACAGCTTCACAGAGGTATGGAAAAACTCTGAAAAAAAAAGGATATGTACATCCACTCTACATTTCCTCTACCGCGTGTTCTACCCTACTTACCGTAGTTACTACGCATGACGTTACGGATTCTGGCTTATCGGCGTCAAGTCTGTAACACATTTTTACATTTTCGGCAAAATATCGCGCCGCGGGCTGATCGGACTAATCCCGTCACAGAGATTTGTAGTGACCACGCTTACTACGCTCCGGACCGTGGTGAGCAAATAGTTAGGCCTACTATTAGTTACTATTCCGAGAAGGTTGGAACGGTCAGCGTAGTATCTTTTCACGAAGTTGGAACGAAAATAGTTACTAATAGTTATTATTAGGAGGGTGGAAAACGCTCCTAGTTTCTCTGTTGACTTTTCTGCAGAGAACTTTCAAATTTCGTATTTTTCATCCATTTGGCTGATTTTCACGGTTGCAACGGGAATCCGAATTGAAGTAGATTGGAGTGTGAAAAATAGAAGTACTTGATCCCCCTCCCTCCACTCCACCACATATGGACGAATGCAATAAGGAATTACAATATCTAACTGAATTTGGTAAGGTCCATAATATGAAAATATTATTCCGCCCAAGTTGACTGCAAATCGTATTTGACTGCAAAATCGTATTTCCGCTAGCGCAGTATGTACCTAATACGCCTGGCAATTTTCACCCTACTTGCCTATCTGGAAGTACCCTAACTTGTGATCAGTGGTCAAACCAACAGAAAAGCGACTGAAATATGGCACGTGAGACGAGGCCACAAGTGCCACAAACCAAGTTGTTTAAGAGAAAACGTTTGCTATACCAAGCATAGCCTCTGTCCTTGGCAGTGTTGGGACGGGTAGGCACAATTTAACGATGTCACGGGTTTCCGGTCACTACTTTTGGGATTCTATAAACTTGATTTAATGTATGCCCTAACATGAAATAGTAATGTCAGTCGTTTTTCATTCTTCTTTTGATTAGGCATTTTTTTTTTTTATAAACCTACCACAGTAAGCCTACCTAAGCCTACTTGAGTAATGAAGTACTTTTCACAAAGTGCTCATTGCTTAAGTACGGTTTTCTAGAGTTACTTAATACTTATACTTTAGTAAAAAATTCCTGGAGAAGGCTACCTGGTACTTGGTACAACACTGGTCCTTGGTATGGGCTAAATGGGCTTCATATGATTTCAGCACTCAAAGCGGATTAGTGTCTATTTGTCCTTCCTATCCTCAATTTCATTATCCATCACACACGGATAGTACAATAGAGCCGTAAGTTAACAAACAGAAAAGAAAAGCTTTTACTTTTTAAACTGAAGGGCTAATGCAAAACTCTAATTTTCAGGGAGGTTTGCATCTTTCGTCTGCAGAAGAAATACAATTAAACACAAATCTTAGCAGAGTTTTTATTAAACCTTGCTGATGGTTGTGATCCTTAGGTGACTAAAAGAAACTCAACTGCATGGTGGCTCTAAACAGGAATATGGAGAACATATCTGTAAATTTTCTACTTGCATAGTTAATTATTAAAAAGAATAATACCATTTTAGGCTTGGAATTAACCTTTTTGTTTTTATTGTCATGAATAACAAGAGTAATGAGATTTATTACTAATAATAAAAAGATTGATCAGAAAGACTAAAAGAAAATGGAACCACACCTGTAGTATTCCTCAGTGATGATGTTGGCAAGGTTAGTATTGAACTTGTCAATATCTGGGAAGCTGACTGTAATGGAATTTCTTTCAGGTTTGGCCAAGTCCTTAGCATCTTCAAGGTACTTGGGCTCTCCACCAGAGTGAAATCTATAAGAAATAAAAGCTTGCAATTATTCTGTACTTCTCATGTAGATCAACATCTTTGCTCTAGTTTCCTGACCAGCTGAACAGACATCTTTACTCTGACATAATTATCAGTTGATTTGCCAGAATTGCTAGGACCATTCCAGTAGTTTGCGAGCACCTCTGAAAAGGAAGTAAACTGAAGGGAGTCCTTAATTATATGAAGGAGTAATGGAAGTGACACAAAGTGCAGCTTAATGTACTAAGAAAGCAACTGCCTCCTATTCTAAAAATGGAACACATGAAATCACCTTGAATTTTACATGGGGCTCTGATCAGTCATTTACAAATCATCAAATTTGGCGTACCGTACTATGTTTTGAATTTGGGGTATAAGCGAATGTAAGTGCACAATGAAATCACAGTGCCTGAGCATTAGTACCACAGTGTCTAGCTTGACAGAGGCACTACAATTGGATGCTCTATTTGTTTGAACTGATGAAGATTAGGGGTGTTCCCCACCATATGAGGAGGTTTTTTGGCTCAATAATATGATAATCGTGAGTTTTCATGGGTAAGTACCCTTGCAGATGAAAAACTGTACTACTGTAAAACTGTAACTAAGCTCAGACACTATGTCCTTATGCTTTGAACTGCCCTTTCTGACGCACTGTACCACAAAATGGTGACTTGTTTCCCGATGCGATGTTTGGGCTACATTTTACTAACATTTTGACTAACTAGGTGCAACCCATTTACTAATGTGAATCTTAGCATACCTAACATTGATCTATAGCCTAGTCTTGAGTAGGCAAACTTGGGCGAATTAGCACCATAAATCAAATCGAATATCATCTCAGTAGCCTGCTGGAACTTATGCTAAGAAGACTGATCAAACACCTAGGAGTTTAAGACTCTTAAAGTTTAACCGAAAAGGGCTAGGATAGGACAATCTAGTTACCCATCACTTATTCACTTAAATTGGCTTGAAGACCCGCTGAAAATGCGTTACTTAGTTGTTCCGCTATTCAGGAATAATCGATTTTTAAATAGTGGAATTTCCGTATGATTTGTGGTAGGCTAACTCTAATTTGTTGTATGCCTTACAAGAAAAATGTATGACTTTATTTTTGTTCAGGCACTAAGCAATCTTCACCAATATGGCCACTGCCCACTGAAAAGCCTTGTTTGTGCTTAGATAAAAATTTCCCGCGTAATAGTAGAATTTTCGCTGTGGGGACGAACGCAGATATTCTGAACGTCATAACTGGAGCAGATAGTGGAAAACAAAAAAATCCCTTTGCAGAATCCAAATAATTCAGTGTATTCAACTAAATGACACACAAATAAGTTGGCTTTTTAGTTAAACTTTAAGTTTATGAGAATTCCAGAATAGAAAGATTGAACAATACCCAACAAAAAAAGATAAGTCTCTCGAAGGTATTTGCATTTTTTAACTCTGAGACTGAATTGCGGTGGTCTGTTGAAAATTATGAACTTGTAAATACTGGGAAACATTTCTCCAACCCTTTCTTGATTGACTAAAAATAGCTTTCGAATGAAGTATGAATGGAAATCAGTTTTGGAAGGTTTCTAAGGAATGCTATAAAAAAGAAGTAGGTCTATTGCACTGTATTGGTTGGAGTGTGATTCAAAGATTCAGAAAATGACAAATAGGAGAAGAGACTTTATTTGTCATAAAAGTTTAAAGCCTTCTAGAACACATTTCCAACTAAACTTTGTTCAAAAACTGTGTTTAATCAATCAAGAAAGGGTTTCAAAGATGTTTTTGAGCATTTACAAGCCAAAAATGTTTAAGGTCAAACACTGAAACTCGAGCACATCGGAATTCGAACACATTAACCGAACAATTCAAATCAGACACTTTATTTTTTTTTTCACAAGAAAAGTCATGGCAAAAAAATAGAATAACCAAAACCCGAAACTCAGCTTCCTCTAGCTTTGGCAATGCTGTTTCTTATCAAAGGTTGGCTAAATTTTAGTTTTTGATTGTTTAGGAGTTTCGTACAGCAATAAATTGCAGGGAAAATGCCAATGTTTCTGTTCAAGAGGGCTAACATATAAAAGTCGCTGAAATTAGTAAATGTCACACTGATTTCCAAATATCTGACTATGAATTTTGTTCGAACACAGGAGGGGTACCTAACCTCGTTTTTAAACTACCTCGATTTTTGCTGTGAAAATATTAATAGGAAATGTACAAGCTGTCCTGACAGTCAAGAGGCAAAATATGACTTTTTCAAAGTCATGTGTCAAAAAATATTCGAATTCTGTGCCTTTTCCTCCATTTTCTAACTGTTTTAAAAAGCTGTTTTCTGCCTCTTGACTTTACTAACTCTTCCTTTTTCATCATTTTTAAGTAAATGAGGTAGGGATAGAATGAAGTAATCTTGTTTGAAAAGAAAAAAATATGTTTAACTAGAGATGTTGAAGCAATATTTATTTATCCAATATGTAAACCATTCAGTTAGCTTCAGTCTGGTATTTTTGTCATATTTGTTGGTTCCATTTTAAGCCAGATGGATTATTCTGAAGGAAAGACTTCACTGGAAATTTGAAATCTTGTCTGAGGTTGGATACCCCTCCTGTACTTGTGCAAACATCAAAGAAGTTAGAAGAAAATTAACATAAATATTTGTCAGAATTTCAATGCTTTACCTTACAAAACGCTCATGATTCACTCTTTATTATTTGAGTTGAAAATCCTATAACTTATCTGCCCTATCTATAGGCGTATTCTCGCCGTTCCCCGAGGACTCCTCGGGGAATCGAAGGGAACGGCGAGAATAGAGGGAGTCACTCCACCTGGACTCCCCGTATGAAAACAGCGAGAACATGGTGAATGCTTCCAAAATGGATTTTGTTCGGAAACAAAATATGCAGTTGAAGAAATTAATCTGGATCCACTTTATTTTTAATTTTCTTTATTCTAAATGGTTTTAATTAGTTTTACATTGCACCCACACCAGCGAAAAATTGATTCCCCTCCGAATCTGAAAGCGAGTCCTTTCTGATGATGGTGATGATAATCGGAGCATTCCCCGTCCATGGGGACTCGTGAGAATACGGGGAGTGAGTCCCCGGGACGAACAGAAACGCGGGGACTCCTCAAGTGGAGTGGAGTCTTCGAGGAATGGCGAGAATACGCCTTATATCTTATAATTTTAAATTTTTTAAGTATGCTTTTTCTGTTTCCATCAGGTATGATTAGGGTAGCCACAAAACCACCTAGTGGCAAAAATTGGCGATTTTTTTGTAATGAATGCATGAATTGCTTTGAATTTTCCTTATCACTTTTATCTATCTAAAACATCTCCAAAAAAATATTTTAAAAATACCACTGCATTCAGGACAAAATTGTCTGTTTTGTAAGGCCATCATTAAGATGTCCTAGCTATTTAATATTATTTCTTAATATTCAATGTAAATTTAGATGTACAAAAAAGTAGCTGAACTTGCATACAAAACTTTGTTAATACTACGGAGGAAAAGTCAGCAGCCTATAGCAGCAATAGGTCTATTCAGGGGCGTCGCAAGGGGGGGTGCAGCACCCCCCCCCCATCTTTTGAGATTCGGTAAAATTTTGGGCCGGAGGCACAAAATTTCACTAAAATTGTTTGGTGTTTTTTAGATAGCAAAAGTATTCGGTATATTTGGGGGATTCAGAAGTTATACAGAATCCCAAATAGGCTATCGGTACAAATCTATTCGGTATAACGACCAGGATTTGGTTTAATTGCCAGTATTCGGTAGTTATCACGAATTCCGTGAAAGAATTTACTGAAATTATTTGGTAATTTTTCGATGCCAGAACTATTCGGTATATTTATGGAGATTCGGTAGTTACACAGAATCCCGAATAAGCTATCGGTCCAAAATTATTCGGTATCATGATTGGGATTCGGTAGTTTATTTGTTATAATATCCAAGATTCGGTAGTTACCACGAATTCCAGTTTCGACGAAATTATTCCAAATCCGAATATTATTCGGTAGTCTTTCAATCCCCAAATAATTCGGTATAATAACCGGGATACAGTACTTATACAAAATCCCGAACATGCTATCGGTCTAAACTTTTCCGGTATAATAACTGGGATTCGATAATTTGTTCGGTATAGTTGCCAGGATTTGGGAGTACCACAAACCTCGAAACTCGTAAGAGGTCGAGTGACGCACTGGTCGCAGACTAAAGGACTGATCTATGATTTCATCGATAGTCCTTACTTTTATCTTGGATCCCAAAAAGAAGATCTAATCATGAAGGTTTCGAAAATTCCGCCTGCAGCGCTTTTCGTAATATTCTCTATTTTGTGGAAGGGCGCCTCATTTAACTGGGATTTTAAGCCAGTTTTAGGATTGGGATTCCGAAAGATTAAAAGCAAGAATCTGGATGGAAATCAAATTTGGCAGGAAAAGCTAACTTAACAAAAATCTCGCCTGCGGCGCTATTCACTAGACTACAGTAGCTTCTGTTGCCGGAATGTCGGAACTTCTTAAAGTCTCTGTATTTAAACTACCGTAAATGATAAAATTTGTGAGAGAAGCAGTTGAATTTTAGCATACAGAACAAAAAAATTCACATGCGGCGCTCGATTTTATTTTTTCTTGGGTATAATAGATAGAAGCTGTTACTGCAGTCGTGCCCCGCAATATAGGCCTAATCTCCAAGTGGGCTTCGCCAAAACGACTCCTAATAGTCTGCTTATTGTCTTTCATGCTGCCCTTTAATATTACTCTTCCTACGTAATCATTTCATTTTCCATAATTTAAACCTCGAATTCTCAATTTGTAGGATTCTGTAAAATTTTTGAGAAATTCGGTAAAATTTTGGCTCTGCACCCTCCTAACGAAATGCACTCAAAACCAGCTCAAAATCACCCAGTTTCATAGAATTTCATTGAAGCACATAGTTCCAAGCTGGTCACTAGATGAACAAAACCCTGAAGTCAATGGATGAACATAGGCATTTCCTTATGTAAAATACTGTTTTCTAAAGAAGATTTAAGATGCTTAGAGACAAGATAGAGAGGTGAGTTTGGCCTCAAATCAAAGCTAAAATATAGGAGAATCTCATTCTGATCTTCAAAAGCTCAGGTTTGATTATTATTTTTTTCAGAATATTAGTTAGTGGCTACCCTAGTATGATGCCATCTTTGTAGGCTATATGGCAAAAACTTGGCCTAATCTTAAGCTGCTAAGCCTAAGCCTCTAACCTAAGGTAATATAATAGCCTGATAATAGCCAGATAATAATAGCAAGCACACAATAATAGCCTAACAACATACCCCTCCACAAAAATCTAGGAATAGAGCTTGGCATCTTTTCACGACTTCGTCCTTAACTTTGCTGACTTCATTCATTGTATCTCTGATTTGCGTATCCATGATGGGCTAATTCAAGCAAAGGCGAGTTCCTGGAATCCATGCATTATTCCAGTTTTGAAGGAGTATTTTGGCGGGAATCATAACAAAGCTGAGACACAGAGCTGACAAAAAATATCAAGAATCTGAAGCGGTAGCCAGGCCGGTAGGAGTCTCTATACGCTAATGACACAGAGTCAAATCTACTCTCAAATCAAATCAACTCTAGCCGAGCCGACACGAACATCCCTACTGAAACTCGTAACGAGCACTATGACCACAGCTTATGTATCTATATAAGATACATAAGCTGTGACTATGACGAGCACTGGCTCTGATCACTTCACAGGAGAATTATCGTGATTCAATGCAGTAGGGCAATGGGAGATGAGATGTTTGTTTGGAAAAAACATGGGAAGACGGTGATTGGTTAAGGGTTGCAACATAACTCTGAGTAATTGTTGTGCGAAGCTAAAATGCCAGGGACCCAATTACTAACAAAATATTGAGTCGTGCGTAACTTTCGAACGGGTGATCGGATTCAAACGAAACTTAATAACTGAAGAAAAGACATATCTCTGATATTCCATTTAAAGTCTGGACCGGATTAGACAGATTTAGGGGGAGACCGGGAATCTCGTGAAACTAGACTGAAGGGATGGCGGAACTTGCTGGGAAGAATACGTATCGGCTCTAGATAAATCATGTACACAACCGTAATGTATCTGAACACTTTGGGGGGATCGAGAGAGGGGGTCCCGGAGTTCAAACTGACTTATTTGGAATAGTAATTTTCTCGATCCGATCATCGTGGGGGGAGTTGAGGGAGGGTGCATCCGGAATATTGAGTCATGTGTAACTTTTGAACGGGTAATCGGATACCAATTAAATTTAATAATTGAACACAGGGCATGTCTCTGATGTTCTTTTCATGTCCAGATCGTATCCGACAACTTTGGGGGAGCGAAAATTTGAGACCGGCTTAGCCTGGAGAGATGGAACTTGATGGGAATAAGAAAATGATTTAGAAAAATTATTTACATAACTGGATTATGCTCTCGCGGGAGCTGGGGTAGGGGTCTGGAATTCCAGTGATCGCGAGTTAAGGTACTTCAAGATGTGCTAGGACGATGAAACTTGGCTGGAACATTAGAGAATCGACAAGACTGGCTTAGAAATCGTCATTTCCAAGATCCAACCATTTCTTAAAGTACTCATCTTACCTATCAGACGGCAAGACATATACTCCCGATGACTTACTCTACGTGCCGACAAAGAATCGCCGTGCACATAGCGGAAGAGCCGGAAGCGTCACCACAGCTGTTCCGAACGAACGCCCTTTATTGGTTTTAATAGGATTTGAGTCATCGTTCGGGAGACGTTTCTCGTTCTTAAAATTCTTATTCTGCAAATAGCGGAACAAGTATCGGGTCTTCTATCCTATTTAAGTGAAGAAGTGATGCAAAATTGCCGGATCTCATCCTTTATCGGTAAAAATTAAAGCGTGACTATCAAGCTGTAGTTTTCTTTTGTAAACTCGCTGTTCCTAATGCTCGCAAATATAGCAAGCGGTCTGATTTTTACTGCGAAGTCAAGTTCTAGTTTCCTTTAGGAAATTCTGAAGGTTGTGTTTTGCCGTCGTCCTTGTTTCAGGTTTTCGCATAGCCTCTATAGGTACCAAACAATCTGATTTTTACCAAATATTTTTAAGTCGTCTTTTGGCGTCATCATTTGATCATAATTATTATTTTAGCGTAAGCTCATTGGAAATTAAGTTTGACCACGGAAAATGTTACGTTATTTTTTTTACAGAAGTGACAGTTCGGCACAGACTCATCTTTGTTTCGGCCGGGAAAAAAATTTATTGAAATACAAATTATTCAAACAAAAATTAGCTGACGCTTACATTTACCGTAGTCAAGCGTAAATAGTCTTTCCTATAATGGTATACACTGTAAAAAGTTTCTTCTTGTGAAGATTAAAGTTAACTGCATTATTTGCTACTGGTGTTAATCTTATCTCTATTTAGTATTAATCTTGTCTCCGTAGATATAAGAATAATCCCAGTAGCTAATACTGCAGTTCACTTTAATCCTTATCGATCCTTAGTCGGAGATACTTTTTACAGTCACTCTTAAGCTGTTTTATGTTCTCCATCATTTGCTTGAATAGAAAATTATATACAGCACACTTTTCGCTAATATTCTGTCACGAATTTCCGTTTCACGGGCGCCAAAAAAATTCAGCCTCCCCTGTTTCCTCGATGTATGCATCGCATCTCAGCCTTGCTAGAATATTGTACGTTCGCCACTGCATAGCGTAACTGCTCGCTGAAGCTTCTGATTGGCCGCGTGATTTTGTCGGCTCTTCGACTCTGTCCCATTTTTGATGCATGGGAAGGATAGGTCTTCGCATTATGCCCGTGCCCCACTGTAGTCACACCTGGTAATAACGCCGGTAATAAGACCCTCTTACGGTCGAAACTGGGAAGAAAAGACGCTGAAAACGTAAAATAGACGAGATGGAAAAATCCATCTCCGCCATTTTGAAACGTAACGTAAACGTCTTTGGACCAATCACAGACCACAGTCACTGACTTTAGCTAGTTTTGTTTACAAATGAGTGATGATGCTGGTAATATATCTTGAATTTATTCGTGCAAGGTGTGACCAGGATGAAAAGTGAGAGTGGGTAATAACCAAATTAGCGAACCAAATTGCGTACAGATGTGACAGAATGTGGCCCGGGCATTACTCTATAGTGTTGTTTTGCTCTGCATAAAATTACATCCAGATTAGTTCTTTTTTGGCCGCTAGATGCGCTGGTATAAAATAAACAATGACAAGTTACTTCGTGGTATACGTTTATCCGGATTTGTTTGGCCATTTCCAACATTGTCTTAGGCCTAGCCATACTTGAAACTTCATAAAATGCCTCTAACTCTGTTTGTTCTCAATCCAACTCTGTTTTATCAGTCTACATCAAGTTTGTCAATTTTGGCTTCCGACATCATTGCTAACTGCTGAACCACTTTCCGACGGGGCTAATTAGCGGGTCGGTGTGAGCCGAAAGCCTAATCACTCATTCTCCATTCCGATAACTTGTCCCCCCTTCTCACGTCTGATTGTTATTGTTCCTCTAGCACATCTGGCGATAATTCGGTATTGGATTTTATGAAGAGCGTATACGTCTCTATACGGATACTCTGAGCGTGTCCGAAAGCTTTCAGGACTCTAAATGCTGCATTTAATGCTGCATTTTTATTTTATTTTTCGTCCGAAAGCTCTTACCTTATAATGCAACATTAAATGCAGCATTTACAGCACTAAAAGCTTTCGGACACGTTCTTTATTTCTTCTCTGACACTTCCCTTAATCGCCAGCTCCCCAGTTTCTTCTTGAAAATTCAGCGTAAAATTTAGCATCTTCGCTGAATTTTTCGATGAATTTTATGCTGAATTAATGCTGCATTAACTGAGCGAAAATTCAAGTCCGAAAGCGAAATGCTGCATAAAATGCTGAATTAATTCAGCATTTTCGTTCGTCGTCATAAACACGCCAGAGACCCTCAAGAAGAAAGAGTAAACGTGTCTGTAACGACTCTGACTCAACGACTCTAATCCTGGATCCAACAATCACGGCGATCTCCGGGAGCAGCTGTGACACCTGTTCTTTTTTTCTTCCGCTGCTACCCGGAGATTTTGCATCGGCAGGATTTCATCAATCGAGCGGATTTCAAATCCGAGCGTTTTTAACGTTCGATTTTACTTTAGGAAAATTCTCTAGCAAGAAAAACCGGATATACCTATGCCGACTCTACATTCCAAGTATCATTTAAATCGCTGCACTCGTTTGACCCCTATGCGAGCCACAAAATACCGGGACTCCCGCTGCTGTGGCCGAATACGACTTGAAAACATAAAAGTCGCATCTCTGACATCTCCTTTTCCGTCCATCAAGTTCGACAGGACTCGGAGCGTATCCTATCTCTCAACTACAAGTGCTTCACGAGTTTTCCGGTGCCCCCTCACAAGTATCGGATTTAATCCGGACTTGACACGGAATATCAGAGACGATATTTCTTTCCACGTGCCAAGTTTCATTCAAATCCGATCACCCCTTCCAAGGTTACGCATGCCACTAGATTCCGCAATTCCGATTTCCCCTTCCCTCCACTCCCCCTACGATGGTCGGATCGGGGAATAGACTGTTCTCAAGTCAGTCTGTTCGAGTCCCTGATATGCCTGCCAAGTTTCATCGTCCTAGTACATCAGAGATGCGATTTATTTGAAGTTCATCGTACAGCGGACTGTCCGTTGCCGTTTTATTCGCCAGCGGGCCGTACGCTGGGAAGGTGCGGGATGCCCGAAGTCGTTTTATTTGCTAGCGGGCGGGACACCTCTAGTTGGATAAGGGACACCTCTAGTTGGACAATAGCCGCGTTCGTTTTCGTCGTTCGTCGTTGTCGGTACCAAAAACGTCGTTTAATTTTTTTCATATTAGCGTTTTCTTTGGCACGTTCTACAAACGTCGTTTCACGAACGAAGTCGATACAAAAACGTTAATAGTTGAACTAACTTAATATTTGCATGTAATAAAGTAAAAAAATGGATTTTAGCATAATAGGCCCACTGTTTTTAAACTTGTTTTACAAGTTTAACTTGTTTTGTCGAGAATTTTGAAAATTCGCGCTTATTTACTGAACCGAGATGTTGATACTGACTTTCCGCCTCCGTTCGTCGTTTCAAACGACGAATGAAACGGCGGTTCAACCGAACAAAGAAAACTCCTTATTCTCGGCAGTTCAACGCCGTTCACGAACGACGTTATAAAGAAAACGCATACAGTAAAACGACGGATGGAACGGCGAACCGAACGACGAAAATTGTCGTATATATACAAAATCTCAATATTCAATCATAAGCTTGCTGGCCACGACAATGGGATACGTCAATTGTTATTCCCCTATTTAAAAAGGGGGACAGGACAAGTATTTACCTAGCAAACGCAGTTAGTAAGGTTTTCTGCAAGGTGCTTGATTTTAGGCTAAAAATTGGCTAGAAAATGCAGAGAAGCTTAGTCCAGTTCAGGTAGGGTTCAGAGAAGGTTATTCTACTTTGGACCAAATTTTTGTTTTAAATGTGTTAGCTAGGAGCTAGGAAGTATACTAAGGCACGGTGTGCAAGGTATTATGTGGCTTTTTTGGACCTTAAAGGTGCTTTCGACAATGTAAATCGGAGGCTTCTAGTGAAGTCTCTGCTTGATTTGGGACTTCCTGCTTGGTTTGTATCAATTTTGGTGGAGCTTTACTCCAGTGTAAGACTTGTAGTTCGGGTTGCTGGGAAATTTTCGAAGGTTTTTTCTTCGAAAATGGGTTTAAAACAAGGTTGCACTTTGTCGCCTAAACTATTTTCACTTTATATTAACGATTTAGATTCTTATATGCGGGATGGACAAGCTCCTATGCTTTCTGTTGATATTTTTCGCCTTTGCATGCTTCTTTTTGCCGTCGACATAGCATTGGTGGCGGGTTCACGCGATAACCTACAGAAGCTTCTAAATTTGGTGAAGGATTACCTTTCAATTAAAGAATTGGAATTGAATGCGTCGAAGTCGGTGGTGATGGTTTTGGGATCCCAAAACGTTAGTGACGGATACCTATGACATCGCAAAAGTTGTCCGTCTGTGCGCACGATAACTCTCGAAGAGATTGAGATATTTTGATGAAACTTGGTGGGAGGATCCTTCGGGTCAAAGTACAAGTCAAGTTCGAAGATGGGCTCTGTAGCTCTATATTTGAGGGTGGGGGAGGGGTTTCAAATTAAAGGGCAAAACAAATATTTTTTGAAAGCTGTTTAGATAGTGGATTTAGGGGTAAGGAGACACGCTGAATCCGAATATGAAAGTTATTTTCTCGCCGGACAAGTAGTTCGCCCGGAATCCGGCCAAAACCGGAAAGTTTGTTAAAACTAAAAGTTTTATTTGAAGTTGATTAGATGTTTGATTTAGGGGTAAGAAAACATGCTGAATACGATGGTGAAAACCATTTTCTTGCCTGACAAGTAGTTCGCCCGGAATCCGGCGCAAACCGGAAAATTTGATAAGAGCAAAATTTGTATTTGAAGTTGATTAGATATTCGATTTAGGGGTAAGAAAAGGTGCTGAACACGATGGTGAAAATCATTTTTTTGCTGGACAAATAGTTCGTCCGGAATCCGGCAAAAAACGGAAAATTTGTTAAAAGTAAAATTTGTATTTGAAGTTGATTAGATGATAGATTTAAGGGTAAGAAAAAACGCTGAATCTATATATGACAATCATTTCTTAACCGGACATATAGTTGGTCCGGAATCCGGTTAAACCGGATTTTTTTTTTGAAGTTTAAGTTTTATTTGAAGTTGATTAGATGTTCTTTATAGGGATAAGGAGATACGCTGAACTCGTTTCTGAACTATCTTTTGTTTTTGCTGGGCAAGTAGTTTGCTCGGAATTCGGCCGAAACCGGAAATTTGGCAGAAGTACACCAGGAAGTTTCGATCAGTATCGTCAAAATAGATATGGCTTATACAGGTATATCTGAACTTGGTTTTCTCAGATGATTAGCCTGGCGAAGACTGGATTTGGCGAAGACAAGACGTAGTTAATATTAAATTTTTGGGATTCCATCGAAAACTTTGGTCTTGTTCGTAAAGGGGGGAAAATAGCAGCTAGTGATAAAGTAAATTTTGGTGGTAAGGAGTTAGAAATTAAGGAGTAGTTTATTTATTTAGGAGTTAAACTTTCTGCAAAGGGTCGATTTGGGAAGCATGTTGAGCAATGTGTGGTGAAGGGTAGTCGATGTGCTAATCTTATTCTTAGAAGTCCGTTAATAGCACTAAAGGATGTGAAATTTCACAAGCAGGTGTTTGCTACGAAAGTAGCGTCAGCAATGCATTATGGATCTGAAATATGGGGTTTTATTCAGGGGGATAAGCTTGAAGCAGTACAGCTTAAGTATTTTAAAAGAGTTCTAGGGGTAAATATTACTTTAAATAGTTTAGTTTTGAAGGGAGATTTAGGCCTTACTAGTCTTCGTAGTGTTCGTCTAGTTCGTATGGTTAAATTTTGGGAAAAAATCCTTACGCTTCCTAGGGTACGGTTGACCAAAGCGGCATACCTGGAGGCACTAAAGGATGAACGTGAGGGTACTTGGCCTGGCCAAATTAAGACTATTTTGAATGAGTGTGGACTGTCCGGTAGGTTGAACGAGGGGAAGGGGGTTCAGCTAGAGGTAGGTGAGGTCGCGAAAGAAGTCCAAAGAGTATTAAAGGACCAGGAGTTGCAGGCGTGGGGTTGCAAGGTATGGATACCTGGGTCCCTGAGTCTCTACAATAGGGTTAAGGAGGCTTGGCGCGAAGAAATTTATTTTAAGTCGGGGTTATCTCCAGAAGAATTAAAATGTTTAATTAGTCTGAGAGGAGATTGTTTGCCTTTTGGCCAAAGAAGAAAATATATTGGGAAAATTAGGGTTTCGTCTGGTCCTTATTTCTGCCCTTTGTGCGGGATGATTGATGAAGATGTAGAGCATTTTATTTGTTATTGTGAGGGTTTAAGGGATTTAAGGGGGGAAATTTATAGGGTGGGATTTTTCTCGAGGGAGGAACTTGTTAGAAAATTAAAAAGTAAACATTTTAGGGATTTAAAGAGATTTGGAAGATTCCTTTGGATCGCTCTGTCATATAGGGAAGGATTTTTGTAGGTTTGTTATTCTTGTTGTTTTTTGTTATTTTTCTTTTTTGTATTTGCCATGGCCCTTGTGGCTTTTTAGCGCAAATAAATCTATCTATCTATCTATCTATACACATCGCGGTCACTAGCCGACTAGTTGGCTACTGTAAGAAAATTCCTATAGGAAAAGCCGGCGGTGCCGACTAGTCGGCTACGATAAAAATTCGTATAGGATTTTTGTTTGTGTTCCAACTAGTTCGCCACGAAATTTCTTCGTATAGGAAATCCCGCGGTGCCGACTAGTTGGCTACGAGAAAAATTCGTACAGGATTTGTGTATGTTTTCCAACTAGTTCGCCACGAAATTTCTTCGTATAGCAAATACCGCGTTGCCGACTAGTTGGCTACGAGGAAATTTTGTATTAAAAAAAAAATGTTGATGTCCAACTAGTTCGCCACTGTAAGAAATATTGTATAGGAAATTCCACGTTGCCGACTAGTTGGCTACGATATGGAACTTCCATATCGTACCATATCCATCACCTTCCATATCCATCACCTCCCGGAACTTCCGGAATCTGGGCTTCCAGATTATTCTTCGACTTCTTCTGTAAATTGCATCTGGAATATGAACCGGTCCAAAAGTACATCAAAATAATCCAGAAAAAAAGGGGCTTTTGAACTTCCAGATTTCCGGAATTTTTAAGTATCGCAGAAGAAATTCAGAAAAAATCACGGAGAATCTGGGAACCCAGATTCCGGAAGGTGAAGACCCGACTTTAGCCAACTTGTTCGCTACCGTAAGATCTTTCGTATACACCGGTTGGCGCCGAAACACACCCAGGGAGTTGATCAGCATACTTTCAGACGTAGCCCGCCGGGAATAAAACGGCTACTTACATTCCGCCGTCCGCTCCCGCTGTACTATGAACTTCAAATAATACACAACTCAGAAGTACCGAACTCGCGGGTTTGCCAGATATCCGGACCCCCCAACTCCCGCACAGTGCCCGGATCCGGTCCGGTTATGCTAATGACGTATCTAGGACTTATAACTGTTATTCCGACCAAGTTTCTTCCAGTCCCACCACTCTATGAGCGTTTCCCACTATTTCCGGTTCCCCCCTCCAACTCCCCCGAAAGTCACCGGATCCGGTCCGGATTTGAAATGACATGTCTGAGACACGAGGTCTATCTAAATATCAGGTTTCATTAAGATCCGGTCATCTGTTAAAAAGTTAAAAATGACTCAATTTTCCGGATTTCCCTCCCTCCACTCCTCCCCTAGATGGTTGGATCGGGGAAACGACTATTCTCAAGTCAATCTGTTGGGGTCCCTGACATGCTTGCCTAGTTTCATCGTCCAAGCACATCGGGAAGTACCGAGCTCGCGGGATCACTCAAAATTTGGATCCCCCCCCCAGCTCTCCCACAGTGACCGGATCCGGCCCGGTTATGCCATTCAAGTATCTAGGCCTTGTGCTTGTTATTCCTACCAATTTTCACCCCGAACCCTCCACTCTAAGCATTTACCAAGATTTCCGGTCCCCCCTCCAACTCCCCCCAGTGTCATCGGATCCGGTCCGGATTTAAAATAGGGCATCTGAAACACGAGAACTTTCTACATATCAGGATTCACTAATATCCGATCACCCATTCGCAAGTTAAAAATACCTGACTTTTCCGGATTCCCCCTCCCTCCACCCCCCAGATGATCGGACTACTCCCCAGATGAAACGATTAATCTCAAGTCAATCCGTTCGGGTCCCTGATACGCCTGCCATGTACCGAACTCGCGGGATCAGTAGGCTAGAAATCTGGATCCCTCCCCCCCCCAACCCCCCACAGTGACCGGATTCGGTCCAGTTATGTCAATCACGCGTCTAGGACTTGTGCGTGTTCTTCCCACCAACTTTCATCCCAAGCCCTCCACTCCAAGCGTTTCCCAAGATTTCCGGCTCCCCTCTCCAGCTCCCCCAAAGTCACCGGATCCGGTCCTGATTTTAATCGGGTCGTCTAGGGCACGAGGTCTGTCCAAATATCAAGTTTCATTAAAATCCAATCTCCCGTTCAAAAGTTAATAATCTCTAAATATTCCGGATTTCCCCTCCCTCCACTCCCCCACTACGTTCGGACCGGGAAAGTGACTACTTCCAACTTCATCATTTGGAGTCCTATGCCTGTCAAGTTTTATCGTTCTAGCTTATGTGGAAGTGCCCGAACTAGCAAAACCCGTGGACCAACAAACGGACCGACAGACAGACCGACCGACCCACAGACCGACGGACGGACAGAAATTGCGATCGCTATATGGGACTTGGCCGAATGGCAAGTGCCATAGAAACTACTGTTTTCATGAAAAAAAAATCAACTGTTTTGACGAAAATTCGCTGCGTTTCGTGCCGACTCGGTTATTTTTTACCGACTGGCCGACAACACTGGGGGGCGTCCCCCCCCCCCCGTCGTGACGCCCCTGACCAAGAGCCTCTCGATCTGCAGTCGGACGCTCTAACGGTTGAGCTAACCTTGTATGTGTTACTTTGAGAATAACCCACTTCAGTAGTCGACTACCAGTTTTTGGGTTCTGGCAAATTCCTGTGGAATCAATTTTGTTACAAGAAAATAAAGTTCAGAAACAGATGCATCGCGTGTCCTTTCCCTCCACGCGACCCTCTAATTGACTTAAGGATGAACTCTTATTTTTACCAATTTCCGGCTTCGACGGATTCCGGGCGAACTACTAGTCTGGTGAGAAAATTAGAGAACATTCAAGGATGTCTCCTCGTCTTATTTCGCTTGTCTCATCGGGTTTCAAAACTTAACTCCTGCCTTACTTCTGCCAAACTTCCGGTTTCGGACGTATTCCGGGCGAACTACTTGTCCGGCAAGAAATTACAACTCAAAGACGAATTCAGTGTGTCTCCTTACCCATACATCGAACCTCTAATCAACTTCTGGTTTTGGCCAGAATCCGGGCGAACTATATGTCGGGGCAGAAAATGACGTTCACATACGGATTCAACATGTTTCTTTACCCCTAAATCGATTATCTCATTAGCTTTTATAAAAAAAAAAAGTTTATTAGCCAACTCCGGAGCCCATCTATACGAACTCGACCTGTCCTTTGACCCAAGGAATCCTCACACCAAGTTTGAACAAAATATCTCATTCCCTTCGAGAGTTATCGCGCTGCCAGGCGGACGGACAGACGGACAACTTTGACGAAGTCATAGGTATCCCGTCACTTATGTTTTGGGATCTCGGAGCTACCCGTCACCTTGCCGTCACTTTATTACTTGGTTATTACCAAAGTAGGAATCTTCCTCTCACTCAGTCAGGTTTGGAAATGAAGATGCGAAAGACATCTTATCGGAAGAATTGTTTATTATTATTATTGTGGGTGCCGCAGGGAACCAAACTTAATCCACTTTTATGTACTCTATTCGTCAATAGGTTCCCAGAAATCATACAGAACCATACATGTTTCCAGTAATGTTACGACCTGTTAATGCTAGTAACCTCTGATGACCCGGAAGGTTCGATAATAGAGCTTCTCAGTGTAATCGAAAACTGGTGCATCTAAAACTAAAATGACAATCAATAGAAATAAAACGCAACCAATTGTCACAGGCTTCGGACGGGAATCGTGGGGGAACCGTCTGACCGTATTAAGTCGTGAGATTGTAGATTGTGGCATAAAGTGTGAGGAAACCCTATTAATTCTCGGAGCTAGCCTTGAAGCTCCTTGAAGACACTATCAAATCGGCGAGAAACGCCGAAGGAACGACCGAGTGGATCTAGGCAATTGTTAGTGCTGCACGCCCTTTGCAAGACTGGGCTAGACCGAGAAGTTAAGCTCAGCGCTTATGCATCCTACATTCGCCAGTCTTGGAATACCTGTCTGTTGTTTTCACTTACCCCTCGACAACCAGCAGACACAGCCCACTGATAAAATCTGAGATCCATCCACTGAGAAAGAGCCTGTAGAAGCGGTTTTCGTGGGTATGGACAGGCAATACTAACTAATATTGGAAAGACCCGACGATACAAGACTTCTGGCTCAAATGAAGTTTGGTCCACACCCTGCTCCCAATACGATCCGAAGAAATCCACCAGTATGGAGACACAAAGAGGGCAGGCTCCGAACTGGTGAATACGGAAAGTTACCGCGCTCGGCACTGCCGTCCATGGCGATAATAAATTCGTCGATAGAATTTCGTTTTTGTACAACCCAAAGAGCGTAACCGTGGTACAACCCATTCAGTGTTTCACTCACTACCGGTTGTTTTGGTCAAACCCGTGTCTCTCTTTCTCTCTCAGGTGTGTTTCGGCGCCAACCGGTGTTCAGCGGAAACCGGTAACCGGTTGTCGCGTAAACACTTTTCGGTCTGAACCAAAAATCGGTCCTCCCCAAACATTGGAAATTACGCAAAAACAGGGGCGGATCCAGGGGGGGGCGATCCCCCCCCCTAGACCGACTAAAAAGTCTCGTTTTAATGCTGTTTTAGAGCAAGCGCAGATGAATTTGCAGAAACGGGGAACTGCTTTGTCGTTAAAATGTGAAATTGGTGGTACAGACCAGAGAATTTGTGCTCGCAAAATGATAGGGGGAAGTTGTAAAAACGTACAATTTTTTTTTCGGCCTGCCGGCCGAAAAATAAAAGGCTTGAGACAACAATTTTCTCAAGGCATTCGCCCCCCCCCCCCTAGAGTCGAGCGCTGGATCCGCCCCTGCTCAAAAACACGGTTGAAGTTGGAAGACGATGATGTGATGAAGGAAGATATTTTACAAAAAAAAATGGAGGAAGAATTTGTAGCTGTAACTGCAGCTATATAAGTAGCCAACTGGGTTTGTGTGGAGGGTATATCTATTCAATATAAAATTAAAACTGACAAATTAAAATTAAAAGTTCAGTTTAAAATTATTGAAAATTAGAATTAAAGTTTAACTGAAAAGCCAACTTATTTGTGTGTCATTTAATTGGATACACTGAATTATTTGGATTCTGCAAAGTTGTTTTTTGATTTTCCATTATCTGCTCTAGTTATGAGGCTCAGAATATCTCCGGCCCTCCCCACAGCGTAAATTCTACTATGACGCGGGAAATTTTAATCTCAACACAAATGCAGCTTTTCAGTGGGCAGTGGTGAGATTGGTGACGATTGCTTAGTGCCTGAACCAAAAAAAATTTATAAATCTTTCTCGTAAGGCAAACAACAAAAATACAAGCGCACAGAGGCACCACAAATCACACAGAAATTCCACTATTTGAAAATCGATTATTCGTGAATAGCGGAACAACGAAGTAACTCATTTTCAGCGGGTCTTCAAGCCAATTTAAGTGAATAAGTGATGGGTAACTAGATTGTCCTATCCAAGCCCTATTCGGTTAAACTTTAAGAATGAATATTCCTTCAGCCCAAGCTGACTGCGAGTCATATTTGACAGTGCAAAACGGATACGTCAGCTGAATTTTATGAGAGTTGTATTTCGGCCCTTCCTGGCAAGGGTCCTCTTCAGGCTCAAAGCCAATCAAATTGGATAAACGAACTTGTGGAAAACCATAAGTTAGTGTGGAAAACCACAAGTTCATTTTTCCAACTTGAGCGGCTTTGAGCCTGAAGAGGACCCTTTGCAAGAAGGGCCGAAATATAACTCATAAAATTCAGCTGACGTATCCGTTTTGCACTGTCAAATAAAACTAAGAAATTAGAATTAAATAGAAAAATCAAAATTGAAAAATAAATTTAAATTATTTAAAGTTAAAATTAATTAATTAAAATAAAAGATTAATTTTCCTGAATAAGATATTTATAGTTGGTAGAATTTTCAGTCATTTATTGCAGGTTTGTTTCCTTTCCCAGCGTTGGCCCAGAAGAACAACAGCCTGAAGAGGACCCTTGCCAAGAAGGGCCGAAATATCGCTTCATAAGCATCACAGCCAGGGGCGGATCCAGGTGGGGGGCAAGAGGGGCGATCGCCCCCCCCCCCCCTAGAGGGACTAAAAAGTATCGTTTTAATGCTGTTTTAGACCAATCGCAGATGAATTTGCAAATACGTGGAACTGCTTTGTCGTTAAAATGTGGAATTGGTGGTTGAGAACAGAGAATTTGTGCTCGCAAAATAATGAGGGGAAGTTGTAAGAAAGGGTTGAGACAAAAATTTTCTCAAAGCATTCGCCCCCCCCCCCCCCCCTAGAGTCGAGCGCTGGATCCGCCCCTGATCACAGCTGACGATTCCGTTTTTGTATATATTATATGAATATATAAAATAAAAGAATAAAATTAAATTAAAAATCAATAAAGAATTCAAGTTATATTTTTATAGTAAGTTCTTATTTTAATTTTAGAAGATTTTTCTATACGCTGTTCCGCCATTTTTTTACTTTCTAGTTGATGATGGTGAAGTTGAATCAGAACCAAAAATCGTGAACGGCAATGAAAGCCGTTCCAAAATTTCCTGACCGAAAATCGGAACCGATTGCCGAACCACATTCTGGTCGACGCAAAAACAGCGGTTCATCAGAACCGAAAGTCGCGAAAACACTGGTTACGCTGAACCGAAGTACATTGGTTGGCGCGGAAACAGGCCCTACAATCTCAGGGTTCGTTCCAGCTCTTCTTCGTAGGGTGTGTTTCGGCGCCAACCGGTGTTCAGCGGAAACCGGTAACCGGTTGTCGCGAAAATACTTTTCGTTCTGAACCAAAAATCGGTCCTCCCCAAACATTGGAAATTACGCAAAAACACGGTTGAAGTTGGAAGACGATGATGTGATGAAGGGAGATATTTGACAAAAAAAAATGGAGGAAGGATTTGTAGCTGGGTTTCCAACTGGGTTTTGTGTGGAGGGTATATCTATTCAATATAAAATTAAAACTGAAAAATTAAAATCAAAAGTTCAATTTAAAATTATTGAAAATTAAAATTAAGAATGAATATTCCTTCAGCCCAAGCTGACTGCGAGTCATATTTCACAGTGAAAAACGGATACGTCAGCTGAATTTTATGAGAGTTGTATTTCGGCCCTTCCCGGCAAGGGTCCTCTTCAGGCTCAAAGCCAATCAAATTGGAAAAACGAACTTGTGGAAAACCAGAAGTTAGTGGGGAAAACCACAAGTTCATTTTTCCAACTTGGGCGGCTTTGAGCCTGAAGAGGACCCTTGGCAAGAAGGGCCGAAATACAACTCTCATAAAATTCAGCTGACGTATCCGTTTCGCACTGTCAAATAAAACTATGAAATTAGAATTAAAAGAGAAAAATCAAAATTGAAAATTAAATTTAAATTATTTAAAATTCAATTAATTTATTAAAATAAAAGATTAATTTTCCCGAATAAGATATTTATACTTGGTAGAATTTTCAGTCATTTATTGCAGGTTTGTTTCCTTCCCCAGCGTTGGCCCAGAAGAACAACAGCCTGAAGAGGACCCTTGCCAAGAAGGGCCGAAATATCGCTTCATAATCATCACAGCTGACGATTCCATTTTTGTATTTATTATATGAATATATAAAATAAAAGAATAAAATTAAATAAAAAATCAATAAAGAATTCAAGTTATATTTTTGTAGTAAGTTCTTATTTTAATTTTAGTAGATTTTTCTATACGCTGTTCCGCCATTTTTTTAATTTCAAGTTGATGATGGTGACGTTGAATCAGAACCAAGAATCGTGAACGGTAATGAAAGCCGTTCCAAAATTTCCTGACCGAAAACCGGAACCGATTGCCGAACCACATTCTGGTCGACGCAAAAACACCGGTTCATCAGAACCGAAAGTCGCGAAAACACTGGTTACGCTGAACCGAAGTACATTGGTTGGCGCGGAAACAGGCCCTGTAGTTACTTCGGAGTAACTACGTGTGACGTCACAAATTAACTACTACCTGGAACGGTCGAAGTTACTACGGGACGAGATAATGCGCGTTTTCTCTCATTACTGCCCCGAGTTCCCTTCTCAAGACGGCTCTTGGAAAGTGAAAGTTAGCTAAGATGGTCGGGTACTATCTTTGGGTTCGTTCCAGCTCTTCTTCGTAGTTACTTCGGAGTAACTACGTGTGACGTCACAAATTAACTACTACCTGGAACGGTCGTAGTTACTACGGGACGAGATAATGCGTGTTATCTCTCATTGCTGCCCCGAGTTCCCTTCTCAAGACGGCTCTTGGAAAGTGAAAGTTAGCTAAGATGGTCGGGTACTATCTTTACAAAAAGTTACTTCGAAGTGACGGTCTTCCTTGTGCTCCCCGTAACTTAGTGACAAGCTGGAACGGTGATCGAAGTGACGGTCTTCCTTGTGCTCCACGTAACTCTGTGGGTTCGTTCCAGCTCTGCCCGAAAGTTACTAAATAGTTACTTTTCAGTCACTTTCACCGTTCCAGCTTGTCACAAAGTTACGAGGAGCACAAGGAAGACCGTCACTTCGAAGTAACTTTTTGTAAAGATAGTACCCGACCATCTTAGCTAACTTTCACTTTCCAAGAGCCGTCTTGAGAAGGGAACTCGGGGCAGCAATGAGAGACAACGCGCATTATCTCGTCCCGTAGTAACTTCGACCGTTCCAGGTAGTAGTTAATTTGTGACGTCACACGTAGTTACTCCGAAGTAACTACGAAGAAGAGCTGGAACGAACCCTGTGACAAGCTGGAACGGTGAAAGAAAGTAACTATTTAGTAACTTTCGGGCAGAGCTGGAACGAACCCCTTCAGGTATCCACTGGGATCCCCAAAAATGTGCAACAACTTTACGCACTTTACGAGCGCCATCTAAGCCGTTGTTTAGAAGAAACGAACTTCTTCTCGTTTACAGAAGAAAGGAACCTCGGAAGCGTATTTCTCCACCATCATTACCAGTTTACAGGGAATTTTGCGCAACTGTCTCGGCTTGAAATTTAGCAGGACAAAATGCCCGTAAGTTCAGTCTTCTATGAATCTAATCGTCTATTTTTTTACTCTGTGAATATGACAATTGCCAAAAGATCATTATAATGAGAGCAGTCTAATCGCGAGTCTAAGATAATTGTCTGTTTGTGGTCAAGGTGTGTCAAAAGCTGGTTATATCCAGTATATTTTCATTAAATTTAAGTTCAGCATGTGATAGAAAGTGCGTTTTATTGGATGTAGTTTCGTTGTAGTTCCACTGTAGTTTTACGTACTTTTGTTTCAGCTATGAAAGTGCAGTACAGGAGGGGTACCTGACCTCGATTTTACGCAACCTCGAATTTTGCAGCGAAAATGTTAAAATGAAAGTTCAGTGCTATCCTGACAGTCAAGAAGCCAAATCTGTATTTTTTTTCAACAGTTATGTCCCAAAATGTTACAATTATTTGTCTTTTCTTT
Source organism: Branchinecta lindahli (assembly GCA_023053555.1). Classification (NCBI taxonomy): domain Eukaryota; kingdom Metazoa; phylum Arthropoda; class Branchiopoda; order Anostraca; family Branchinectidae; genus Branchinecta; species Branchinecta lindahli. Next base: position 18,540,878 of record JAKZAO010000006.1, on the reverse strand, counting down.
GTTTTGAACCTGGTTTAAAAAGGGATTTTCTGGTTATTAGCCTCATTACCTCTATCTTTTTCATCACTTTGCAAGCAATCTGACCTCATCTCATGTAAAAATGGGTGAAACTGTTTGAAAAGAAAATTATATTTAAATCGAAATATTGAAGTAAAATTTATATCCCCAACATGTAAACCATTTTATTATTAGCTTCACTCTAGTATTTTTGTCATGTTTTTTGGTTCCTTTTTAAGCCAGATAGATTTCACTAAAAAAAGATTTCTCTGGAAATTTGAAATCTTGTCTGAGGTTGGGTACCTCTCCTGTATGTCTACGGTTTTACAGTAGGGGAGAGTCGGGTAGTATGACACACTCTCGGAACTATTGGTTCTATTGGTTTTATTCACCTGTGCTTGCAGCAGCTAAGAAACATCTACTATACGGAGGAGAAAACGATTTTTCAAAAAAAAATAATTACTCACTCAGAACTTGTGCTAAAAAACACATTTTTTGACCCTCAAAGTAATTTTTTTTGTCTTAACATGAACTCCCATGTGGATAAGGTGCTATATCATAGGATAACCATTTCTTGCAGGGACCTAGGTAAGGTATTTATTTATCATAAGCAGTTGAGAAACTGCTGGATATTCACACAATTTAGGAGGAAATGCAGATCCCATAAAAAAGGAGGGAGTCAGGTAGTATGACACACTTTTTGTCGGCTTGTATGACACATGTAATAGTACCCGACTTACCTTTTGAAATGTAAGATTTCTATTAATATTTCTATAATAGTATTATATCTGGATGATTCTGTTATTTCTTTAGTAATATAAGTATTGAGACTCATAATATGCATTAAAAATTTACGAACCCTTCGTTTTCCGGGTCCAGTCACCCATGGGGGGGTGGAGAGAGGGGAATCGCCTTGGAACCGTGAGGAACCATTCCTTATGGTTCCAAGTTTTTTTGTTTTTTTTTAATGAAAGTTTCTGAGTGAAATATAATAAGAAAATGCGAAAATTAAAGATTTGTCATACTGAACCCAGGGTGTGTCATACTACCCTCCACCGGCGGGTAGTATTACACAGTGACCATGTCCAAAATTAAGCCTACTACTAAAAAATTGTGAGAGAGAAAAATATGAAAAAAATCCCAAAGATTCTATAGGGAACCCAGTACGTGCTGCCAAAAATTTGGCAACATACATACAAATTTCAGGGAATTAAAAAACAAAAAAAAAAAATGTGTCATACTACCCGACTCTCCCCTAGAGGTATGCTTATGTGAACGTTTGTTGACTTCAGACTTTGCCATTTTCATGCAGTTGCTGTGTTTAAAGCTAACTACCAGTTAAAGGACCCCTCTTGCTTATTCTGCTTTTTTGTTACATATCTAGCTGCCATACAGAATTATAAGCTTCTAAAATCCCCACCTTTCTCCATTGATTCGTTCTGTGCCTACGAAGTTTTAGCGCTTTTTTGGCCTTGCCGAGTTTTGCCCGTCACACAACGAAACGTTTGCCGGGATCATCAACGTCTGCTGACAACTCTTTCACACATAAGGATCTGAGAAGCTTTTGTTTATTACTTCTTTTATTTGCTTAGTTTTCACACTTTTTAACCACGGCACGATCAGTTTTCAAATGTTTTGCGCCCAGCCGCCGCGTCGGAGAGCAGGAAGGCTGGACATAGTCGACAGGCCCTAACAAGAAAATCGCTAATTTCAGATGGAAAGTAATGGTATTTCCAAAAATGTTTTTTTCTTATCCATTTCATAGGGAAAAGATTATTTCTAGTAAGAGTTGTGCTTTAACCAAAGTAGGTAAGAAGGGCAGCTGAAAACACCTGTACAGGTATTTTGCATCTTCAGTCTACCATTTAGCCCAAAACTGTAGTGTTCACATTAAAGTAACTGTTCACATAAGCATACCTCTACTGTATTTGTCCATTCTACGACCACATACTGTATATTAATAACTAAAACAAAAGTAGGTCAAACTACAGTGAAACTACATCCAATAAAGCGCACCTAGAGTACATGAGTTGCGTTTTTTGCCTTCATCCAGTTAACCGACCTACAAGATTTTCCACCATAAGCCTTTTTCTTTCCTTCGGTGAACCGACCTGAGTTCTTATAAGCCGTTTTTTTGCTCTGTTCGCCAGTCGGTTAACCGACCTGTGGACTGAGGCGGGAGCTCCATCCAACCGACCTACGCTCTTGGCACGGCGCGCAATTCAAAATTCTCATTGGAGAGATCGGCGACGGGAAGACGCCATTTTTTCTTATAAGCTGTTTTTTAGAGCTCAGTCGAACCGACCGTCGAGACGAAAAAACAGTCAATAGTGGCAAATAGGTCGGTTAACCGACCTACGGAGAAAAGGCAAAAAACGCAACTATTGTTTGCTCATTCCACAAGTTAGGCACAGAGTATTTGTAAAACCTTTAGTAAAACTAGATGCTACCACAATCCTAAGACAATGTTTGTAGGCTACAGAAGAAACTGTCTGGATCGTGTTTATGAATCATGAACAAGAAATCATTTTCAACGGTGGTTGTGTTACTTTTGAAGTGTATCAAAGAAAATGATGAATTTCAAATCTGGAGAATATTTATGCACAACAGCAAAGGAAACTGTAATTCAAGGTTTGTAAGGAAATGAACCCACAATTTTTTTTTTATTAACCATTTGTTGTCTGTTTCCCAGGTTATTCTGCACCTTTTCCCAATCAGGTTACAACATCTAGCAATGTGCATTACCTTCATGATTGTTCAAAATATCACAACAGAAGAAATGTAACATTTTAATTTTAAAAAGGTGTAAAGAAATGCCCCAAGGATTTTGATTTTTTTTATGAGAAAAGAGACTTCTTTCTCAGCTGACGTCACATTCTCGGACCTAAAGATTGCATCCCGGCTGTCACTGTGGGTCTAGTGTTGTAAAATTACCGTAAAATATAAACTCGGTAAGTAAAATAGGTAAAATTGGTAAAATAGGGTAAAATAAGGTATTCCATGGAAAATATAGAGTAAAATTGACGTTTTAGAGTAGCTCACAGGATTCAGACCTGGATTGAGACAAGGTCGTCGTATTTAGTGTCATATCGGCGCCACGAGTTAGATCAGTAAAATCCAACTATTAAATATTTATTTGCATCTAGTGCAATTCGGATGATTGTGCAATTGCATTATTTGCAGCTGGCAAAATTGATTTTGAGGAACTTCAGAGAATTTACTTTTCCGTTAAGTTCCAAATACAAATAGAAAAAGTGACATTAACAACACTTTGATCACAGTAATAAAGTAATAAAATAGCTCAAGGTGACTTGAGGAGTAACTCGAAGAAATCCCTAATTGTTCCGTTCTCTTCTTATTACCCCCTATCGAGCTAAAAAAAAAAAGACTTGCTGTCATGGAGTCGGTAACCAAATCAACCAGTTGATCCTCTAATACTGTGTGTCCAGGACTTTCAGTAGTACTCCAAGGCATATTGGCCTAATCTCTGTGCATTATTTCCTTTTCTTTGGACATGGGCTTCATGTCAATGCCTGCATACTGCAGGTAGCAACACAATAACACATGACAACACTAATTAGGCGATACTAAGTTAAAATAAGACATAGCACTTGCCCATAAGACATGTCATAGCAGACCTGCACAATTGGTAGACTACCATTGTCACTTTCTTCCAAATTCCGCCCTTCTATTCACGGTGTTTTTCCTTTAAAAACCAGATGTTACTCATGTTTTGCTTTCTGATGCCGCCCTGGTCCCTGGAGTCCCTGGGTACTGGGTAGACACCAGATGTAAAGATGTCAATGGAATACGGGTAAATTCGTAAAATGATGTTTGAAAACCGGTTTCCTAGTCCTCCTTGCTGGCCCTGGGTGGTTTTTCCCGTCAACATATGTAAAAATGGCAGTAAAATACGGGTAAATTACATAAAATACCGGTAAAATACTTAAAATACCGGTAAAATACGTAAATGACGTAAATTACGTAAAATAGTAAAATTGGTAAAATACCAATTTTACGGGGGTCCGTAAAATTACGGTAAAATACGTAAAATACCGAATTTTACCGTGACCAATTTTACCATTTACAACACTATGTGGGTCTGGAGGCGATTCGACTTATCATATCTTATGTTTTCGTTTCCCAAAGTTTGCGTTGCTGTTGTTGCTGACGTAGCAGGTAAGGAGATCCCGTCCCGGATCATTTCTGAATGGCCGACCACGCGGTCGTCACGGGGTAGCTTCATATTCACTGTGGGTCAAGACTTCGGCGAGGACTTCGGCTATGTCATGTCGTAACTTGAAAAGAGAGGTGGGCTTGTAGGAACGGTCTCAATGCTCGAAACGTCGTTGCTCAAGCCTCGAATTACCAGCGTGATATACAATCACGTCAATGACGTGAAAGAAGGTCTTCAATGTCTACTTACTGGTTTTCGTTCCGACCGAGCACGAAGCGGTAAGTTAATCGAAATGTCCCCACCCGGTATGTTACGCTTGTAGTCTCCAGCAACATCGGGATGTTGACCTTAGACGTACATTTTTGTCTCACTGCTCCAGCGTCTTACAAATTCTTCATGGCCAGCTCCAACATTGTCTGAAGTCAGAGTGTATATGATGTTTTCGTATCAGCGAACCAAGCCAATTCCTTCGTCCGACTTGCTCATCTCGATCCCGCATGCACCTCTCCATTTCTGCTTCATCTCTTGTTCTTCTAACAGCTTTGCTTTACCGAGCCTGTCTTTTCGTATTATACCATCTGCATGACAACCGTCCTTTCGATGAGTTGGGCGAGTGGCCGGGTGGGGAAACAAAATATAGTAGTACCATGCTTCTGTATTTGTTCGACAAGCCTGGAACGATAGCATCTCAAAGTCCTACTCCAGCTTCTTTACAAGCCTCACCGATGTGGGTTATTTTTTTTTCCTTGTTGACCCTCAAAAGTCATACATAATTCCAGAGGCCTCACAGGGGACAAGTTTCTACAAGCTCCAAGGGCCACAGTTTTATCGAATAGGCAGATATTATTCCATATTCGTCTGCCTTTTGAATGAAATCATCTGCTCGTCAACGCTTATATTCAGTTCTTTCTCCAGCTCTAGACATCTTTACGAGTTTGGATCTTTCGGAGTTGGTATTTGAGTTCAGTTCCTGCTGCAACTCTTGTTCCACATCCTCTAATTTTTTTTAGCCCAACCGGAAAACCGCTTTCCCGACCCGGTTCGCAGCCTTCTTCTGGGATCTAGTCATCTTTTTGGTCGCTATCCGACAAAGTCCGGAGTCGTCACCAAAACTGAGAAAAGCGTCAGTCGCCTCTTCTGCTCTAAGCCACTTGCAACTAGAAAAATGTGCACGTTGAGGCCTTCTCGGATTCGAGGACCCCACTTCTGGTTGATCCATATCCATCAGGAAAAAGCCTGGCTTTTCCATAAAATGTGGACATAAGTTGAATTGGAAGATATGGTAGATTTAGGAGGTATACCCATCCAGCCGTTTCTCAAAAGGGCGAACATAAGCTATAAGTCCCAATGTCAGTAGTCTTCATAGAAGCCGCACTCTGTCATTTGACGAGAACCCCAATTATACCTGTCTGTCCTGGGTCCGTCAATTGCCATGGTCCATGTTTGAAAAATTCTTACGGCGGTCCTATTGGAGATAACAGTCTAGCTATAGTCTTGGCATGTATTCCTAAGATCTGTCATTGTTATTGTTGTTGTTTGAAGGTCGTGCCACTAAGTTTGAATGACTTTTCTTTCTTTCACTACTTTTGATAATCAATTTGACTATTAAATCAATATACTTTTCGCCTATCGGCTGTCAATACTTTAAAATGAGGGGGTCTTTCTCAAGACGTCGTCTGAATCTGGGTAAGCGTTCCTCACTGTCTTCTTATCCAATTTTCAAATCTCGTCTTCACTCACCAATCTACGACAATATTAAATTTCGTTAAAACATTAATTCCTCTGGGGTCGTCTAAAATACACATATTAACTATTTACAATTTAAGTCATCTTAACCTACAATATCCTATACAACTTTGTACTTTTTATCTAATTTCCCAAATATATCGCAGACAATTTTCTGGCCCATGCCGGGGCATTTGAGTGGCCAAGGGTTGACCGTAGGGTAAAAGCACCAAATTTTCTGATCATATTTCCTCAGAAAATTAACAGAAAATTAAACCTCAGTACTATTCCTGTATTTCTAATTAGAAATTACTCCACTTTTTGTCCCAACGAGGTCCGTTTCTTTCCAGTTCTGCCTACCCTCTAGTTTTAAAATCAGGTCCCGTATGTGGAGTTTTCAATGCCAGATGGCAGCTAAGTAACGAAACAGAGTGGACTGGCAAATGACGGCGATAGGGTCGAAAGGGTTGACCAAGGCACCGTAGTCTCAAAATTTGGAGAAGTTTCTATTAAAGGTGGTCACCATTATGTTATGGGGAACACTGAATTCAAAACTTGCCATTACGTTTTTAGTGTTCTTTTTTTTTAGACAATCAGGAAAGTAATTCAAAACTGTTGCTTTGTAACAACACCTAAATTTTACAGTCTGCCACAAACCATAAAAACTGATTATGAGCAAAAAAATAGTATGTGGCTTGAATCTGCCTCTATCTTACTTAAATAACTGTTTGCACCCACAGCAGTGCTTTAATGTTTACTGGTCTGAATTTGATCACATTCTTTTGCAACATTTGAAGATGCACTTAGTAGGGGTATGCTTCTTTGAATAGTGCTGATTTTAGTTAAATAAAACAATAAAAAACAAAACATTCACTTGGAAGCTCTAAGAACTGTGCAGTCGTACACAAATCCTCAAAGTTTTGGCATGGTGCCCCAATGTCTGGGTATGCTCCAACATATGGACATGGTGCTCATATGTTGAGGCACCATGCCTTGCAGGAAGGGTATGGTACCCCCATGAGAATCTGTTGAATTGCAAATCTGAAATGGAACCTTGCTTTTGAAACTTGATTTTTATGGTTGTACCATTCCCTTGCTACAGGGATTGGTGCCTCAATGTATGAGCACCATACCCACATGCCCATGACCAAAAATTGAGGATTTGTGTATGACTGTACTGTACTGAAAATTGTCAGAAAAATTGAGTCACCAGCCTCCTTGAACTTTTCATTGAACTAGTCAGTAGCGTATATTCCGATTCGTTTCGGGAGGGGCGACAGATCAGTGAAAATATGTGGCCGAATGCCACCCCCTTTCGGGGGGGGTTTTCGGCGATTTTTTCATTTTTTGACCGTTTTTAACACTAAAAACACTTCTAGCCAGACTAAAATTCGACTCCAAATGACGATTTTGTTGAAAACGAGGTGCAAACAACACCTTTTAATCTTTGAATTAATCACATTACGACTCAAAAACTGTTTCTGAGATCTATTACTGAACCGTGCTGTAAATAATTTCGATTGATCCTCTCAATTTGTATTTTAGCGTACGTTTTTACCGTGAAAAACTCCTTATCCGAGAATTTCGGATGAGGATCGCCCCTGTCGCCCGTGTTTCTCACTCGTTTTTCCCAGTAAAAATCCCTTTTTCAAGAATTTCGGGGGGGGGCGATCGCCCCTGTCGCCCCCCCCTAATATACGCTACTGGAACTAGTAGACACTGGATGGAACAGCAAGACCTAGTTCAGAAGATCAGCATGATTTGTATGGTGGTACCATGCCCTTGCTACAGGGCATGGTGCCCCAATGTATGAGCACCATGCCCATACTTAAGGACATGCCCATGTCCAAAAATTGAGGATTTGTGTATGAGTGTACTGTACTGAAAATTGTCAGAAAAATTGAGTCACCAGCCCCCTTGAACTTTTCATTGAACTAGTAGACACTGGATGGAACAGCCGAGGGGTTGCCCACTCTCGATTTTAGCGTACAGCAAGTGCCCGGTGCCGCGGTACCCAGTCGGTGCCGGCACCGACTGACATCAGCCAGCACCGGTTCACACGTGTTAAAACGTTAAAATAAGCATGTTTAGAAGCGAAATCACTCAACTTATGGACGGCACCGGTGCCGGCACCGCTAATCTCGGTCGGTGCCGGCCGGTGCCGAGACAGGGTGTACAGTAGGTGCCGGGTAGTGGGTAACCCCTCGGGAACAGCAATACCTAGGTCAGAAGATCAGCATAGGAACTAGGCCTTATGAAAACTAAATCTTTCTAGGCTACTAATAAAAGATATGCCATTGATCTCTAGTTTTGCTTTGCCTGTTAAAGTATAACTGTTTTATCTTACCGTTAATTCAGTTGTAAATATAAATATTTGCGGCTTCTGTTAAGCTAAGTTTTTACTTTTCCAGCTTGCCAGAGATTTGCTACACCCAACCCCAGAGGAAGAGAAGAGGACACACAAGAAGAAGAGGTTGGTACAGCACCCAAACTCCTACTTCATGGATGTAAAATGCCCAGGTAAATTCTGCAATAGTCTTACCTTTGACAAATGTCTGTTATGCTTCTCTCTGAACAAAACCGAGTGACCTTAGATTAAAGGAACAGTAAACTTGACTCAACTTTGGCCATCGAATCGCCCGGGGGGGGGGGGGCTTAGATAAATATACAGGGTCTGATTGTCGACAGGCCCCCACTTCTTTGTTATCTCGAACCCCTCCTTAGTGTTCCCAAAGCTAGCTGGCAGGCCCTAGCCCCTTATGTACTGTAAAAGTTCGCCTTTTTATGTGTAGACTACAGACAAACGACCTCCCCGACAAGACGGCCTGGGTTCGATTACTAGTCGCGGCACACAAACCTTTTACTTTTTTTTCTACTAACTCAAAAGTCGAATTCCCGGGAACTGCCCGGAAACTGCAATGGTCGTAACGAGAATTTTTCTTACTCTCAATCAATATCGACTCAGGGTACATTCTTGATATGTTAGCTAGCTCCCCGAGTCAGGTTTGAGTCAAGTTTTCTGTTCCTTTAAGAATCCATCCCAATTAAGCAGACACAAATCAAATTTGATTTGCTAAGTAACTTCTTTCCTCATCCTCAGGTTCATGCCCAGGTGTCCTCAAGGTCTCAGATTGTTCCCTTTTAACCTTCTTCCAATGTCCCTGTTGTGGAAACAAACCAAAATGCCCTTTTAGTGGAAAAGTTTCTGGAGCTCATACTCCTAATTTGTTTCCAGTTTGTGTCTGTGTTAAGAGTGCGTTCTGTTAACAAGTGGATCAGACTTGGGACTAGTTTTTGAACAGTCATCCAAGTTGTGTTGATAGTTATGAACGACTGCTGTTACAACATTTGTATGGCGAAACCTGTGACATTAGTCAAAGACACTTGCATTCTGGCACCTACGAAATTCAGTTCTTTTTCAGTTTAAAAAAAAAAACGGGTAGATTTCTGTGGTTGACTAGTGATTGTTTTAAATGACCAGTTTTTGCAAGTAAACTGGTAACAGATTTCATCATTTTCATTACTAAGTGATATTCCTTCAGCCCAAGCTGACTACGAATCATATTTGACGATGCAAAACGGATATGTCAGCTACATTTTCTAATAAAATATAGCTGACGTATCCATTTTGCATCGTCAGAAAAAATTCAGTTACAGATTCCTCAATACCCAGACGGGAAATTGCAGTTCCGGGAATGTCCCCTACTCCTAACCAGTTCCACCCACCGATGTTGGATCAGTAATGGTCATCAAAATGGCACACCTGGGGCATATGAGTTTGGTGCCGCCAAGCTTTATCCCAATCGCCAAACTCATTTTGACCCTATGCGCTCCAAAATTTTGCCTCCGCCCCTCCACCGTGGCTTCTCCGCCGTCCCCCCCCCCCACCGTGGACAGGAGTGTTTCGGAAATGGGCTATCTGTGGCATTTACTCCTTCCACCGTCAAGTATCAGTCGAATCGGAGCATTATGTGAAATGTACTACCCCACGTCGGATCCGGCCAAGACCTCAAATGATGCATCTAGTGCCTTTAACCTTTTTATCTCCGAAGTTTCATCACCATCCCTTTATCCGTTTGGTCCCCATGCGTGTGACACAGTTTCTGGGACCCCCACCTACCGTGCTTGGATGCGGTTCGGACACGGAAATGGCCACTGGGTATCTGCGCCCAGGGGCGTGTGGTACCCCCCCCCTCCCCTCGAAGAAAGAAAAAAGCTAAAAACTTTGAGCTAATCTGGGCGCTCCGAGCGCCCGACCATAAAAATTCAGCTAATCTGGGCGCTCGCACAGGAAAGAAAGATGGGGGACTAGCAGTGCGCCCAGATGAAGTCAGTAAGGGTAGTTCAGGATTACCAAGACTTTTCTAAACCGTCACGTAGTGTTGTGTACTTCTCGATTCAACAAAATTCAGGCTGATTTTGCTTGTGGCGTATATTTTTAAGAATTTATTAGTTTCAAGCAAAGGTACAAAGTAAACGTACCGGCCACCCAGGACACTCGGTCAAGAACACCCCGGACAGTCCGGTGGATTGTCCAATCGAGGCAGTGCACACCGCGACCTGATCGCGACCGATATCCAACTACGAGCTTTTTATCCGCAGTAACTTTGATATACGCTATTGGAGTCTTTGTATTTAATTTGGTGAGAAGAATTTTCCTCCAGTGCGTCACATAACAATAAATCGGCTTTGTGAGTCAGCAATGAAGGAAAATGTAATGACAGCTCTGCCCTGATAAATACAAAGCGTCATTTGATTTTTATTTTGTTTTTTAACTGTAAATTGAGAACATGTCTGCTCTGTTTCAAGGTTTGTTTTTCCTGGATGCTCAGTATTTCTTTTTCGGAAAGGATCACATTACCAAGTTCCAGCTAAATGTGTCACATTTTTTCTGGATTTGTCGTGAACAAATACAGACGGACAGATCCGTGCTAAATGGCCCTTACTTTCATTTGGGATTCGAAAAGACGTTCTAATCCAACCGGACTCCCCAAAAAATTGCCTGCGGCGTCTTTTGTAGCGTCATTGCGTCATTTCATTCGGGTTTGCTTGAAATTTCGCGGCTTGGGCCATATTAAAAGCAAGATTTTGTGGGGGGGAAGTAGTGTTTAACCCGAAAAAAAGTCATAGGTTACTTCAAAAATTTCGCCTGCGGTGCTCATTTTCATTTTGTCTGATATGCATTCTTCGTTCTGTGTGGTATTAGCGGGCTGTGGGTTGAGCTTTTACGAAAACGAATTCCTGTCAGTCGTATATTTTGAGGTAGTCGCCTTGAATGCCCGAGCCGTTCAAACCGTCCCTGAGCTTGGAGATATGACTAGGCTTTTTCAGTCTTCAACGCTAGCAGGTATCATGAGTTTTATCATTAGGCTACATAAGTGACAAAAAGCTGAAACGGGCGGCAGGCGCCCAGCCACCCCCCCTCGAGTTTTGGCTAGCGACGCCCTTGTCTGCGCCTACCGTCCATTTATTTATTTTTTTTATTACTGCTTCATTTCAGTCCAGAAGACCATACCAACAAAAATCTAGCAAAAGCTACCAAATCTTCATACATATCACCAAGGACCCATACATTTCCTGTATTGCCTCGCCATTCAGAGGGCTTGTCAATAAGAGATTTCTAATGCTATGTTGACAGACCGGAAGATAGTTCGAGAAATACCCACGGTCCAATTACTTCCAAGGCTAGATAGACAAAATTTGGGATTGGCTGCTGGCGCCTTGAGGTAGGAGTCTCTTTGGTGCGCACGTCCAATGGGCAAACAAGAATTCGATCGAAGTGGGATTTTTGGAAAGTAGGCAAGGGTCGGCAACATAGCAACATAGAAGCATAGGAAATGACAAGCCCCCTGTATAGGAAGTGTATGGGTCCCTGATATCACTCAAATCTGAGCACTCGTAAAATGTCGGGAACCCCCATCCAGCCCCACTGAGATCTGATCCAGTCCTGGACTCAACTGCACATCTACACCGTCAGAAGTCTCATAACAGATCGCGCATAACACTTTCAAGAATAACACCTTTTCACTTAGAAATAAAGTGTTATGACCAATTAAGTTTACACTATATCGTGCCTTGATCTCCAACAACACCTTCAATTGGTAAAAATACTACACTGTCAGAGGTTACATAACGACAACATAAGGTTGCCCGGTTTCAACAGATAACACTTTGGGATGTTATCTGTTATGTTTCTTTCGTTCCCGTTAGTATTTTTACCAATTGAAGGTGTTGTTGGAGATCTAGGCAGGAAGAAGTGTAAACTTAATTGGTCATAACACTTTATTTCTAAGTGAAAAGGTGTTATTCTTGAAAGTGTTATGCGCTATCTGTTATGAAACTTCTCACAGTGTAGGGCCCATTAACTTCGCACCTTCCCAAGTTTCATCCCTGACCCTCCATCCGTCTGGTCCCCTACGCATGTCACAACATTTTCTTACACCCTTCCGCTCCGTCCCAACTTTGTCGGTTGCGGTTCGGACACATAAATGGCTTATCTCGGGCATCTGCTCCTACCAGCCATCAATTTTCATTCCAATCGGATCGCTCGTTCGCAATAGACCGACAGAGGACATAAATTACGATTGCTAGGCCTATATGGCCCTTGAATCAAAGGATGCAAGTTCCGTAAAAGTAGCCGCTAAGTTTGCAAGAGAAACAAGACCAAAGGTTCCGATGGGATCCCAAAAATTCAATATCTGATCCAGACAGTAAGGTTTTTTCTTCACCAGGCCAAAGAGCTAATCATTAAAAAAAACCTAGTTCAGATATGGATTCAGCATGTATGTTTACCTCTATAAGCCGATCGAAACGATCCTACCCTACTTCTGTGAATTTTGCGGTTTTGGCGAATTCAAGAACTGCTTGTCCGGCGAAAAACTAAAGCTCAAAAACGAATTCAGCATATCTCCTTACCCCTACATCCAACATCCCAACTTCAAAGAAAAATTTAACTTCTAACAAATTTTCCGGTTTCAGCCGGATTCCTGAAGAACTACGTGTCCAGCTAAAAAATGATTGTCATACGGATTCAGCATCTTTTCTCACCCCTAGATCTATCATCTAATCAACTTCAAATAAAACTTTTACTCTTAGCAAATTTTCCAGTTTTGGCCGGATACCGGGCGAACGACTTGTCTGGCGAGAAAATTGTTTTCATTGTGTTCAGCATGCCTTCTTACCCCTAGATCTAACATTTAATCGACTGTAAATAAAACTTTTACTTTTAACAAACTTTCCGGTTTTGGCCGGATTCCGGGTGAACTACTTGTCCAGCGAGAAAAAGGTTTCATATTCGTGTTCAGCATGTCTTCTTACCCCATAATCGACTATCACATTAGCTGTTTAAAAATATTTTGCTTGTCCCTTAATTTGAACCCCCTCCCCCACCCCTAAATATAGGGCTACAGGGCCCATCTACGAACTCGACCTTACTCTTGACCCAAAGAATGCCCACACCAAGTTTCATCAAAATATCTTATTCCCTTCGAGAGTTATCGTGCTTACAGACGGACGGACGGACAACTTTTGCGATGTCATAGGTATCCCTCCACTTACGTTTTGGGATCCCAAAAACCGAGCGCCTAATATTTGTGGTGCAGTGCTTCTAGTGCAGTGTCCATCACAAATTTTCTGCTGCGTTATGTTCGTGGTTTCTTTTGGTCACTGTATGAACAGTTAACTCGTTGATGCAAAAGAGTTAATGATACAGTCATTTTCACCACGAAAACCATATCAGCTGATGGAGTACAGCTCATTATTGTAACAGTTGTATGGTGCGTGCGCTGAGATTGTGCGCCGTTCCCGCTTCGCGTAAATTGTCAGTACCTGTCGGTAAAATCTGGGCTTGCCCCCCTTCCCCCTCCCCCCACACGAAAATGGCTAGTTTCGCCATTAACCCAAGCACAACAAGCAATCTTTTTGAATCGATTGATTGTTTATTCATTCAAACCTCAGCTATTCTTACTTTGCAGCTTTGTCATCCCTGGGCTAAAGGTCCCAAAAAGTGGTCTAGGAATGTTTTATCACCTGTTTTGTTCTTATACGTTTTATACAGAGTACAATGCTCTTCTGTTTTTTCTTGCCAGGAGATTAAACATAGAGAATGTTTTTTCCAGCCACACAGATACTAATAAAATTCGTTTTTTTAGGCTGCTACAAGATCACAACCGTCTTTAGCCATGCACAGACTGTTGTCTTGTGCGTTGGATGCTCTACCGTCCTGTGCCAGCCAACAGGTGGCAGAGCCAGGCTAACTGAAGGTGAGTCATCTTATGTGTATTAATTCTTCAGCCCTCATTTAAGCAGATCCATTAAACTCTAAACAGCCACTATCCAACTACCAAGTTGAAGTTGTATCTCTTGTTGCGAGCGAACATGGTTGCCCGGCAAAACTGAGCGGAGCTAGAGTTACTTGCTGAGCTTTGAGTAGATACCCGTCTACCTCCATCTTCGCCGATGCGCATACCAGAGGGAAAACTGTAACAGGCCTGGTGCCTCTGCAGCTCGTCATATTCGACGTCACAATGATAGAGAACCAATCGGCTGTTCAGGACGACTCAGACCGCGTTCGTTAGGAAATTTCTTCTCGGGGGCTCCACTGCGATATAGCTGTTTGTAGAGGTAAAGAATTATGATGTTCCGTGTAACTGCTAACCCCCGCTCGTTTGCATCGGGCAGGGCATCGAAAATATATTCGCCGCCGCATGGTCGTATTACAGAGATAGGGAGACGGATGTTCTTGTGATCATTAGTTCTTGGTAACAAACACACACAGGGCCGTCCAAAATCGGCTTTCTCGTTATGCCCATTCTCTATATAGTAAGAAAAACGACCAGTGTGGTGCGATGGTGCTTCTCCTACTTCTAGTTGTGGTCTTCTTTTTAGTATGGTTCTACTTCTCTTCCTATTTCTGTTTCTTTTTGTGTTCTCTCTTTTCCTTTCGATACTCCACTTATTGACTAAGTCGAGTTAAGTGGGTTAATAAAATACATTCATTCACTTATTCGTAATGCAGACTTTTTTCATAAAGAAATACAGTTTAGTATTTCATGCAGTTAGTATTTGTCTCAGAAAAAAGCTCAAGGGGGAAGGGAGCAGAACTTCCTATTTCGATCTTTCTCAGTGAGAATGTAATTACGCTGGCTAACCCCTCTAGTAAACCAAACTGAGCCTAGGTTCAGTGCTGCCACTTTCAGTTTTGTTCGTTACCGTAAAAAAGGAATCTAAAAGTCTTTGAAGTTGTTTCGATAATAAAAGCAGAGATAGGATCAGAATATTCAATTCACCTGCATGGTTATTCTCCCCTCTGTGTAATATGACCAGTGAAAACTGTGAACTTACACAAGTATAGCAAAAAAGGTGCTGATCAACGGGTGCGTTCATGGTTTTGAACTTTTTGCGTTACCCATGCGGTGGAGGTTGAAACTTTTACAGTTTAATTAGATGTCGTTCATTAGGGGAAAATCTCTTGAAACGCAATTGGTGCCCATACTTAATAGACGAACCAAAGACGTAATAATTTACTCAGCATAGAATCTGAGTTCATTCAACCTCTAAGTTATCTCATTACAAATCACATCAGGGTTTATCGATCGTCTGGCATAATTAAGTCAAAAGCTAATTCCACTTTTTTTGTTTTCAGGATGCTCTTTCAGAAGGAAGCAACATTAAGTTCGCATTTGCAGTTTCAACTGGACAAGAAGCAACAATTTGACTTACTACATTTTAATCTGTATGTTCTTGTTCAAAATAAATGCTTCTTGTCTGGATTTGAAACCAGGAAAAGGCAAAAGCTTTGAAATCTGAAGAGTGATGGGTATAATTTTCTTATTTTATCACAGTTTAGTTTAAATAATAACTTAATGTGTTATTATTTCGCTCACATCTTGCCCCGCCCTAGATTTGTCTTTCATTTTGCACCGGACCGTCATTTGGACCAGAGATATTTCGTCAACAAATTTCATGCAGACCTTAAACGAAAAATCGAAATTTTCCGACGGGTTGTTTCCATCCTCGTATTATAGAGCGGGATGAGCGACCGTAATCGGATCTTACTCCATTAAAAAACACCTCCGTTAATATAAAAAATTTCTTCTAAATTCTTTTTTTAAGTTCACATCCACCATTCGACTAAAGGTTTGTGGCTCCGCCCCGGCGGTCGGTCTACAAATAGGTCGGGGTTGCGACTGTAGCTTATAGTGATATTTGGGAGGAATTTGGAACAGGCCATGCAATGGTATTGCTAGCTCTGGTTGTTTTACGATGACAGACGCCCAGATTTTCTGCAATTTAACAAATCGCAACGTTTACGTAGTGAATTGATGATGGTGTTGAAATTTCTGGCAGGAATGTTACCGCAAATGAACGTTTTCGTAGGAAATTGAAGAAAAAACTTAAACAATCGTAAGATCAGTTCTTGGCAGGAATTTTACCGCCTTATCCATGGGTTCTGTCCGCACCCTCAATCGAGTGAACATGATCAGGGGGACATTTTCGCGTGGATGGCTCCCTTGGATGTTACGTCCCATCATCATGATGGGTGTTTTCACGTTGATGCCATCCAGCTCGATGGTCATTTTCGCGTGAAAAGCTCGACGTGTGACGTCACCATCCAGCTGAATGTGTCTCTCCCGTTCAACGACGCTGCTCGAGCTCTGTTGAACGGGTAGAGGAAGATGACATCTTCCTCTGTCTCACCCGTTGTCGTGTGGATGGCATCGTAGTACGATCTTCGTAATCATCCAGTGACATTTTCGCGTGGATGTCGAGCTCAACAGCCATTCACGCGAAAATGTCCCCCAGGATTGTCAGAAGTATCCGTTCACCCTCTCTGATTTCGCGTCACGTGGTATCTGAAAAGTGATCTCACTTTCATCGAATTTCGTCAAATTGATGAGAAAGAAGTTCAACACTTAGTGATGTAACCGTACATGAGCTATTACTCGGAAAAATAATAGCGTGCTATTACTATTACTGTAGTGTAATAGCAAAGCTATTACTATTACTATTACTGACCGAAAAAGTAATACTATTACTTCTTAAGTAATAGTAAAAGCTATTACTATTACTATTACTTTTGTGTGTACATGATTTGAACCCATATTGCCCATTTGTAATGTATTAACTATATCCTACAAGATGAGAATCCCGCTATAGGGACCAGTGTTTCCACTCGGAAATTTTCAAAATCATGAGCAACAGTCCAAAAATAATGAGTTACACATGAGATTTGTGCTCGAAAATCATGAGAAAAGTCATGAGAAAAAGTGGTGAAAATAGACGAGAAAATAGTGATATTTTTGAAAAGTCGTGTGGATTTTAGCAACTTGTCAGACAACAAGTTAGGAATAGTAACTCTTTAATATCTTCTGACCAGAATATGATAGACATTCACCAGAAAGGAGAAATAAGTTTCCATGGCTCCTCTCGCTGGAGGGCGAAGCCTCCGCAGTAGCTTCTAGAAACTGTACCCGGGACAAAATGAAACTGAGCGCCGCAGGCTAGATTTTAGAAAATAAGTCGTTTTTTTATGGCAAAACTTTCTACTTTCGTTGCAAATTATAGCTCTTAATTTATCTAAAACCCTAAAGTTCCAAGCCTAAAACTTCAGCTAAATGACGCGCACTTACAGTAAATAAATAATATCACGAAAAGCGCCTCAGGCGAAATTTGTATGGGCAGGTACAGTAAGGGCAGTGCGCAACAGCAGTGCGAGCAGGTCCGTCAGTTAAGCCTGCCACGGTAGCGGCAGGTTGAAATCACTGCACTCGAAACAAAATTATCCAGAGCACGCCGTAGGCTTTTTTTTATATTGCTTTTTTCTGGCAAATCTTAATTTCCTCCCGTATAATTGTAGCTTTTTATGTGGCTAGATAGTCGAACCTAAGGCGAAGCATGCCTCGGCCTTCCGCTTCTATTTAGCACTTCCGTAAAATGTAGACTATATACTACTAAAGGCGCCGCAGGCAAAAATTTTCATAAGTATCTGTGATCAGAGCTTTATTTTGCGATTCCGAACGATCCCTGCCAACTAAAAAAACTAACCCCGTATTATAGGCCTACACTTGTTTTAACATTGAGGGTAGAAGAAGACGAGAAATCCCGAAAATCATGAGTTTATCATGAGATCATGAGATTGGAAAAAAAATAATGAGATTGGTAAAAAAAACATGAAATCTCATGTGAAATCATGAGAAGTGGAAACACTGATAGGAACGCAGCTCGCAGCGAAAGAACTCGGTAGTATTTGTACGCGGAACTACGATCGCCATAACTTTCGTTCAATATCCTTACTCACGTCACGTCACGCACGACTCACGAGGAGACCTCGGCTTTTATTCAACTTAGCCTAACAATCCTGTATTTTGCATTATTGCATCACATTGCATGGGGATTAAATTTGCATACAATCGGTCCTCTGAGGTGGGGAATTAACTAACGATACTAAACTAAAGCCAGACCAGAGCAATGGGAATTAGGGCAAAGTAATAGTAAAACTATTACTATTACTTCATAGATAATAGTAAAACTATTACTATTACTATTACATAGTAAAAAAATAATAGCGAAAACTATTACTATTACTATTACTGCAAAAAAAGTAATATTACTATTACTGTAACTATTACTAATAGCTCATGTATGGATGTAACTGGATATCAGCTTTTCTTTGGGGATTACTTCGAAAAATGCAATTTCGGCAATAGTCGTTTTTGCAGTGGACCGTATATCAGTCAGATACCACGGTAACTGCAAAAACGACTAATTGCAAATCCAGTTACCGTGGTAACAGATACCATGGTATCAGCGAAAACACAACTAATGGAACATGGGCCATGGTAGTCGGCCACTATGGGCTTCGAAGGGAGTGGAGGCTCCTGTATCAACATTAGTTTTATTCGGTGAACATATTTATTAATACATAGGCACTTCAAAGAACCTGACCTTACAAACGAAGAAATATCACTGGGTAAGGTACTAACGAGTCTGCGGAGGGGTCGACCCGGAACTACGGCTATGAGAGAAAATGATAACTTTGTTCTTGAACTTGATTACTTCAACAACAATAAGCGGACGGTTGTCAGGTAGCGCGTTTGGAAGAGGAGACGGAAAGGGTGTGGGAGCTTTTGACAGACTTCACTAAAGACGCTGACTGTGACGGTTTATTCATCAAGCTGAACTCACGCGACGAAATTTCCCCACAGAGAATCCCGTTGCGGGCACTTTCGATACGTAGCCAAAACGGGCGCGGCTGGAATTCCTGATTTGGCGGCAAAAACTTGGTACCGAGTCAGAAGTTTCATAACAGATAGCAGAAGGGTGCGCAGTTAGTTCCAACGATAACACTTAGGATGTTATCTAATGATTTTGCAAACGTAATGCATTAAACGTTGTGCACAACAAGCATTACCCGGAAGAGTCGACAAAGCATCTGCTGACTTTTCCGGTTTCGTGACGACTGACAAAAAAGTCGGGAGATGGTTTTCCGGCGGTGTTTCGGCTCTTCATCTACTAACGTTCCAACGCGTAACGTTTGAAAAACATAACAGTTAACATCGTGTTGCCTGTTGAAACTGTGCATCCTTGTGTCATCTGTCGTGAAACTTCAGTGAACTCTCCGAATTCGTCTATCCTAAAATTACGAAGATGAAAACGTCGCGCTGTCAAAATTTCACACTTCAAACAAAACAAAAGCTGTTCTAAGAAAGATACTCTGCCATCTGGAGAGTGAAAAAAAAAGACACCCAATAATGGCAAATTTTACAATCGGTCAGACAGACGGTCAGGGTCGGGCGGTAGCGGATCAGAATTCCTGACAGGACTTTCGACACCATTGTCACTTCCATACAGAAAAGGTGAGATTTTGTCGTCATGACGCAAGTGCCGAAAATCCGGTCGGGACAACCTGATCTCCGTGCGCACTATCAAGCTACGTAAACACACAGCCCGGTTATGTTTCGCGTTCGAAGAAGCGCATGCGAAATTCGCGACACTACGGAGAAACCTGCATGCTATGCATCACACTTCCGGAGCGACACGAAATTCGCATCCGAATTTCGCAGTCGGATGGGTACGGACCTTAATGGACGATGCACAGGTAAGAACTGACGAGAACAATACTATACGCATATAAGAAATAACTGCTGCGCGACAATGAAAAGACAAGATTGCGAGCGGAAAACTTTTTCCGTTCTCATACCCGGTTCTAAAAATGCTTGGGACGGACGCAAAGAGACAGCGTTTTTTTTCGGGCTTGGTCGCGCGAGATTTGCCAAGGTTTTCTTAAAGGAACAGTAAACTTGACTCAAACTTGGCTCAGGGAGCTAGCTGACATATCAAGAATGTACCCTGAGTCGATATTGAGAGTTGGAAAAATTCTTGTTACGACCATTGCAGTTTCCGGGCAGTTTCCGAGAGTTCGACTTTTGAGTTAGTAGAAAAAAAAAAAAAAAGCAAAAGGTTTGTGTGCCGGGAGTAGGACTCGAACCCACGATCTTTGCCTCAACGACCTTTTGAAACAAAGTAATACAATGTATGTCAACAGGGTTGCCACCTGTAGTACTATTGTGCTCGCAGTAGAACTTTCTTTTTACTTTGGCAGCAGATTTTAAGAAAAAAGTAGTTGTCAGGTTTTATTTCCAAGGTGACTATGACCTAGCAACACGTTCTGAGTACTTTTCTCGTTTGGTATTACTTTTTTCCTTTTGCATAGTGAATTTATTTTAGTAAAGTGGCGACCCTGTATGTTGATAACACAGACAATCGCGAACTTTTACAGTGTATGAGTGCGTAACTACAGTGCATAAGGGGCAAGGCCCTGCCAGCTAGCTCTGGGAACAATAAGGAGGGGTTTCGAGATAACAAAGATGGGGGATCCTGTCGACAATAAGTCCCTGTACATTTATCTAAGCCCCCCAGGCCGGTTTGATGGCCGAAAGTTGCTTAGTCAAGTTTACTGTGCCTTTAACCTAGTTTCTGATAAAGACTGGTGCCCCCAGAACGCGATTTTTTTCGCTTACGAATTGCGACACGAGTAAAATTCGACCTGGAGTTGAAACGGGGCAGCGCGAATTTTGTGGCCTGACGACGCGTTTTTTTTCCCGCTTGCGATGCCGTATTCGCGTTCAGCGGACACCTAGCTTTAACTGAGTTTAGTTTGGTCTAGCGAAAATGCCTGGTGGAATTCACACTATTCCAGTTCAGCGCTCCAAGTGGAGTAGTTTCTGTTAATCCCACTTGTTTCATATCAGCACTTGTGTAGACGTAGATCAAAGTCAGACCCATACGGTAGTGGGTAACTTTCACTTTGTACTACCGAGACATATGTAAATCCTACCATTATAGTGCGAACACACGATCAGGATCGAGAGCTCCCGGACTGGAATTCCTGCCCGAATTTCAGCACCATCATCACTTCCATATGGAAAAGTTGAAATTTTTCAACCTGATGATGAAAGTGCAGGAAATCCGGCCGGGAAATCCTGATCGTAGGTTCGCACTATTACCTGGGAAGCAGATTACAGATTTTTCTACTCAGCCTGTGGATCTATTTTACTATGTCTGACACAACTCACAAGCGCTGATGGTGCCTAGGGGGATTAGTAGAAACGAGTCCGCATGGATGCGCTAAACTGGAATATGACTAATTCGGTTACTGTCAGAAACTAGCTTCACTCGCGCTTCGCCTAGGGTGTTAAAACTTACAGTAGAGGTATGCTTATGTGAACAGTTGCTTTAATGTAAACAGTGCAGTTTTGGGCTAAATGGTAGAGTGAAGATCCAAAATGCCTATACAGGTGTTTTCAGATGCCTTCAACTACCTACTTTGGCTAACTGGTAGTTAGCTTTAAACACAGCAAGTGCATGAAAAAGGCAAAGTCTACTGTCAACAAACGTTCACATAAACATACCTCTACTGTACACAACGCTACGAGATTAAATTCTATGAGAAAACAATACTATGGTGCCGAAGGCATTAACGAAAAACTAAAAGACAAGGGCGTTAGGCAAAACACAACTGCGCTACACTTCCGTAAGTTCAGTACAAAATTAATAAGCTGTGATTATCGTTACGCATTACATCAGGGCGATTTAAACACACTACAAGTATTCCTGTTTCTTAACATATTTTAACACTGGAACGCTGTCGGTCGGTGGGATGACATCCTCATAAATGTGGCCTAAAAAAGAAATCATGGGGTAAAAAGCCGTGCATGACCGGTTTAATTCGGACATGGTCGGTCCCTAGCCGGGTTCCGGAAGGAGTATTGGGTGATAGGCTTGCTACACTGTCAGAAGTTACGAGATGGACTGTCAGAAGTCACGAGATGGACAAACGCCTTATCGAAGGTGTCCAGCGACGCGCCACGAAAATGGTCAAAGGAATGCAGAGCACCCCATATCCAGAAAGACTCAAAGCTCTCAACATCCCCACAATGACGTACAGAAGAAATCGTGGTGACATGATAGCTGTGTACAAAAATTTGAACAACAACATCCCACCCAACATTTTTGTGCCAAACAAAGGAAGAACCACCAGGGGCCACTCACAAAAGATGACAAAGAGGCCTGTGCTCAAGCGGCAAGCACAGAACTTCTTCACAAGTCGATCAATCAACCCCTGGAACGCTCTAGCAGAATCCACTGTTGCCTGCCCAACAACAAACAGTTTTAAACAACATCTGGACAAGGAATGGTCAGGCAAACCGTGGAGGTTCAACTGGAAATTTGGACAAGACAGCAACCATGTAGGCGTACATTAGGAGAAATCCTACTCGCCTGCAATTGCAAATTTGCAGGTAATTTGCAGGTAAGTTTCATTACAGATAACACAAGGATGCGCAGTTTAAACAAATAACACTTGCGATGTTATCTACTGTGATTTCGCAAACGTTATGCATATCAAGTATTGCCAGGAAGAGCTGAAAAAGCATCTGCTGCATTTTCCGATATTACGATGACAAACAAAAAAGTCAGCAGATGTTTTTTTGGCGGTGTTTCGGCTCATCTTGTATGTATAACGTTTTAATACGTAACGTTTCAAAAACATAACAACATCATAAGTGTCATCTGTTGAAACCGCGCATCCTTGTGTTATCTGCTATGAAACTTCTGACAGTGTAACCGTCCCCGTAAAAAAAAAAAAATCCAGCAACTGGATAGTCGACACTGGACTCGGATATAATTTCTGCTTCCCTAATGGCACCACAATGGGAAGACATCACCACAGCCGCGCAACTTCGTGAGATGACTGGACAAGCTTCTTCGACGCCCTCTCCGCCACTGATGGCTCCTCGCTTTTCGCCATTGTTTCCTTTTGTACCGATGACTTTTTAGCGCATTTTCGGCCTAGCCGAGTTTTGCTAGGCACGCAACGTCTACCGAAAGTCTCAAGGTCCGCCGACAACTCTTTCACACATAAGGATACGAGAAGATTCAAAGTGATGTTTTTCATTTTAGAAGACATGGTAGGCAATAAGCTGTCCTGTTTTGGACCACGGCGCGTTGACTTATAGTTTCACGTGGAAAGTAATAGTATTTTCGAAACTTTTTATTTCTGAGCCACTTCATCCTGATCGTGAAAGGATCATTTCTAGTAAGAGTTGTGCTTTAATAATTTCAGTTTTGTTGTCCGTCCGTTGGAGGAACAGACAAACGCCAACAACACGAGTCGACAAACGCTAACAACACGACCGCTAGTTTCACGTGGAAAGTAATAGTATTTTCGGAACTTTTTATTTCTGAGCCACTTCGCCGTGAAAAGATCATTTCTAGTAAGAGTTGTGCTTTAATAATTTGAGTTTTGTTGTCCGTCCATTGGAGGAACAGACAAAAGTACATCGTCATAAGTATCCCTCAACTTAGCTCAGGATCCCGAAACAACCCAGCAGCTCCAACCCCTTTCCTGGCTTTTCACCTTTGTACCCCACTGTCGCCTTGTGCATTTGGTTGGGGTCATAACTTAAATATATATATACATGCCAAGGGTAAACCCTACAAGAACACCCAATCCAGTAGGACTAGTTTACTTAGCTGGCGATGGGCAAATAGTTTCCCATCACTTTCCAAGGATCATGACCCGCATCAGCTCTACACTACACACACCCATAATAACACAGGGATAACGTATGAACGTTGCGCGGACGTGCTGGTAGAAACTCCGGGCAAAGCAACCAATTGGAATTTCCCAACTTTCCAATCCTAAGGACTTCTTACAGAAGTCAGAATACTTTTCAAAAAAATTCTTTGGTAGTGTAGACGAAGGGACCAGAAATAAGCCAATCATTTTTTTTTTTTTTTTTTTTTGACGTTACTGAGTGACTTCTGGACATTTTGTTATTTAATTTATTATTAAAGGAACAGTAAACTTGACTAGGCAACTTTCGGCCATCAAACCGGCCTGGGGGGCTTAGATAAATGTACAGGGACTTATTGTCGACAGGACCCCCCATCTTTGTTATCTCGAAACCCCTCCTTATTGTTCCCAGAGCTAGCTGGCAGGGCCTTGCCCCTTATGCACTGTAGTTACGCACTCGTGCACTGTAAAAGCTCGCGATTGTCTGTGTTATCAACATACAGGGTTGCCACTTTACTTAAATAAATTCACTGGGCAAAAGGAAAAAAGTAATACCAAACAAGAAAAGTACTCAAAACGTGTTGCTGGGTCATAGTCACCTTGGAAATAAAACCTGACAACTACTTTTTTCTTAAAATCTGCTGCCAAAGTAAAAATAAAGTTCTATTGTGAGCACAATTGTACTACCGGTGGCAACCCTGTTGACATACATTGTATTTGTTTGAAAATGCCATTGAGGCAAAGATCGTGGGTTCGAGCACACAAACCTTTTCCTTTTTTTATTTTTTTTGTTCTACTAACTCAAAAGTCGAACTCTCGGAAACTGCAATGGTCGTAACAAGAATTTTCTAACTCTCAATATCGACTCAGGGTACATTCTTGATATGTCAGCTAGCTCCCTGAGCCAAGTTTGAGTCAAGTTTTCTGTTCCTTTAAAAAGAACCTGAACAATAAACTTTTTGTCAATCTAGCAATCGACGGTAAGGAAAGAGAGGAAAAGATAGCTACGCGGGAGAAAACAAAAAAGAAATAAGCCAGAGTATTTACCTTGATCAGTGCAAGACACATTATCCTCCCCATCCACAGATGCAGGGGGATCTTTCAAATGAATCAGCTTCGATTTGAGCTGACTGGCAGTAGCTTGGAACCGGGACAGTGCCTTCTGAAAGGCTCGGTTGGCCGCTTGAGCCGCCGCGTTGGCCCGAATCGGGGGGTCGGGCTTGAGGAAGACGCTGTAGGGTTGTGACTTAGGTGAACCTAGAAAACAAAAAAAAATAACTCATTTCTGTTCGTAATAAGTTGGTAAATCCTCCGGTCCTAAATGTTGGAGGTATTGATGGAAGCATGGCGCTCGACCCATCTTGATTGTGTTTTGTGTAGGCTACTTTTTTTTGTTGAAGGCTTCATGCCTTCAGCATACTTTTTTTTTAGTGTATATAAATTGAGTTGTTATGTAGCAGCCCCAGTGGCTATATTTTGAAATAAATAAATAAATAAATATATGTCGCACTCAGGTCGGAGTCTTGGTTGGAGTTCTGGCTGGTACCCTAGGTGAGAACCAGTCGGAACTCGCGACAAAGACGGCAAGGGCAAATGCCTCGAAAAAACACCTGCTGAATTTTTGGTTTGTCATTATGATATGGGAAGTCAGCAGATGCTTTTTCGGCTCTTTCTAGCAATGCTCGTTATGCATAACGAACGCGAAATCACAACAGATAACATCCCAAGTGTTATCTGTTGAAACTGCGCATCCTTGTTATGAAACTTCCGACTCACTGCACTGCATGGGCATACGGGAAAATCGGAAAGTTTTTCGGGAAACACAGGATACTGATGGACAGCTAAAGCTATCGGAAAACTTCAGTATGTTCCGAGAGTGCTTGCCTACCTTTTCCTGAGCTGTTTTCAACTGAACTGGTCCCACTTTCGGGAGAGACGGCTGCCGTGGCTACGAAAGACCCAGACCGACTTGGAATCGGAGGAGAGAACGCTTTCGGCGTCGGAACTCGACTTTCATCTGGTTTCCGGGAGAAGGACAGAGGAGATGATTCTGAAAAAAAGAAGCCGCTGAGTATAAATTCTGAATTTACCTAAAGTTCTTCTATCGATTCTATCAATGCTTTCAAGAATTCCTTGGGCAACATGTACGCCGAACGAATCAACAACGAACAGTGTTGTAAACGAGCCTTGTAAAGGCCAATGGCTATTTTTAGCAATGTATTGTTGTTATTATATATTATCGCCCGAAGAAAAGCAAGGGCGATAATGATTATAACACTAGTACACTATGCAGCCATATAACACCAGTACACTTGTTTTAATTTTCTGGTATTCCCCTGATGTTAAAAGAAAAAAGTTCCAACTGTGCGATATCACTTGTTATCGCATGGCTGGCTGTGCGATAACAATTGTTATCGCACGGTTGGAACTTTTTTCTGTAAACATCAGGGGAATACCAGAAAATTTTGGCACTGGGTAGGATATGACTGGTATCATGGGACTGCACAGTGTACTGGTGTTATTACAAACTATTAATTACCTACAAATGCATATCGTTCTGAACGGGTCGCTTTGGTCGAATGTCCGCGGTTTGTCACTATGACAATTTCTCTGCTGACACCCTTCTGAACCTCAAAAAATGTAACGCATCTCTAAGCCGAAATAATGTCTGAGGAATCCAACGATACAGGCAAACCTGGATGACACCTAGAGCCTTAAAAAATAGCCTTCCTTTTAAAATCAACTGGTATTATTATTAAACCTCCAGCTGTTTCTTTCTGAGTATTAAGGACCTGTTATAACTATATTACTGATTCACAGTCGGCCGGTCGGAAAGACAGTTTATGCAACTGTCTTTTCGTTTCTCATTAAAAAGTAAGAGCGACCAAAACAGCCGAAGTGGGTCTGCATTTTTTTTTTTCAAGCACAACACAGTTTCGAAGGAGTCTGTTTAGAACATTCGAACATAAATTATATCTACTCCTTTCTTACTTTATTTTTACTTTTTAAAAGTTCAATTGTATTTAGTTATATTTTGACGAGACAACAAATATTCGTTTTTTTCTTAATACCGTAGGAAGGTTTTTCGAGTAATAAAGATTGATTGATTGATTTATTGACTTGTGTTTTAAGAATTCGCGCTCCCATTCGTTCTAAAAAAATGCAGTTTATTCTTTTACGCGTGCGTGAGCTGGGCCAGTGTGATCGCAACGTCGGTCATTAGAGTTATTTCGCTTTAAACTGCTCTATCCTTTACACCGCTAGTGCAAACCGCCTGTTCTAATTTATACAAAGCCCCATGCTTCGTACTGAGGATGTTAGCCCGAAATACTGAGCAGTCTCGAGACATCCTCGGGAACTTTAACTAGCTATTTTTGGAAGGAATCCCTCCGAAGAAGCAAAATGACCAGGGGATTAGGGTGGGGGGGATCTTCTACTGCACAGTTCCGAGACTTGTTCTGGGACATGGGCAGTCATTTCTGGGACATGAATTCGTCTGGGAGAAAACACTGAGCAGTCTCGAGACATCCTCGGGAACTTTAACTAGCTATTCTTGAAGGAATTCCTCAGAAGAAGCGAAATGACCAGGGGATTTGGGGCGGGGGATCTACTACTGCACAGTTTCGAGACTTGTTCTGGGACATGGGCAGGCGTTTCTGGGACATGAATTCACGATTTTTGGCTAGCAATTATCGAAAGATTATCACTACTTTCAAGAATTCTTCGTAAAACATGTGCACCGAAAGAATCTGCAACGAAAAGTGTTCTATACGAACGTTGTTATTATTAAGACATTGGTCGACGGTCTTCCATGAAGTCCTAATGAGCGATTCAGTCAATGCTTTCAAGAATTTCCTCGCGACAATCGCGAGGCCGACAGAAGGCAAAACGAACAGGGATCCATTTAACTTAGTCGAGGCCCATAGTTTTTTTTGCACTTACTATTATGAGCGCGCAACTAGATCTTACCTTTGCTGCCTCCGCTCCATTTCGGACCAGGTTCATTAAAGCTCCCATTCCTCTTCGCCCTAGGCGGAGCTACCGGTCCACTCTCAATCCTCCCAAGCTTCCTTTGTTGCCTTTCCTTCGACTCTGCCAAGTCTGCTATCCTCGACAACTTTTCCTTATACAACTGAGAAGAAATCACAGCTTCATACGAAGGGGGTTCTCTAAACGGGGGCGAAGACAAATAATCTTCCGAGCGGCTTCGCATGGGACCCTCGGAGGTCGTGGGACTTGCTTTTTCTTCTTTTTTGGTATGGCACTTCAGGTCACGCAGCAGTTTTGCAATTTCGTCACTTTTTTGGACGAAGTACGTCTGGTCCCCAAACAGGTCCGGTTTAGGTTTGATTTCTTTCATTGACACGCTCTTCTTCAACGGGAGATTTGCATATAAAGGTTCAGAGTCGGTTGTAAGCCACACTTTTTCATACTTACGGGGTACATTTACTGGGTTTTTGCTGGCGCACTTCTCCACATTATCATAGTCACCCATACCACTAGACTCGCACTTCACTTGCAACACAATCGGTGTTGGAGCATCGTGTTCAAAAGCATTCACATAGTCACACCTATCGTTAATACTCAGCACAGTTATGGGTATGACCGCTTCGTTCAAATTTTCGTGAGATTTTGCATTTTTATCGCGAAGCTTTTCGGAAGACCCACCAGTATTAACTGTCGTTGCGTTCACATGACAGACCGAAAGGGGGGCATCCACGGGGAATTTTCCAGGGACGCGGGGGGCTACTTTTGGTCTTACCTGATCCGCTGAGCGGTCTATAGAGCCTACTAGCCCAGAGAACTGACTGCTACCGGCATTAAGGTTGGTCTGTGATTTTCTTACATCTCGATAACGGTCTAAACTAGCCGTGACGGCGTCTGGTGCCTCCATCTGTTTCCGCGACAAGACAGGGGAAAGAGAAGTCTGTTTCCGGGCAAGATTCACCTTCTCCAATAGTGGTTTCCGGAGTAAGGTTGGACTCACGGACGAAAATTTCTGATGTTTCGGCACCTCCAGAACGGAGGTGGATACTGGTTTCGGAAATTTAAGCATTTGAGGGGGGCGGACGGAAACGGTTTCGATTTCACAATCGCGAGATTCCAAACTTTCCAAATTCTTCTCTTTAGCGCTACGTAGTTCAACATAGAATCGGCTCCCTCCGTTGCCTTCTTTTTCAGGTCGAACGAAGCTACGCTCCGGGATGACTTCGGATAGGCTGGGCACTATATACCTCCGCTCCAGAATCGGGCTCGTCGGTTTCACTTTTATACTGGTGATTGTAGATGGCACTTTCAGAGACTTGCTACGTTTTACTACGGACGATATTTTTGCACTTTTGGACTTGGCTTTTACGTCGGACGGCTTAGTTCTACTGTGTTTCAATTCCGGACTTGTTGAGACAAAATTTAACCGGCCGAAATTAGTTTCGGCGTCTCGTTTTGAGCAATGTTTTGTCTCACCAGGTGGTGGGACTGGGGATGGCGATTTGGCCTTCGAAGTGTTCACAATAGCACTTAGTTCTTCGTAAGAACTCCCCGGTGTTTGAATTGTTGGAACAGGACCGAGATTCAAAAGTGCGTCCATGCTGTCAATCCGTACATGACGTGATGGGCTCCGAGACGGCGCGAGATTCGAAATTTCGTCCAAGATGCCGTTCCGTCTATTGCGAGTGGGGCTTCGAGCTGGCGCGAGGTTTGGAAGTGCTTCTATACTGTCGTTTCGTCTATGGCGAGTGGGGCTCCGAGCTGGCAAGAGATTTGAAAGTGGGTCCATGCTGTCGTTTCGCCTATGGCGAACGGGGCTCCGAGCCGGAGTAATGTAAACTTTCGAGGGTGGTGAAAGGCTCTCTCTCTTGCGCTCGGGTAGAGGCGGCGGGTCCGTAGGAGGCGGCAAGGCATTAGTCCTCGTTTCTTGAGCTGGAAGGAATTATTACGATTATACCAGGTTTAAAAAAAACTTCAACGAAAAAACACTGGAAGCACTCTCTTTTTTTCAGAAGCGATTTATTTGTCGTTGCTATCTTTTGGCTATCAAGCCTACTATCAGCCATGAAGGGATTCAAGAACAATTTTAGCTTGTGTATGGTGTGTCTTTTGTCTCACTGGACGAAGATCACCAGCAAGATATACGGGTCCGGCTGCGATCTCCCAAGTAAACTTGCTTTGAAATAACTGCATTTGGTGTCATTCCAGCATTGTAACAGCAACAAACCGGAATAAGGATCATTATCCAAGCAGCGGAGAAAGACCTGCATGCGACATTTTCTGTCTAACGCAACAGGACAGACTTCATATGATGCTTAGACAGAGGTCAGGGCCGGGACTGACATTTCTGCCAAGATTTTAGGCACTCACCCTCAATTCCGTACCAAGAAACGGGAATTTTTCAAGTTTCTGAGGAAAATGCGGAACATCCGGCTTACTTTTGTCCAATATGCGGTGAGGGAGGCGAGGGTGTGTGGTTGTGATGAACTGGAGGATTTAAAGGACACCTGAACGATTCTACCATACTTCCATGAACCCCTCAGATCGTCCTTCACAGTACCGGTACAGAGAAGACGAATTTTTTCGCTCCGTGATTTCGGCGCTATCCACTTTTGAAGTTCTAAGTCTCCCTATGGCGATTCGTTACGACCTCCCAAGACAAATTTGGCGCTAATATTTAAAGTGTCATTATCGCATGGATAAACGTACGTTGATAACGCATTGATGGATAAACAGCGCATGGATGGATAAACGCATGGACTGTTACGGCGTGGACTGTTACAACATGAACTGTTACAACTGTTACGGCGAGCGTTACGATCAAGACAAGTCGGAAAAAAGGCTGAAAATTATAGCACGGTGAAACTTCATCCGATTTTAGTCCGGTTTTCGAGAGATAAATGGTAAGCAGTATGTAAAAGTGGCAATTTAGGGTGTTAGACTTCATTCAGTTGACCTTTAAGGGAGGAAATTTTAAAGGACACCTGAACAATGAAACCATACTTGAACACACCATGGAGAATGCATTTCCAGACATGGCCATGGACAGCATTCTTCCAGATATATGTTTGGGCTTAACTGGTTAAAAAATATTCCAGAAGAAGGGTTGATTGGAGACATTTGTTCATTTCTAAAACTGTTCGGTACTGAAATAAGGACAAATGCAAAATGGAGCAAAAATCATAGCTTGGAAACACTATTTCCTATTTGGATTGGGTTTTCTGCAGGCAATGTTAACGGAAGTCACACAGATAGGGATGATACTTGGTACTCTTCATTCAGGTGTCCTTTAAGGAAGGAGTTCATGGTGAGGGACTGGTTGGTGAAAATTATGCGTCTTTTATATTCTAGTTCTTTTTTCAGTTTGAGAAACCGGGCGAGGTTTCTCAGAGTGGCTAGTCTACACAGGGAAAAGCGTATGAGTGGTGTTTAGTGTGTTAGTTTATTTCTGTATACAAATTTATTTATTTTTGTTTGTATGCTATGGCCATTGAGCTTTTAATGTAAATAATATCATATCATCATATCATATCTTATCATGTTCGACTGTCCGCGGTAAGTCAGAGATATCTAATGTCTCACAAAAACATTTCCACAATTGTTGCTGTTGTGAATGTTGCGTAAATAAAACAACGCCCGATGACAAGATTAAAGCTGCTCAAGTCCGAAACCTAAACATCCAGTCATCGATAGCCGAATGGTTAACGCGCTGAAAATTCAGCTAGGGTGGGTAGGGGCACCGAGTTCGAATCCTAGTAAGAGACGCTCGATAGTCGACGTAACCAGTGGTGCAGTTCTGTGCAACAGATGGCCCAGCTGTAAAACTGGTTCACAGAGAAATCCATGCTAAAGGATGGGGAGCGTAGGATTGTCCCCCAAACCACGCATCGCACTTCCGATCGAGGGCAGTGAAACAGGAGATCGGCACCTGCGCTACGCCAACCGACAGAAGTGGCGTTTTTGATCGCCGATCAAATTTGACCAGTAGACGAAGCGAGTTTGCCGATTCGTGCTTAATACTGTTTTCGATAGCCGATAGCCGACAGCCGTTGGCGTTCGCCGTTGTTTCTGGGTGCGTAAAAACAGGTTTTTACTTTTGAAAATACCGCCAAATCATCAAACGAAATCCCGACGTCAACGGCAAACGGCGAGTCCTACGCCGATCGGCGATGAACAAGAATTTAGGCGATAAACGTTGGCCGATCAGAGCAAAAACAGAAACTAAGATAAACAGCTACGGCAATCGGCTTCCGGCGAACGTCGAAAACACCAGAAAATCAGACGGCTACGCTATCGTCGAACTAATCGGCGATCAAAAACGCCACTAGTGTTTTGTATGGCAAAGTCTACATAGAAACGAACTAAACTACTCAAAATATCGCAGTATTTATCAAGGAGCTCCGGTCAGATGCAAAATCTTGTGTGGGGGGTAATGCAATTGGGTTAATATAGAATCGGGTACATTCAACAAAAGTGCGAAAAATTTCCCACCTACAGTTGCTTAAAAAATTCATTTCCAAAACAAAAGCTATCATACGGGAAAATTGTTTATAGCTAAAAACTTCCTGAAACCGATTTTTGTCAAAAGAACCTCAGAAGGAGTAAGATAACAAAGCAAGAAAGGAAAACGAGAATTCGGCCAAAAGATGACCTGTTGTTGTAGTGCTCGTCAAAAGCGAATAGAGCTATCCGACCTCCTGTTGACGGAAGGGAAGATCAACTACCCGGCACTGCTTATAGCCATAGCAACACAGGCGCGGATCAAAGCCGATGTCGTCGCCAAAATTTTAACCTTAGCCACGTCCCTTCTAAGCAAGGACAAAGCCAAACACCTGGAAGGAGTTTTAAAGTTGGCGCCAACCGTGAAAGCAATCGTCTTCGATAGTTACATTGGAAGACTAGCTTTCAACAGAGACTGTCCATCAGCGACAACAATATTCGAGCAGATGGATGAGATTCTACAGGTTGTTTCTTTGTTCTCCCTTCAACAGCTTCTGGAACTTGATTCAGCAGACAGCGGATCTTTTTTCGTCAGACCAGGGACACATAAATTTCCTGTAATGCCTCACCATTCAGGGGGCTTGCCAATAAGAGATTTCTGATGCTATGTTGACCGAACGGAAGAATACCCACGGTCCAATCACGTCAGACAAAATTTGGGATTGGCTGCTGGCGCCTTGAGGGAGGAGTCTCTTTGGCGCGCACGTCTAATGAGGCAAACAAGAATGTCGATTCGACCCAAGTGGGATTTTTGGAAAGTAGGCAAGGATCGGACAACATAGCAACATAGAAGCATAGGAAATGACAAGCCCCCTGTAAAGGAAATTATGGGTACCTGGTCAGACCACATTTCTAAACCCATCAACGGTGTCTTCCGCCATGACTTGTACAATACAAAGTACCAGCTTAGTGATCTAGAAGGACGGATAACGTGTGTCTTAACTAATGATAGGAGAGAATGGAGCAGCATAGACCTTTTTCAACATATTTGACAAGACCCTTCATCCTCTCATTTGTCGCCAATCAGCTTTTCTTTCGAGTTATCCTTTGTGCCCATGCTGTGTTCAGCTTAGCACATTTGCGGCCTTTGCCAAAAAAAGCTGTTCTGTCTATTTCATGCAATCTGCTGCTCCCTCATTGGCCGCCTTAAACGCTCTTGCTAGAACAGAACAGAACCGAGTTTGGACAAAATTTATCTGAAGCCATCAAGGATAAGAGAAAGTGTCAAGCATGGTTTCTAAAGGCTTGGAAACTTTAAAAAGTGGAAAAGAATTAATTTGTACTTCTACGTTTCTTTAGTCAATTTCATAGACAAAGGGTTATGAGCTAAAAGGGCTCAGGTTGGGTGTAGACCTTGCTTACCATTAATTTGACGTATCTTTTACAGGGCAACCAGACGCTGGTCGTCTCAGCTCTACGAGTCATTACATCAGCCACCCCGATCCAAAATCTCCTCTGCGCTTTTGCCCTCAAGATCAACCACCCCAATACAATCCATCTCTATCTTGGGGGAGGAAACCTGCGAAACGTCATCGAGTTCCATCTAGGAAATAAGGCTGAACATCTCTATGGCAGGCAAGTACACAGGTATGTTAACAAAGAGAACCACATGCCTAGACACCTACATCAAGAACAGGTTATTTATTAATTAAATGAACAGAAAACTTGACTCGGGGAGCTAGCTAACATATCAAGAATGTACCCTGAGTCGATATTGGGAGTAAGAAAAATTCCGAGAATTCGACTTTTGAGTTAGTAGAAAAAAAAGCAAAAGGTTTGTGTGCCGCGACTAGGAATCGAACCCAGGCCGTCTTGTCGGGGAGGTCGTTGTCTGTAGTCTACACGTAAAAAAGCGAACTTTTACATAAGTGCATAATTACAGTGCATAAGGGACAAGGGCCTGCCAGCTAGCTTTGGGAACACTAAGGAGGGGGTTTGAGACGTTTGAGATAACAAAGAAGGGGGGGGGGCTGTCGACAGTAAGACCCTGTATATTTATCTAAGCCCCCGGGCGATTCGATGGCCGAAAGTTGCGTAGTCAAGTTTACTGTTCCTTAACGCACCAGCAGCCTGTATTCCTTTTTTCTAGACGACCAGTCACCAGCGAGAGAAAGCTGGTACTACAAGACCCCATTCACAACAAGACACAACGCCGAAAAATGTATCTTGTCAACGACCCAATAGTGCAGCCAAAATTGCGGTCCCACAGTGAATCTCAGACCTGACGTTTACCTCCAGCTATTCCCCAATATTTACTCCGAAGAGCCACAAATTTAAAGTTGTTCCAGACCTTAAAACAAAAATCAAAAGAACACCGAAAAATCTCTCTTGTCAACGACCCGACTGCGCAGCCAAAACAGTGGCCGTGTCTCAACAGCGGCCGAATCTCAGAACTGATGTTCACCTCCAGCTATTCCCACAGATCAAATCCCTACAATCATAGTTAAAGTGGTGGTAGACCCTCATTCGTTTTACCTTTTTTTCACTTTACTTGCAGACTGATTAGAACCGCAATCGCCTTGCTGCCAACCCATATCGAAACTGTCGTCGACACTCAGCCGACCAACTACCCCCCTCCCAACCAGGGTTCACCCTGCCAATGCTCCGCGCGATGCAAGGAAGCGCCGACATGCTGCAGCTGCATCCCACGGCCTGTGGACTACCTCGACTGCATCCGCTACGAGCTGCAGGGCTGCATGTGTCTCCCTAAGTTCAACTGCGACGACCGAATGCTCTTCAACTTGTTCTGCCCATGCGTAGTGACGTGGGCTCTGTG
Organism: Branchinecta lindahli; assembly: GCA_023053555.1. Classification (NCBI taxonomy): domain Eukaryota; kingdom Metazoa; phylum Arthropoda; class Branchiopoda; order Anostraca; family Branchinectidae; genus Branchinecta; species Branchinecta lindahli. The sequence continues at coordinate 18,505,640 of JAKZAO010000006.1, read as the reverse complement.
TATGCGGAGTATGTGTGCGTGTGTGACCTGTAACGGCGTGAATACCAAGGAGCAGCCAAAGAGAAAGGGATATGTGGCACTGACTCCTGATGAGGTTGGTAAAATTAGGACTGGAACCAACGGAAAATAAAGAAGACACCCTACGCTCCACTCGCTTCTATTTTTCCATTTCAAGATTCTTGAAATAAATAGTTTCTGCTAAAGGGATTACACCAGTTAGTGTAAGTTAAACAATGCAAATCATTCCCTTCAAACAAAGTCAATGTCTCGTATCCGAATCTTCTACGTTTTCTAGTTTTGTCGGAACATTCAGCTTCCGGCGAGGCTTTCTCGAAAGCTGCAAGAGTTTCGACAGCACAAAGAACGCTGCTAAAACGACCAACGACCAGAGGGCTGGTGCGCCCCGGAAGCAACCGGAAAATAGAACCATCATCAACCGCAAGCTACTCATCGGGATACAACATCCTTATTGCTTGCAAGTGCGATTTAAGGTAACTTTCTGTAGCAGCGCAAAAACCAACGAAAGCTAATCCGGCTTTATTTCTAGCTTAGAACGCGCTTGCGGCCAACTTTCCACAAAATACCGACAATCGGGTCGGTTCAATGTCACAGACGACCTTGCACTGTGAGCTGAAAACCGCGTCGTTGCTATTGCTACAGATGGTTTCACGAAACTCCTATTTTCCAATAAAAAGGACTACTACTTGCATTCTCCATTTGGACAGATATTCTCATAATCGGACTCCTTATCCTCTAGCCTCAACCGCGCGGCCTGCTTTAAACCACTGTTCAAGGCTTAAGTATTCCTTCAGCCCAAGCTGGCTACGAATCATGTTTGATACCGCGATACGGGTAAGTCAGCTCATATTTACTCCCGCGACCTTTCGGCCCTTCTTGGCTAGGGTCCTCGTCAGGCTCTAGCTAAAACAACAAACTTGAAATTCAATTCTTCTGTTCTTATTCGGCACGGCTAATCTGTTTCGTAAGAAAGATCGCTGGACTCTACGAGTGGCTTATTGTTATTTCAGATAGCCTATTGCAAATTCCTCCTTCGGCTCCATAGATGGCACCGAAACAGAGAAGTAATTGCTCGATTTGGTCTAATAGACGTGCCCTCTCGCACCTGGACTTCGGGTATGACCTTTGTAAAAAGACTGTCAACATGATTTACGTTTACGACCCTCTGCGGCCCTTTTCCTTATTGATGCTGGTTAACTACTTCATGTTGTTTTTGTTAGTTAGGATTTTTCATTTTTGTTCATTTATAATACTTCGTTCTGTAATGTAATGTAATGTTTATTTTTCACCCATCATACAGAAAAGAGAAAATGATGGAGTATATGAAAAGAAAGAAAAATACAGAAAGTAGATAACACAACAAAAGGAAAAACAAAAAAAACAAATCACAAAGAGAAAATCGCACTTATAATTCATAATAAATGTTAAAGAACAATCCCTTGCCACTCATGGCCACTCTGATTGCATTTTAACCGTTGACATAGCTCATCTAGCTTCCAAATCGGATCAACGACATCGTATTTTTTGTTCATGTACGTGTTTCGCGTCCAAGGAGGAAGACCAAGAAGGTATTTTGCAAATTTAAAGTAAATTCTTTTAATTCTGAGTCGGTCTGTATCATCAAAAGTTTCAGAGAAAGGAGCTATAGGCGTATTCTCGCCGTTCCCCGAGGACTCCACTTGAGGAGTCCCCGCGTTTTGTTTGTCCCGTGGACTCACTCCCCGTGTGCTCGCGAGTCCCCACGGACGGGGAATGCTCAGATTATCATCACCATCATCAGAAAGGACTCCCTTTCAGATTCGGAGGGGAATAATTTTTTTTTGGTGTTGGTGCAATGTAAAATTATTTAAAAATAATCAGAATAAACAATCAGAATAGAATAAATAATCAGAATAAACAAAACCAAAAATAAAGTGGGTCCAGACTAATTTTGTCAACTGCATATTTATTTTAAGAACCAAATCCGTTCAAGAAGCATTCCCCGTGTTCTCGCTGTTTTCTATGCGCGGAGTCCGCATGGAGTGAGTCCCTCTATTCTCGCCGTTCCCTTCGATTCCCCGAGGAGTCCTCGGGGAACGGCGAGAATACGCCTTATATAATTCGTTCTTTGTGTTTCTACACTTTTACGGGTAATAAAATTCATTCATTGTTTTACTAGTTTCATCCTGAGGAAGACCCTTGCCCATGGCCAACACCGACTACTACTTACATTCTCCATTCAGACAGATGTTCTCATAATCCGGCTCGTCCTTTTCCTCCGCCCTCGGTCTTCCATGGACATCCAGATTTTCGTATGGATGGGATTCGATGACTTTAAGCTGGTTTAGGAACAGATCACGGACGGCTCGGTGGACTAGTATGTACTGCTCCTTGGTTTGGACCATCGCTATCCTTTGCCGTCGCATTTCACGGACCAGCTCGAAGAGACTAAAGTCGGTTGAGAGTTTCTGCACAAAAATAATCATTTAGATATGAATCTTGCGGTGGGCTAAGAGCTATTCCTGTCGAGCCTGTCGAATAAAAGTAGCCTTTTATTTTATTGTCAAACAATGAGCCGCAGAAGATAATAAATTATTACTTAGGACAGTATAATTATGGGCTAAGAGCTATTCCTGTCGAGCCTGTCGAATAAAAGTAGCCTTTTATTTTATTGTCAAACAATGAGCCGCAGAAGATAATAAATTATTACTTAGGACAGTATAATTATTTCTTTATGCAGGACGGGGTTACCTTTGGGGGGGGGGGATAACCTTTTGATGACAGACTGAAAAGGAAGAGAGATGTTCAAATATTATAGAATACTAAGTAGTTTTTTTGATAATTATTTTGGCTGTTTTAGCCATTATCAAGGCCTAAGTATTTATTCAGTCCAAGCTCACCGTGAATCATGGCTGTTGTCGCTATATGGATAAGTCAGCTGGGATTTACTGCAGAGATATTTCGGCCTTCCAGGCAAGGGTCCTCTTCAGGCTGTCAGCTATCGAACCGTGAGATCTATACCAGCGATATTTCGCTTTTCATGGCAAGGGCGAATACTACTGTATAAGGAATTGTGGATTGGGATTATAGGAATGCCGGGTCTTTGCTTCGATAGAATACATATTTCAATGAAGAAGTGGGCATGACATGTGTGGTCCTTTCTTGTTGGTCCTGCTAAGTTTCTCCTATATTAAAGAGGCGTTTTCCTTCCTGTGGTCAGCGTAAGCTAGAAACAAAAGATTACGTGCGAGCTCAAACTCGGGGAACAAGAACTAACTAACAAAAGAGAAGATAATTTGAAGGGCAATCGGCTACGCGACCGACCAATCGACGGAACTTAGAGACAACATCCCTTGTATTGTCGCTTGCAATGTCAGGAAGTGATTTCTAGATATCAGACCTACTAGGACTCGTCTGTGACTGTTTGTCCGCTGCGAGCTTTTCTGTTTCCAATTTATAACTGGACAGTAACTCAACGATCCCACAAAGACACGTTGCTGCTGTTATTGTTGGTTCACTACAATAGGTATGGAGCGGGTCTAAAGAAGAAGGAATGTTTGGATTTATAGAGGTTCATGTTCCGCGGAGTAACTGTGAATGCAGTACAATCACTTACTGAAGACAAGGACCATGATTTTTATCATTCGCCCGGGACACACCCTATTCTGCCCAATCTTCTTCTGCCTCAAAAGCTTAGCCTACTTTCAATCCAGACAGATGCCTCACTGGACAGTGGTGGAGAGCCGACAGAATAACCTGACGAGAAGTAGCGCACGTTCAGCGTCGTCGGTGCGTTGTCTGCAAAAGTACAACCTGACTGGGGATGAAAAAGATTGCCTGGGAATCACGAGTGATGATACAAAAAATCATGGGCCCTTACTGAAAAGCAAATGAGAAAGGTAGTCACTTACTCCTGCTCTTAGTAGGCCCCAGACGTAATCCAGGGCGCATATTGTCCCGGTTCTTCCACAGCCTGCAGAGCAATGGACCAGCAAAGGCAGAGTCTCGGACGCTTGGCAGTCCCTTACCCACCTGACCATTTCTAGCAGAGGCCGGACTTGCGTGGGGACACCATGGTCAGGCCACGCATAGTAGTGAAACTGGGCAATCGTTCTCGAAGCTACAGAAGAAGAAAACTATAAGGCTTATTAAAACAGGTAAGTTTATATCACAGAAAAATAGGCTATCTATTTTCGCTGGCGAGGTTTCGGCCTTTCTTAAAGAAAAGCCCTAAAAACTTCTGCGTTTTAAAGGCATGTGTTGTGCAGGACTTCGAAGGTCAGCGATATGATTTCATTTGGGCTGCGGCAAGTTCTTGGGCTGCGCTTTTGTGAACTGTTAATTGAGCTGCGTTGTCAACTTTGTCCCTCTTGAACCTTTACGTCTGCACTGTCAGTAGTTTCATAACAGATAACACAAGGATGCGCGGTTTCAACAGACAACACTTGGGATGTTATCTGTCGTGATTTTGAAAACGTTATGCATTAAATGTTCTGCATAACAAGCATTGCCAGGAAGAGCCGAAAAACCGACAAAAAGCATCTGCTGACTTTTTTGTTTGTCGTCATGATATCGGAAAAGTCAGCAGATGACTTTTTTCAGCATGATGAACATTTAATAGTCCGGGATCCAGGCACCTCTATCGTTCAAGGGGGGTAGCAGGAGAGCTGCAGAAGGTTTGAATAACTTTTCTAGACCAACTTTTTGTGCTGATAACGAAAATCGTACCGCACCACTCCGCACCGATGTACATCACCGACTTTTTAGCCTATAAAGGCCAATTTGGCCCATAGACACCAACTCTATAAAAACAATTTTCCTAGCAGGACCGCATAAGCTAAGTACGACAAACTATACATATTCTGAATCCTCATTCTATGGTCTATCGAATGGTGTATTTCTTATTTTTTTAAACCTACATATTTTTCTTAGAAACGTCTTAGAAACCGAGAAAAAGTGAAATTTGTTTAACTTTTTTAACTAAATTGTCATTTTTCTCGGAAAAACTTCCAGCAAACTACATATTTTTATTATCTCGTTGGAAAGATAAGCTCCTTACCAATCGTTTGAGCTATTAAAACTTCAAAAACATTTGATTATAAGAATGTCTGGATTTTTTTAAAGCAGAGCATCCACGTTTTCATCAATGAGTGACGGTAGAAATTTTAAAGGAAATATATTAGTTTGACGATAAGATTAAGGTTAGTTTTTTACGTAGAATTTAGCTATGACATAATTTTCTCTCTTGGGATTCATATTGGTCATATAGGCTATATAACATAAAGACTGAGTAGCCTATAATGAACAAATCCGTCATATCTCTCAAAATATATATTATTACAAAATATATTAGTTTGACGGTAAGTTTAGGGTTAGTTTTTGACATGGAGTCCAATCATGACATCAGTTTTTTCCTTAGCATACGTATAGGTCATGTAGGCTATATAGCCTATAGGCTGAATAGCCTATAAATCCTATAAAGATTTTCTTTTTGAAAATATAAGTTCTGAATAATCTTTACAGACCTGCTTTTTGAGCCGAGAACGTAAATCGAGTCGGATAAGACAGCATCTGTGACATTTTGGCCTATGAGGGAAATTAGGCCTATAAAGACCAGCCCAATGAAAATATTCTAGACAAAATTTAACATCCTGTATTCCCTGCAGGCCAAAGTGATGGCGTTTTCTAAGTACAAATTATGTTAGGTATCTTGTCGCCAACGTAATGCCACGCTTGCCCTTTGATGGGAAGCTTTCAAACCCTGGCTCAATTTCAGACCGGTCAAAATTCGCTGACGCCACTGACTCACGAAACAACATCAGCCTTAGAAGACAAGAACTTAGGGCCCGCACGACAAATCTTGGCCGGACGCTGTTCTCAACTATTGACCCGCACTCACCCGCTTGCAACGGAGTTTTCTTTCACGACCAAACTAGATTGCTCTTCGTGGCAACCACCAAGCGACGCCATGTCTCCTTTCACTCATGGCGTTCATGCACAACTGGCTTAGTCATCAAGGCTAGCTATTGGGTCTCCCATAGTCTCTGACCCTTCCTAAAGGCTACAATCGGTTCGAGGTCCGTGTTGACCCTCAGAACTGATGTCTTTTCAATATCCCTAAGTCTCTGACCCTTCCTAAAGGCTACAATCGGTTCGAGGCCCGTGTTCGCCGTAGAACCAATGTCTTTCGTTGTACCCATGTTCGCTTCTTCCACCCTTTGGGCCGGGGAGGGGGGAGGTTGCGGCGCAATCTGGACAGAGCAACTTCAGGTCATCGGAACACGTGCATTAACCGGTTTAGTCCTCCGGTTCTGACTGGTTTCGACAAAGCAGTCGGTGGGATCTGCCATCGTTATCATTTCCTCATTACCTGTAATCCTCAGGTTTAATTTTCAGTATGGATCGCAGGCATCTTTGGTAGAACAAGGTGATTTTGCGTGCTTCTGCGGTTTTCATCGACGAAGTTTGGGGGACATTTAGAAGTTTCTACAAGACATGACCTTCGTAGTCTGGGGCAGCATTCAGTATGTTCTATGCCCTTTTGACTTTATCGGCGATCTGTCTGTTTCAGGGGAAAACGATGGAAAGTCATAGACTTCTACCAGTAGCAGACTTCCACCCCCGGTGCTTATCCATGATCCTTTAGAACCGAATCAGTGACGAACTTGAAAAGAGCTAGCGAGAGGATGAAACCTTGGCAAACGCCTCCTTTTGTCAAGAACTGTGTTGACTGCTCTATTTCACCTCTCACTAGAGCCTCCGTCTGGTCATAGAATACCTGAGCAGTGCGGATTATCTTGGGACCCTGTCTATCCTGCATTCCCAGCTAGTTGTGTCTTTCTTTAGTGAGTCGAATGCAAGAACAAAGTCAACGCAGAATTTCCTGGTTTCCTGTTGATGCTTGAACGATTGATGGCTGCACATCCTTGCTGCCAATGCTCAAGTTTGCGGCAGAGAGAGAAGAGCCGTGCAGCACACGCTCGTTGTGAAGCCCGCTTTGGTTAGATCTTGTGCGTCTGTCCCTTCAATCTGGAGCTTTGCAGTAGTAGGATAGTTGCGGACTTGATCTGCACGTATAATGAGAAAAATTCTAGTATAATTTTTACAATCACCCTTGTCACATTTTCTATTGGGGGAGGGGGGCTATGATGGACTTGCGCCAGTCTTCGGGAACGTGTTCCAGATGCCAACGATGATGTTGTGGAGGTACAGCTAGACAGGCAATACTAACGGTTCGTCTGTGGATGCATTACCGTTGTCTGATAGGGATAGTCACAGATTTCCTTTATATTGAGCGGACTGATGACTGGAGTGTTCCTGTGGTAACGTCAGCAATTATGTTGCGACCCTCCCGTTCTTGTTTCTCTTATTGTAACGCATACGACGAAGTCGTCACGGCTTAAAAGTTAGAGCAAGCAGATTTATATGTGAAACGCGACTAACTTATGAGATGCTGGAATTGATGACAAACCTGGATTCAGCACAAAAAAGTGACCTATGGGCGTGCGAAAACTTAGTTTTCCGGAGATTTGTTCATTATAGGCTATTGATCCTTAATGCTATATAGTCCATATGACCTATAGCCTACTATCTTACAAGAGAAACTAGTGAAATAACCAGATTCCAAGTCAAAAACCAATGCCGAACCTAGCGTCGAACAATATATTTAGTATAAAGTTTCTACTGCACCTCATAATAAAAAAAATTGGATTTCCTGCTTACAGAAATTCCAGAAATCCTAAATTATTTTTTTAGTTTTAATACCTCAAACGATTGAGAAAGAGCTTCTCTTTTTAGTACAGTAATAATAACAAAAAAAAAATAGTTTTCAGGAAATTTTTCCAATAAAAATGTCAATTTATTTGAGAGATCTGACGGGTTTGTTCATTGTAGGTTATTTAGCCTATATGTTATATAGCCTATATGACGGATATGCATACCAAGAAAGAAACTTGTATCATAATTAGATTCTAGTACTACATTAGATTCTAGATTCTAGTACTCCTCTCTAATAAGTTAAATTTTGTGTAGAATGATTTCATTGAGCTGGTCTTTAAAGGCCTAAATTCCGCTTATAGGCCAAAATGTCGGTTACCTACACAGGTAACACAGGTGCTGTATTATCCGACGCGATTTTCGTTCTCGGCTCAAAAAGCAGGTCTGTAAAGATTATTCAGAAGTTGTGTTTTCAGAACAAAAATAGCATTATAGGACTTATAGGCTATTCAGCCTATAGGCTATATAGCCTACATGACCTATACATATGCTAAGGGAAAAATTACTGTCATAATTGGATTCCACGCCAAAAACTAACCCTAAACCTACCGTCAAACTAATATATTTCCTTTAAAATTTCTACCGTCACTCACTGATGAAAATGTGGATGCTCTGCTTTAAAAAAAATCTAGACATTCTTAAAACCGAATGTTTTTTAAGTTTTAATAGCTCAAACGATTGGCAAGGAGCTTATCTTTCTAACTGAATAATAAAACTATGTAGTTTGCTGGAAGTTTTTCCGAGATAAATGACAATTCAGTTAAAAAAGTTAAATAATTTTCGCTTTTTCTTGGTTTCTAAGACGTTTCTAAGAAAAATACGTAAGTTTAAAAAAATAAAAAATATACCATTCGACAGACGATAAAAAGAGGATTCAGAATATGTATAGTTTGTTTGATTTAGCTTATGCGGTCCAGCTAGGAAAATTGTTTTTATAGTGTTGGTCTCTATAGGCCAAATTTGCCTTTATAGGCTAAAAAGTCGGTGACGTACATCGGTGCGGAGTGGTGCGGTAGGATTTTCGTTCTCAGCACAAAAAGTTGTTCTAGGAAAGTTCTTCAAACCTTCTGCAGCTCGTCTGCTACCCCCCCCCCCCCCCTGTTTTTGAACGATATCGCGGACTATAATGCATAACGTTTTCAAAATCACAACGGATTACATCCCAAGTGTTGTCTGTTGAAACCGCGTTACGAAACTTCTGACACTGTGGGCGGAAAGTCATGCTCTGCCAACCTTTATGTCATGGGAACAAAAACTAGTGTTTTACTCTAGATGTAAACTATGTGCTGATACAGCCAGTCCTAAAGACTAAATAAACTGATTGGCAAATCAGGCGTTCGAAGCTTTTTTACCAACTGAACTCGAGCTTATGACCATCGTGGATAGACCTGAAGGCAATCTAATCTTATGGGTCAAAGATCGTATTAAATAAAGTTCATCTGACCCTCGTTTTTGTTGCAATAGTGCTGCCACATCGCTGCTGCAGCACTTCTTTGCTTCTGAACAAGATGCGTTTTTGGATTCACTGCCTGCAAGATTTCTTCTTGGTTCAAGTAGCGGTAGCACCACCTTGCAGGGAAGCACGGACTTGGTCGGTACGCAAGTCCGCGATTCTCGAGAAACGCTGCCGTATTCCTCGGATGCACTTCAGTGCAAAAACGGATGTAGAAAGAATCAGCTCGGAAGCGGTCGAGAGGTGGACGTGCAGCGTGAAACAAAAACGAGGCTCTGATAATCCGCGAAATATATAAAACCATGAACGAAACACTGGACCATGTACTCTTCCAGAGTACCCAACGACAAATATATCTGAACATCCATAGATCCCAAGCTCTGTTCAAGAAGTTCCATCTAAATCCTTCAACTGAATCCATACGGAACACATCACTCCCCCCTTCAGCCGAAGCCTCAATCTTCAAGGCAATCGTATCCTTTTTGAGGGCAGCAGACCTACTTGAGTCTGTCTAAGTAGGGTAGGCGACATCGCCCATCGGCCCAGATGTGAAAAGGCAAAGTGGACAACTCCGATCCGATGCCGTACCGAAATGGAGAAGAAGGAGCTCCGTGAATCTAGGACGAGTTCCTCATAGGTTTATTATTCAGTTTCACTCCGCAAGTTTTATTTTTTTACTGTATATACTTTTTTGTCTTTCATATTCTTTACTTGATCAATTTTAATCTCGATCGCAATCTTAAGTTACGGGATTATTCTGCCTAAGAAATCTAGGAAAGGCAACAACAAAATCTACTTACTCCGAAGTCCTTTCGAGTCAGTGTACGTTAGCTCGAGTTTTCTAAGGCAGAAATCAGAACCAATCTGTCTAGAGTCTAACAGCCGGATGGAATAAGGACCGAAACTTCGATCCTGGCCGATATCTTCAGGCCAGTAGCATTCACATTTATGCTGAAATAAGTTCAGATGTTAGACAACCTGACGATGCGCCTGACGACCGCCTGACGATGGGTAAGGTAAAGGTAAGGTACAATTTTATTGACAACTTTAGTATAACTGCAATAGCATAAAAGCGACAAACATGCCAGTGGCATACAAAATGACGCTTCGTTAATCCTAGCTGATTTATGAAAAAAATACTAAAACGCTAGCCTAAAGTATTGAAATAAAAAGAAACAAACAACTAACAACATCAGCTCGATTTTTAAGACAGGGTAATCAACAACTAAAACAAACACAAATACGAATACGACCGATACGAGAATTTCAGGACAACAGACGTAGAACGAAAGAAAGAAAAAAAATTGCAGCAGCAGTCTTATCTTTCTCGAATGACAAAAATCAATCAGAAAAATCACTCAACAGAAGAAGTATAATTGCTTGGGTGGGGTTGAACAAAACTACGATGATAATCACGAAAATGATAAAGAAAAAAAAACGGAAACGAAAAGCTAAAAGCGAACGTTGTTCACTTCCTTTACCACAAGCATGGAGTAGAATTTAATTTAAAAATTCTTTCACAGCAATAATGCCAAATTCGCATTCGCGTCAACATGTAGACGATCGTAAACAAAGGCATCGTCACTCCAAACATTTCGCTTACACTCTCGGCCAAGGCACAACGCAAATCGTGAAATATATCATATATTTTGTATGGCAGAATTACGACCCGCCTCAAAGACGTAGCGGACTGATGGTTGGTTACAGCCCTCTGACCGGAATAACTACGGATTTGTCCTTGGTTGGTCGCATGGTTGTTATTCACCCTCAAATGCTAAGGCACAAAGCCATCAACGAGTTCGAGTTCACTCTTGGCGCGATGAATGCCTAGACAAGTTTCATCAAGATATTTCAATTCGTTCGGGAGTTACTTTGTCACAGGTAATCTTCATTTTCGTTTGACATCCCAAAATGCAATCAAAAGAAATCATAAATAGAAACTAAATCCTGGTTCTTTGTTTAAAAGCAGGATCCTTTGACCAACTTTTAATTCCTTTGTTTATTATTAATTTTTACTGTTTGCAGGATACCTGGCAGGAAAGTCTACTTTTTTGCTGCTATGATTAAAATTCAAAATAATGCGGGTGTTCAGTTATAAAGGAAAACTGAAGATGAAATGAATAGAAATAGTAAATATAAATTTGGTATTTAATGAATTTTAAGTTATGTTATAAATTAGTGTAAGTGACGTTAAGTAATATTTGTTTTGTGTTTTGGTAACAGTTTTTAACGTCCCTACAGGTAAAATGTGACCATGTACGATATAAAAAGACGTTTGTACCGTCTTTCGTGAAAATTTTCAATCTTTATTAGTGTTGACATTTGTATACTGACGATTTCAACAAATTTGGTTTTTACCATGATAGTTCTAGAAGAACAAAAGCGATATCTATCTAACATGGCCGCTCGCATTGGTTCACTCCATTGTGAGGGAGCACGAAAAAAGAAAAGATACGCGAGCCATATTTGATAGTGCAAAACGGATACGCACTGTCAAATATGATTCGCAGTCAGCTTGGGCTGAAGGAATATTTAGCTACTCGAGCATAAAAAAAAAATAAAAAAAAAAAAGCAGAAACTAATCCCCGGGCTAAAATTTAAGTCATACCTTTCCTGACTCTGTCTCATTACAGGCCATGATAATCACTTGGACTTCACACTCCACAACCATCCTCCAGAAATCGGCCACGGTGTGAGGTAGAGGCCCCTGACTTGCTATGTAAGCTGGGGACCCACTGGCCCCTTTTACATAGTTGGCATTTATGTAGTCACTTCCTGGGATACCAGTAAAGGGCGACAAGGAAACTCGTGTGTAGTCAACTGCAAACAGAATATTACATTCGACAAATTATAAATTATATATGCATACAAATGTATGTAACCTATGCAAGTTATTCTAAACGAAGAGCCCCAAAGAGCTGCGTCTGTTTTTGCTAATAGTAATAATAATGATAAACAAGAGCTGGAAGCTCATATGGCACTTGCAAGGCTAGGTCAGAGGATGAAAGTAGGAATTCGTCAATTCGTGGGTTTCTTTTGATTATTTGTAAGCAAAACCCTTTATATAAGAATAATCATGGGTCCTTGGAAATCACGAGACTGTATCGTTTTGGCAATGCATTTGGCTGTGCGCACTTTAAGGGCGCTAGAAAGTCATCTGTAATCAAAACTCTTGAAGCAAAAAAGATGATCACCAGGAGCACGAAAATCTATATTTTACTCAGAAGTATTGTTTGTACTTTAAGGAATTCAGTTGTAAGCAAAACCCTTGAGGCAAAAATGATCATGGGCTCATAGGGATAACGAAAATGTATCTATTGCTTAAAAGTATTTTTTGTACTTTGCGGTTAGCATTAGTACTTTAAGGGATGGCCGGATCTGGGAACTAACTATTTCTTAGCCAATCATGTCAAGTCTCTAATTTTCAAGCCAAGTTTCATCGTCCTAGCATGTCTGGAACTTCTGGAAGTACCTTAACTTGCGATCACCGGAATTCCGGACCCCCCCCCCTAACTCCCCCACAATACTCGAATCCGGTCCGGTTCTGTCACTGATCTACATAGGGCTTGTGCTTGTTCTTCCCACCAAGTTTCATTCCGATCGCTCCACTCCAAGCATGTCACAAGGTTTCCGGACCCCCCCTCCGACCCCCCCCCCAGCTTCATCGGATCCGACCCGGACTTGAAATGGGACATCCGAGACATGTGGTCTTTCTACATACCAAGTTTCATTATGATCCGATCACCCGTTCGGAAGTTATACATGCCTCAAGAGTCCGGATTCCCCCTCCCTCCTCTCCCCCACGATGGTCGGATCGGGAAGCTGACTGTTTCCAGGTTAATCTGGTCGTGTCCCTGATTTGCCTGCCAAGTTTCATCGTCCTAGCCCACCTGGAAGTATCTTAACTCCGTATGACCGGAATTCCGGAACTTCCCTCCACTCCCCCCCCCCCAGTGCACGAATCCGGTCCGGTTCTGTCAATGATGTACCTAGGGGTTGTGCTTGTTCCTCCCACCAAGTTTCATCCCGATCGCTCCACTCTAAGCGTTTAACATGATTTCCGGTTCCCCCCTCCGACCCCCCCCACATTCATCGGATTCGGTCCGGACTTGAGTCGGGACATGTGAGACATGGTGTCTTTCCAAATATCAAGTTTCATTAAGATCCGATTACCCGTTCGAAAGTTATGCATGTCACTAAATTCCGGATTCCGGCTCCCCTCCCTCCCCCCACGATGGTCGGATGGGGCAAGTGACGATTTCCAAGTTAGTTTGGTCGGGCCCCTAATACGCCTGCCAAGTTTCATCGTCCTAGCACATCTGGAAGTACCCTAACTCGCGATCACCGGACTGACCGACCGACCGACCGACCGACAGACCGACCGACGGAAAAGTGATCGGTATATGGCACTTGGCCGGAAGGCAAGTGCCATAAAAAATTGTATCTGTTTACAGAGGATAATGTCCGAGTTCAACCCTGACATAATAACGGCAATAATGCAAAGCATCAGAAAAGGGTTCCGCCTCTATATAACTCGAAGAAATTGGGAAGGATCGTATTGAGCGGAGTTAAATTCTTTTCTACAATACACTCCAAACTATTAATTGTTTCAGCATTAACCTCATTAACCCAACAACTCTGTTTACAAAATACACTATTATACTCCTAATAATTATGAAAAGATCCGCTTCTGAGTAGTGTATATAGCTGATCCTCGTTAGCGGCTGATTTGTGTAGTAACTACACTCTCCCAGAATTCTAGCAATTTTTCACAAGCAGATCTCAATCTCATCTAAAACGCTACACACAGGACCTGAGTAAAGGCCATCTACAAAACGATTCCGGCCACATACTTTCTTTTTCTCAGCAGCAGATTAAAGTAAAATATTGGAAAAATACCAATCGCATTGTAGGTTAGTTAAAAAAAAGTTTCAACTTCGAGAACCTCGTTCCATTGCTTATATTTACTCACATAAGCATTGAGGTAATTGTGTTCTCATACTGCTGTGCACATCTTTCTTTCAGACCGAAGCACAACTTAGTCTAAATATGGTGGGGCAAAAGGCATTTGACAAGGGCCTTTACAATTCCAAGTCATTCTTGTTGTTGCTTTCCAGCTGAGCCTTCCTTTATTTTGAAAGGTATCATACCTATTCACAAATTTTATTTTCTACACCAGGCGATGCAGACGAAAATCTCTTTTACTCCAAACACTGAGTAAATGTTTATTGTTGCTTTTCAGCTGAGCCGTCCTTTATGTTGCAAAATATCAGACATCTTTCTAAATTGTACTTTCTAAACCAGGCAATGCATACGAAAATCCCTTCTACTCCAAACACTGAGCAATCTCTTACTAATTCCAACTGGAGTTTTCTTGGAAGATGTATACTATGCTAGACACCTTTCGTTATGAAAATACTTACATGGTAAGATATCTTTGTAACGATTTTTTCGGCGGTTGACATCCTTTTCTCCTTCACTACACGAAAAAGCAGGCTGAGATTTCAGGCTCTCGCTGATGAATTTTAGCTCCTGTAAACGCAATTATTTGGTTATTATGACAAAGCGCAGTAGACCATGGCGAATTCTCTGCCCACACCTTCAGGACCAGCAACAAACCTTGCATAGAAAGTAGGGAAATTTGACATGATTCAGTCCTTCTGGTCTATGTAATTCTACAACCTCCAATTTTGGGGCTGCTATGGTAAAGGCTGGTATGCCATAATGAAGTTAGGCCATTCCTACCGCCATAGGAGAATTACCCAAACGATTGACCACCAACAGACCAGTTCAGCACAAACAGCCAATTTCGGGATACCATGTGCCAAATGCTGGGTACATCCAGCATCTGGCATATCAACGTTTGGCCTAATGCTGGATACCCTATACTGGGTGTTGAGTAAATATTGATGACTTGCAGGCTCAGAGCTAAAGGCCTCAGTACACTGTCTGGATCTTTTCCAACCTCCAACCAATAGTTACTAGAAGCTGCCACCATCATTCCCACCTGTATATCCCTTGACACAGGCTGCGAGGACGATGATACCTGTTAGTAACTAATGGTCAGAGGTTGGAACACCCCTGTTTTTTTGGCAAGTTTTGCTAACATACATCAGAGTAGATAATTTTAAACCAAGGATGTGAAGAAAACTTGGACAATTTATTTTATTTTATTACAGTGATCTCAAGCCATGAGAAAGAAGCCTGATAAGCTGGAAATCTACGCTTAAAACAGAGAAGGGTCCAACAGCAATAAAAAAAAGAGTGCAAATAAAATGCACGTAAGTAAACTGCACCACTGAAAAAAAAAACTACTGGTGGAACATGGCTTTACACACTATTGTGATACTGAACTGTAAGAGAGCAATAAGCATAAAAACTTACAAAGAATTCCTTCTCATAGAGATCTTCACCCTCAACAAGTTTACAATCCAAGGTGTAAACATGGTTGACAAAGTTTAAAAGGATGGTCTTCAGAGGGACTTTGTCTAAGTGTATTGTCATGCTCCTGGCCAGAGAGTTGAAACTTTACCACAGAAGCATACTGGAGCCCTAAGAAATGAAGATATAGTGTTAGGAAATAAGGTTTTCTAGAACATATTACCTTGACATAAACTGATGTTCCATGATGATTCAGCTGAAGAAGAGAGTTATTGTTCACTCTATATCCTGCTGAATCATCATGAGCTGGCTCCAGCTTAGGACAGCATCAAATACATTGTCAGCAGTGTACTATAACTAATAATGGACTCACTGACACAGAACGAGTACTGGTTTGAACAAATACTTAGAACAACCCTAGTTGTCAGAAGTGGTGGCTATAATGCAAACCAAGAATAAACTGTATAACACAAGAAATTTGAGCCCATATGGTACTTTCGCCTGAACAGTTGTTGACAAAACAGAACTTATGAACCAGCCCTTATGAACAGTAATCCTTTTTGTCAATTTATTAAACATCTGAACAAGAAGGCCATCAAATACGTTTACACCCCAGTTTTTATGTGACCATGTAAACCATGCAACAGGCTAATTAATTTTGTACAACACTTCTTGCTTTTCCTGACCCAGGGACATTTTAAGTGCAAGTGAATTACTTGAAAAATATATTACATCTATTGCTCAGCAGTTTACAAATATCTGCCATTTTTTCGCTCTGCCTGACTGAGATAATGGTCTGGTTTAGTTATTATGGTCTGTCTCAATGTTAATTTTTATATCAGCCTCAATGTTGGAAGTCAACCTTTAATATCCTCAGTATCCAACATAACAATTAACACTGTTATCAATCTTCTGACAGAGTAGGTTTGAATTTATGTATTCATTGGCGCCTCATAATAAATTCAAATCTCGTAGGCTACCTCAACTATACCTAACACATTCAGCTTCTCATTTTGTCTGGTGTAAATGCACTCGGCTTGCACCCCTAAATCCGGGTTTCGCCCTAAGCATTCAGCTAAGCCTAGATCAAGCTGTAGATCCTTCCTTCAGTGACTGGCACCAGGGTTCCACTCTGGATCCCTTTCGGCATTTGTTGCTTGTACTTTTTGGTTGTTGCAGTTATGATATGTTGTTTTCATGGAGAATAGTGAGGTGCTAATGATCTGATAGGGACTGGATAGAGAGATGGTAGATGAATTACACATTGATGGTCAGCACACTGATGACTGATGGTACAGTAGAGGTATGCTTATGTGAACAACTGTAGACTTCGGACTTTGCCATTTTCATGCACTTGATGTGTCTAAAGTTAACTACCAGTTAGGCTAGCCAAAGTAGGTAAGAAGGGCAGCTGAAAACGTGTACAGGTATTTTGGATCTTCAGTCTACCATTTAGCCTAAAACTGCAGTGTTCACATTAAAGTAACTGTCCACATAAGCACAGCATAACTATAGGGTACGAGCAGCGGTAGTCAGGCAGTTAACTCCTCACTTAGCTTTGAATCACCTTAAAAACTAAACCACTCAACCCACAGACCTCATTTACGCATTGAAAAATTTGTTTGAAAATCGCGCTTCTTTTTGCCGTTTCTTGACACCACTGTTGCCAAACAAGAATCCTACGCCTGATTTTTGCATATTCTTCCCAAAACTATTTTCACGGGCGGTCCTTTTGGTGCTCAGATAATCACGGGCAGTAACGTATAAACTCGGGCGGCTACAATTCGGTTTTGCCTGTCTTATACTTTAGCTGCTGATTTTTAGACGGCAACCGTTGACGGACATTGAGCTTCAGCAGAACAAAAGAATATATGAGACAAAATATTCAAAAAATTACTTCACGAGGAAGAAAAATCGGGTAGCATAAACCAAGTGCCCGAGATTAACTCTTGGCCGGGCGCTAGCAGCAACTGGTTAGTGTAGTGTCCATGTTTATCTGCCGCCCGACTACCACCGCTCGTCTGCCGCTCGTACCCTAAGCATACCTCTATTCCACCTAGCTAGAGGCTAGATTCAAAGTTTGGCTGTTTTGAGAGCTGTGCAAAGATGTAAAAAACAAATCGATACTGGAAGTAAAGTAATTTTTACATGAGAATTAATCACATTTTTTTTTAATTTTAGGAAATTAGGATCAAAAAAAGAAAAATTTGGCGGTCAAACTTTTGAAGAACACTGTCCAGTCAATGTAGTATTTTAGGGCCAAAAAAGAAGAATATATGGTGGTAAAACATTTGAAGAAACACTGTCAAGCCATAGCAATGCCCACAATAGGCATACGAGCCTCTTTTTGAGGTTAGGACTGGCCTAATATCTTTAAGTTTAGCTCTGCCCTAGACAGATGCACAAGTTAATGCATAATGCATCAAAATTACAGCAATATTTATCTACCTTGTATTAAAACAAGTAACGGGCTGGTAGCTTTCCTCAGTTTATTTCCAACATAAATATATTAGACATGTAAACAATCACAAACCCTACTTAGATGTTTCAAATCTTTTCTTCTACAAGGACTGGCAGAACTCTGGCAGAACAGTAGCACAGTCGCTATTCTTCCAAAACCTTTGAGAGCGGCTAAAGCCAGGTTTTGATTATTAGAGAAAAATTATGCTAAAGATTACGATTTTTTAGTTGATAGTCTATTGCTTTGAATTCCAGATCTCTAGATCTTGATCTAGAAACTTCTAGATCTCCTTTTGTTCTTTTCTCTGCCTTTCTGTCTGTCAAGTCTAAATTTTATGGCGGAAAAATAGCGAAATCCGTCCACGACTGGTAGAAGTTTGGCACCGATGCTCATGCTACCTAGCGGTCAAATTTGTAACATTTCTAAGTGGTTAAGTATTGTACAGTATGGTTGGAGTTACGTCTGGACAGCGTAATTAGCATTTATCGCTTGTTTTTGTGGGCGGATAAGTACGATAACTTAATTTCATAAGTTTATGCTGACTGCCGTCAGTCTCAAACCCCAGATCGTGTACAGATGGGCTGCAGTCATCTCTCCTCAACAGTAAAAAGACTGCAATCAGAGCCATCTGCAGGACCACCATGGATTTGTTCAGGTATGTCCTGACCTTTTTCTTTCATTATAGGAATAGGTCAACCTGAAATGCTCCTCCTTTGTGGACAGAAAATACAGCAAGATGTACCACGGAATAAGAGCCAACGCATGCAACTTCAACCACGCAGCATATCACTTCGTCTTCAAATCAAAATTACCAGATGGTTCATTGGGACATTGGCGTAGTCCCCACCATGCAGATTCTGCCACAAGGAAGACGAAACACTAGACCACCTGATATTTGGATGTAGAAGCAGAACTGTCAGGAACCACCAAGAACCCGTTAAGGGTGCTTTCTACAGTACCAAACTTAACCCCTCACGAAAGCATCCCTCACTGAAGATGAAGAGCGCCACTTATTCTCCGCAATCATCAAATTCCTGACCACCCTCGAGATCAGTGAAGCAGTTTATCGAAGAGAAGAGGACGTAACGACTCCAGCAGAAACCAACAATCAGGCGGCAACACTGGCTGAATGACTGAACAAGAAGAAGAGGCCGAAGTGGAGCATTTGCTGTCCGAAGCGGTCCGTACTACTGAAGAAGACTTGGGTCTAAACTAAGTAGTATGTATGAGCTGAAGCTCTGTAAACGTCAACCTACAAAGAAACAAAACTAAGTTGTATCGGAATTCCACACAAGCGTGATGTCACACCCATTGGCATTTGTCTCATTTGATCTATTTTACCTTAGAAAACAAAATTGTAATTTATCCCTATCGGTGAATATATATTTTAATATATACATAGAGAGCCGATCGGCAAGCGAGGTGCCAGGCGCGTTTACATTTATGAAAGGACCTAGGGACAATCAAACTCTATGTTGGTTCCTCAATCAGATGACATCACTATTTATGTCACGACTGTATGGAGTTCCGATACAACTTAGTCGACACCAAGACTTGCCTGGGGTCCCCACTAAAGAGCTGGTCTTGGAAACAGAGGCAGGGAGTGTACCCCCTTCTAACCCCTAAGGTTTGCAACGAGTCATAATTTCATTTGACCCCCCCCCCCTCAGGGGGAGGGGGCAGCTGCATATGAAAAATTATTAAATCTTTGATTGACATCGTCATGACAGGCATAGTCAACCACAAACCCCTGATATTTGGATACCCTATGCCAAACGTGGGATAGCTATTGGCAGAGGTGTCACTACTGGGGGGGACGCCCCCCCCCCAATGTTGTCGGCCAGTCGGTAAAAAATAGAATAGAAAAAATCTTTGAAATAGTCATTTTTTTAACAGTCAGTTTTTCGTAAGAATAGTAGTTTTTTTCTCAATGATAGTCGTTTTTATCCTAAAAAATAGTCAGTAAAAATAACCAGCCAGTCGGGAAATACCTTGTCCCCCCCAAACATTTTGGCTAGTAACGCCTCTGGCTATTGGTACCCTAACCCTGACCGACCCCACTATAGATGAATTCTCATTGGTTGATTTCTGAGCTTCACTGAAATCATCAATATTTTATTGTGTACCAGTATCCAGCATTTGGCATAGTGTATCCAACGTTAGGCATAGGGACCATAGGGTATGCCAAATACTAGATATATCCAGCATATGGCATAGGCTTTCCCAAAATCAGGGATTTGTGGTAGACTGGACAGGCAGTCGCCTAAAGTGGATTTAATAAGGTCTTTCACCAAACTTTGACTTTCTCAGACCAAGCTAATGATCCTGAATTACGCCATTGCCTCTCCTAGGTTTCCGTGAAATGATGCCTCTGGTGCAGTCTACCACAAACCCCTGATAAGGTATTGATGATTTGACTGAAACTCAGAAATCAACCAATCAGAATTCATCTATAGTGGGGTACTGGGGTATGTCAGGGTTGGGTTACCAACAGGTACCCAGCGTTTGGCATAGATTATCCAAAAATCAGAGGTTTGTGGCCCCATTGGCCCCTGCAGCAGGATCCCTGCTGCAGGCAATGGCCTGTACCAGCATACTACAGTTTCTCAAAAAAGGGGATCTGGATGAGAGGTGCTGGCAATTCAGCGAACTTTACATTGTGGAGGCAAAGATCAGAGTTGACCACCCTTCCCAGTCTAGTACACTAAGCGCTTTTTTAATAGCCATACTCAAATGCTGGGGTATGCTGGCAGGGGTGAACATAGAACTCATATGTGTGTATACCCCTTATTCCCGAGAGGTGTATCAGAAACAGCCAACAGCAATTTCAAAGCAAAAATAAAACATAGGTTTGCTTAGCCACCAAAGTACTGTGCCCCAGCATGCTGGATTGCAGGTTCATTTGTTCCAGCAACAGCCTGATGAGGACCCTTGCCAAGAAGGGCTGAAACATCGCTGATGAACGTTGTAGCCGACCATTATTTAATTATTTTTGTTTGTAAAAATTATTAATACAATCCTAGCCTAAGGCGTAAGGTTGTCCTGTAGACTCTTGGGTTGGTCTCTCTCACAGATTTTGGAATGTGATTCATGTGATGATTTCAAAACTCGGGTTGTCCAGTAAATCATCTGTATTTCAAAACTCAGGTTTTCTTTTAAATTTGATGGTTGATCTCAAGATTCATGAGACTGGGCTAACCTGTTTATTTGCCTCACCAGATATTATCAGACTCTACGGCATACAGCTAACTAATATTTAATTGGCCATGTGTGTTACAGCTGGGCTATATGTGGCCTAGCTGACTGCCTGAGTAGCCTGATTTCCTGCCAGGTTATATATATGGGGCTTAGAAACAGCTTAAAGTTTCACTGAAAAGCCAAACTTATTTTTGTATCATTTAATTGAACTGACAGAATTATTTGGATTGTGTCAAGGTCTATCGTTTGCTTTTCACTATATGCTCTATAGTACGACGTTCAGAATATCTCCGTCCGCCCTCACAATGCAAAGTTCTACTATGACGCGGAACATGTGAATCTCAACACAAACGCGGCTTTTCATTGGCCAGATGGTGAGCTTGTTGAACACTGCTCACTGCATGAACTCTAATTTTTCGTAAATTAGTTTCGTCAAGCAAACAATACAGGTACAAGCGCATAGAGGTACTACAACTCCGACAGGGAAAGTCCACTCTACAAAAATCGATTATTCGTGAATACTCTTCATGACTATCTCTCCTTGCCGATGCTAAATATCCAGGTACCAGCGAAAGAAAGAAAGAAACGGTGTCACAGCTGCTCCCAAAGAGCGCCGTGATTGTTTGACGCAGGATTTGAGTCGTTGAGTTTGAGTCATTACGGAAACGTTTACTGCTTCCTGAGGATCACTGGCGTGTTTTGGAGTTAATCATATAGAGTATAGCGGAGCAACGAAATAACGCATTTTCATCGAGTCTTCAAGCCTATTTACGTGAATAAGTGGTGGGTAACTAGATTATACTATATCAGCCCTTTTCGGTTAAACTTTAAACGTATGCTTCGCTATTTCAGCTTCATGCGACAAAGCAAAAGATAAGCAAGGATTGACCAGTAGTGAACCGAGCCAACCCTGGTTTAGAAGTGTAATCAAACTATTGCAAGGCCTAGTCTTATTAACTCGGGTGTAGGGAAATCTGAAATGGTGCTTATTCGGAGCACCAGATGAGGTATTCGGTGGTAGTATAATGAAATTCTTATCTTTCTAGTTTGCAAGACAGAAGTTAGTCCTTGGCTCTGTCTCTGCTGCGGAGATATCAACTGTGGTAGATTTGTGAATGGTCATGGCCTGTCCCACTGGAAAGAAATGTCAGACCATTGTCTTGTACTTGACTGTCAAAGCTTGGCTGTGTTTTGGTAAGGATGTCATGCTCACTGATATAGGTTAATTCATTTAAATGTAGGCAGCGTTCGGACTCGCCTATAAATTCCAATAAATTCCTATATTTTAATGCACTCCTATACAATGCCTATATTTTGGCTAAAATCTTATTATTCCTATATTTTCGGCTGAAGAGCACTAAGAACATTGCTCATGATTTGCAATTTTCACTGCTCGTTAAGTAAGCCAAGATGTGCTTTTCTTTGCTTTTGACTCTGCTTGTAGACTGTGCTGTCTTTCTGTGTAGATTGATAATTAATTATAACTGTCGAGCTGTTTGAACTTAACTAATGCTTTGTGTTGGGCTTAGTAAGCTGCTTCTGCCTGGGCTATGCTGTTGTGTTGACTTAGTAGCCTATGTTTTGTTTTTTGTCATGTTGGCCCTGTCCGAAATGAGCGAAGATCAGTATATAGGCTAGCAGTCTCTGCTTAATGCAGTTCTTGCGACTTATGCGTTTCCTGGCTGAACGCTGTTTAAAAGGCTGATGCGAATACGGCCCAGTTTCGGACATATCCACATTTTTTTCTTTTTATGGTCTTTTAATCTTGGGATGCTATTTTGCAGGTGATGCTTGGTAATTAAGTATGGGGCCTACCAAGTTTAATATTTCATGGCTTGCTAAGACGGATTGCAGCGGTAGAAAGATTGGCGAATGGTGTAAGACTGGGAACGACCAGTACTCGTTCTTTTGCAAACTCTGCTTGAAAAATCTTGGTTGCACAGCTGGGGTTGCTCAGCTAAACCAACATGTGTGATCTGCAGAACACAAAGCCGCAGTTACTGCTCAACTACATCCACGGCCGGACAATCTCGAGTTGATGAAACAACCAAGGATAAACCATTAATTGGTACAAACATGTTTTGTGAGCGTGATGCCGCTTATAAAGCTGAGTTAATATGGGCACTTCAGACGGTACAGAGTTCCATGTCTGCTAACTCTTCAGACCATATTGTCGCAACCTTCCATGCGATGTTCCCCGGTAAGATCCCCGACGGAATGTCCCTATGTGCGAAGAAACTCACGTATCTGATCACCGATGCGCTGCATCCTTACTGTAAGCAAATGATAAAAAAAAAAGAAAAAAAAAAAAATGCAGAAACTCGGAAAATGACGAATTTATGTGACCAGGCATCCCACACCATCTACCACAGATCTGATCCCGAGGACTTCCGAATCCTATATTTGGCCTATATTTGGGCCCGGGAAATCCTATAAAAATAGGACAGAGCCTATAATTTGAAACGAACCGACCTGTCCGAACCCTGTGTAGGGACTAAAGAATATTCCAGACTTCATGATGGAAGGTTAGGTGTGCCAGTAAACACTTCTTGTGGAAGACCAGTTAGGAAGAGAGGTAGTTACTTTAAAATGAAGAAGTTTGCCGAATTAGAATATCTGTTAAAGGACACGTTTTACCTGTGATATTAATTCTATCCATTCTCATTCCCGAGATTCTGTAAAGGAGGGGTCGACGACTCTCATTTTTTATGTACACCATTCCGGAATAAGGGAATAATACTGACCATTCCGGATTATTCCTGGCCATTCCGGATTATTCCTAACCATTCCATATCCTCCCATTCTTTATCGAGTTTGGTAATTCACCAACTTTTCTTTAGTCCGCATTTATTTCACCCCATTCGGTCTGTCCTGCGGCGAACGAGGGGTCGACGACTCTCGTTTTTTATGCACACCATTGCGGGATAACGGAATAATTCTGACCATTTCGGATTATTCCTTCGGGACGTATACACCATTCTGGGAGAGTCGTCGACCCCTCGTTTGTAGGTCTACTTCGTAAGTGTATACTATCTCCTCATTAGCACTACGCTGATTATCACTCTTGCCACGTTTGTTTGAGGTGTCCTTTAAAGCACACCTCGCACTGAACGGGAAAGCTTAAACTAAACGAAAAAGTCTGGATCCCTGTTCTTTTGGTTTTCTTCTCCTCATGTTTGTTTATGACGAGTGTTTACGATTATTTAATTTGGGGTCGCCCCCTTAGGACAGGCGAAAGCTTTATGGGGTGGACCCTGTTCACGTGTGTTTGATAATAAAATTATCTCTCTCTCTTAAGTCAGGATCCCTGTTCTGAGACATGATCCCTGTTTTGATATCAGTCAACGAAAAACTAGCTAAACCAAAATGGCTCGTTTTTGTCACGATATTTTTTTCAAAATGTGCGTCGCTGATTTAGCTAGGGGGCAGATCCGCCACTGCTTCTCAACGGGCTCTTATCTGGATTTAATTATTCGTCCCGTGTTGCCACTGGAAACTTTACATTTTTGTTTTTCAGCTATGAGTGTGACGATTATGTGAGCGAAGATACGGAAGAACGCCATATCGAAAAACTCCGGAATTACTTTTCCCGCCTGCGACCGTCCCCGGAAGAAACTCCCTCAGAAGCAGGCTCCGGGTCCTCTGACTCAACTCGGACGGATTTAGATGAATTGAGGGAATGTCACTCCTACGCCAAATCCCCCTTGGAAGCTCCAGGGATAGGCTGCTCAGATGAAAATTACCTGGATGAGATGCTGCTAACGAAGAGACGGCTGCGTCCGAGAAAAAGGTAAAGCTTGGGTGGTTGGATTGGAATAGAATGGGATTTAACGCGCTGAAAGCGTGAGGGCCATACTACTAATCGTAACACTACCGACCGTAATCCCAAGTCATCTAAGAACCGTGTTCTATGGTCCGTCGCAAACCTCAAGTAACGTCGCAAATTTGTAGCACTCAGAAAACATTAACTTTCATTTTCTTTAACATCCACACTTCGTCGAAAACACGCTCTCCGTACACCTCCCTTCTCCATTCACTCAGTTCCTAGTACTCACATACTAAATATACCTCACTCTTATCATGTATACCTACCACACATGGGACAAAAGTAAGGACCGTTATTTCCTTTTCACTCGCCCATATAAATTTTCCCAGATCTGATGAATAGGTAGAAATGAAGAAGTAGACTAAGTGTAACCCGCAGGAAGGTATAATCTAAGAACCGTGTTTTGTTTATTTATTTCCATAAACGGTAAGCTAAAAGCTTGTCGCTATTTGACGGCCCAAATTTGTAACACTCAGTAAACATTCATTTCTCGTGATCTTTAAAGCACACCTCGCACTATTTACTGTTTATGTTCCATTATTCAGAACTATTTGAATACTGTAGAGCTAGGCTCTGCTTTTAACAAATTATCCACGGCTTTGGCTGTTTCAAGCCGTTTCCGGGGCCCACTGACATCTAGCAAAACCTCGGCAAAATTCTGATAACCGATTTTACGCATCAGTAGCATGATACGCGAACACCCGTCGGGTGCATAACGCTCACGGAAAATAGTGAATCGTGGCAAGTGCAAAGATAAGTGAGGTGTAGTTAGCCGGTTTAGAATGTAACGTATGAAATTTGGGTCTCCGGGTTTAAGAATTAATGAATGCAGTTACGGAAGTACGTTGCATTGGCAGTATGGGTACGGCGGGTCCTTAAACATTCACACTTCATTTAAAACATGCTTCCGTAATTTACTGGGGCGAAGTCGGAGGGCGGGGTATATTAACCCCCAGTCGCTTGTTTAATGGTGGAGAGTAGGGAGATACAGAGCGTGTTCCACCCTACTTAGCGTAGTTGCAAGGCTGGAACGCGTTTTTAAATTTTCGGTAAAAATATCACTCCAAGGGGTAATCCAGCCGATCACGTTAGAGAGATCCGTAGTTACTACGCTCTCGAGCATCATAAGCAAATAGTTACTATTAGTTACTATTTCGAGAAGGCTTAAACGGTCAGCGTAGTAACTTTTCGTGAGGTTGGAACGGAAATAGTAACTATAATAGTTACTATTGTTAGAAGGGTGGAACACGCTCACAGGGACTGAACTGCAAGGAAAATAAAACTTCACCTTACTTTAGACCTTAGATGGTCCTGTGGCCGCGGAGGTGTCCACAAGTAGGCGTCAGTCGCCCTATGTGGTGTATGTTGCAAGGCCGTCCCCATCCAGGATCAGACTCATGTTGATGCTTTGAAAAGTTTGGAGCGAATGAGGAAACTCGCATCTGACTGCGAAAACCGGACTGTCTGTTCACGTACCGTCGAATATCCTTCTTAATTCAACGCCTCTTTTTCAGGACGTTATCCGAGACATCTAGCGTCGAAAATCAAGAAAAGAAATCAAAGAAAGAAAAAGCAACAAGAAGAAGTTCTAGGCCGACGAAACAGATCGACCATAAGAAAGCAGTTGGACTTCGGAATCTTGGAAACACTTGTTTCATGAATGCAGTACTTCAGTCCCTCAGGTAGGGATAGAGAGCGGTTCCGGAAAGTCTGCTAGCTCTTTTTTCAAACCCACGCAGCACCTTTTCTAAAAAATTCATCTTTTGGACTTCTTTGGCTACGACTCCTCCTCTACTCGCTGACGTTATATTTCCTGAAACTCTTTAAAATCACCTACTCTTTCCAAAACAAAATAACCATACAGAACATAACTTAAAAAAAAATTTAATCTCCATTCCAAGTAATTATATACCTCTGCTTGATCTTCGTTAGGTTTCAGATCAAACTGGGTGTGATGCGTTCTGTACACAATAAACTGTCTGGCTTGGTTCTCTTCGGAAATAATGGTGTTACGGAAATACTTCCACGTACGTACTCCCATAATGTTATAATATTTGGCAAGGATTCGCAGTTTCAACAGACAACACTTGAATTGCCATCTGCAAATGCTACCGTATATTTCCGAATCACTATTGGAGTGGAAGCTATTGCTTCCACTCCGGAATTCTCTGATCTGCTCCAAGAATTGTACAACGAAACATACCAAAGTCGTCGAAAGCATTTAGAAGTAGAAGAGTGGATGTTGTGGTACGCCTGATCATACGATGATACGATCGACACCCCGTACCGCTCGAAGCGAGAGAGATGCAATATTTTAGCTTTTGTGATTAGGCTAGTGTGTAATTGAAGAGTGTGTTACGAAACCTCTATCAGTTGACCAACGAAGAAATAGCTGCAAAAGCTGCCACTGAAGTGTGCGCTGTGTGCTTAAACTTTAACCGAAAAGGGCTGGGATAGGACAATCTAGTTACCCATCACTTATTCACTTAAATTGGCTTGAAGACCCGCTGAAAATGCGTTACTTCGTTGTTCCGCTACTCACGAATAATCGATTTTCAAATAGTGGAATTTCTTTGTGATTAGTGGTACTCTATGCGCTTGTATTTTTGTTGTATGCTTTACGAGAAAGATTTACGATTTTTTTTTTGTTCACGCACTAAGCAGTCTTCACCAATCTCACCACTGCCCACTGAAAAGCCGCGTTTGTTTTTAGATTAAAATTTCCCGCGTCATCGACTCATGGTAGAATTTACGCTGTGGGGACAGCCGCAGATATTCTGAATGTCATAACTAGAGCAGATAGTGGAAAATAAAAAATTCCATTGCAAAATCCAGGTAATTCAGTATATTCAATCAAATGACACAAAAATAAGTCTGCTTTTCAGTTAAACTTTAAAGAGAGCCAGTCTTTCTTCGTCTAGGACTCTCTTCAGTTTCAGTTGTAAGGAATCTTTCAGCTGCAAGAGAACTTTCGCATGCACACCATTAAGGGTCACGTAGCGCAGGTGCAGATCTCCTGTTTCGCTGTTCTGGGCGGAGAGGGCGGTGCTTGGTTGAGCGCAAACCATACGACACTTTCTGCTGTACCCTAAATTTCTCAAGCCCTAGGTACCCGTTTACAGCTGGGTCGTCTGCGGCTAGTCATACAGAACATCACCGCGGGTTCCGTCGATCATCAAGCACCTCGACGAGGATTTGAACTCTTGGTTCAAACACGTCCTGGTTCAAAAGTCCAACGACGTGACCACTCAGCTGTTGATGGATACACAGTTAGAATAACAAATTGGTCTTTTCTAGTAACATCAAAGAATTCTGCTACTACTTCAAGCAGCTACCTGCTCTTCAGAAACCGAAGAATTCCGGAGGCCCAAGAAGTTATACAACGCGACATACTAAGTCTTCGAATGTGGATGATAGTCTCATGTCGGAGGAGCTCCGGAAAATTTTGATCAGTCTAGGCCAGTCGGACGGAAAAAGCGCCATCTCACCGGAATCATTGTTCAGTGTGATCTGGGAAGTGGTGCCCCGGTTTCGGTAAGCAGTCCGAGAATAAGATGATTTTGGAGACCTACCCATCAGAAGTTTCATAACATTTAACAGACTATCTGTCGACGGTGAGTTGCGCATCCTAATGTAAATGTTATGAAACTTCTGACAATGTTGCTATACCCTGGCGAATACCTCAGAATAGCTTTTCGCTTCAGTTCTTTCTCACATCCCTTTTTAGTCACGGTATCAACATTTCGGTAATTTTTCTTCTTAGATATTGGTATTCAAATTCTTTTTTGCGTATTAAAACGGATATGAGGGTTTCAGAAAGTAAAATTCCAGTACGGCGTGGGGTCCGGCAAGGTGCTGTCCTCTCCCCCTCTATTTTCAAACTTTGTATATCATCTGTCCTTTCTTCTATCCCATCCACTTGCATTCTTAATTCTGTAAATATTTCTTATCTTGCTTATGCGGATGATATTCTTTTGATCAGTAGGACTAAAAAAGGGCTTTCTTTGTCTGTTTCAACAGTAGCATCTAAACTTCAAGCGATTGGACTTTCTCTTAATCTTTCAAAGTGTGAATATCTCTCATTTAATAGTAACATCACGACTCCACTAATCTGTGGATCTTTTTCTATCCCGTCGGTTTCTTCATTTCGGTGGCTGGGAATTAATGTTAGTAAAACACTAAAATCCTTACGGACTCTTGCCGTTGCTGATTGCAAGAAGAAAATCCAATTAAGTTATTCTAAAATTGTTGCTAACCGAGGTAGATACAATAGAAAGTCTCTTGCTAAATTATATTCGGTTTTTACAGATCACTCGGTTTTGTTTCTTTCTGGTATTTACCCTATTTTTCATAAAAAAGATATCAGTTCACTTCGTTCTTATTATTTCCGGTTTTCCCGTTTTCTATTGTATCTGCCTCCATGGTACAGAAATCGGAACCTCATATCTGTTTACAGTTTCCCAGATATCGGGTCGAAACTTACGGAGCTTGCTGGCAAAATACCCCAGTCTACTTATAAGTATCTGCCTGCCCACAGTGGCCTTACTCGTTTGCTTTAGTTTCTTGTTCTTTTTGTTTCGTGAAGTGTTTGTTTTGTTTCTTTTATTGCTACTCCGCTTTGATTTTTTGTAGCGGGTCAAAAATAAATTATTGTTACATCGTTCAGTGTTTCACTTAGTCCTGCTTGTGCACTTGTTCCGAGGAAACCAAACTTAGATACATATTGATTTAATCCATAATATCTTTAAAATGTATAAAAATAGCTATGGATGTGTCAGTGTTCAAAGAAGACACTCAGTTCAAGAATAAAATACATCAATCAAAAACAGAATCGTTGATCCTTGGAACAGCCTTACCGAAGATGCGGTTAATGCTGAATCGATCAATAGTTTCAAGTGCATTGTTGATGGGATTTTTAACTTCGATCAGTTCGACTACTCAAAATTTCTTAAGAGTTATTTAGAGGCGAAAGCCTTTTCTCTTGCTTTGTATTATTAATAAAGAAAGGTCAAAATTATTTTAGCCAAGAGCAACTGAAACTTTTAAATAAAAATAGCTTTGAATGTGTCCGTGTTTGAATAAAGGCACTCAGTTCATACGTAAAGAACAGGGGAAACGGAAAGTTAAGCTATGTTCTGGTCCTTATTCTTGCCCTATATGTCGTTCACTTGGGGAAGATATATTTCATTTGGTTGGTAGATGCGTTGAGTTAAAAGAGTTGCGAACAGAGGTGTTTGGGCAAGAAAGGATGGAGGAAGAGGATTTGGTTAAGATTATGGGGAAGAAAGATTTTGGAGACCTTCGTCGGCTGGGAAGGTTCCTCAAGCAGGCTATGGAGCATCTGGAGCGTTTTTTGGAGTAAGGCGTTCCATCTTTTCTGGTGTATATATTGAGTTTTCGAGTGTTATTTTGTGTTTATTTTGTTTTCACGCCATGGCCCCATGGGCTTTTTCTAAAAAACAACAAAACAGAAGACAATCGGAATGCAGTTA
This sequence comes from Branchinecta lindahli, assembly GCA_023053555.1. Lineage (NCBI taxonomy): Eukaryota > Metazoa > Arthropoda > Branchiopoda > Anostraca > Branchinectidae > Branchinecta > Branchinecta lindahli. Next base: position 18,475,056 of record JAKZAO010000006.1, on the reverse strand, counting down.
AATTTATTCATATTTACAAATCTACAAGATTCAGATCTCTTGTGTCGTATGTTCCAACGGTTTGTTATAATGCCTAGCGAATGTACTGGCTGACCTCCAGCCTACATGACGTAAAATAGTATCAGCAGGTACACCATTTCGTTTTAGGTTGTGTACTGAGGCCGCCCGAGTACTATGCGGCTTGTACGTTGTTATATCATGCCTGCTAATTCCATCACTATCGTAATGCAGCGGCCGATTGTACTGGTGATACAGCTGATCAGATCTATGTACGTCACTTGTAACCTCTAAATACTTCTGCAAATGCGTTACTGCGCATAACTGTCTATCTGCGAATTTCACAAACTGTATAATTCCTTTGTGGAAATTCCTACTTGAAGTCTTCAACATTTCATCTATTTCAATAAAACAAGTATCCTGTTTTATTTGTATTCTACTCACTTTCATAGCCTTGAGTGTTTGAAGTCTTTCGCTTGTAATTAGTGCAACCAACATGGTTAACTTTAATGTCAGTTGTTTCCTTGACAAATCTTCAAGTTTCCAATTCTTCAAATAGTCAAGCACAATATTTACATCCCACACATGATTATATCTGGGCAAAGATGGTTTAATGTTAAAGGCACTGCGCACGAAATTCATTCATTCATTCATCAGTAACAAGAGGACAGGCCAAATCACATTGTTAAGAACAGTTATAATTTCAAACAAAGTATGGTGCAAAAGACTTCAGGTAACGCTCAGATGAGTGTGCTTGAGGAGGAATTAGTAGCTTCTTGTGATTAATTGCGAGATTTTCAGTCATCCTTGTATTTCGGCAACTTTTTTTTCTTCTGAGAATTCAGGCAAAATGTCTCGATGTAGATTGGACGCTAGTATTTTCGTGCCAGATCATGCCCCCTCATTGGCCGCTTGCGAGGAGTTGCGAGCCTTGTGAATATTTTGCATCAGGTTCCCATAAAATCCCAGCTGTTGCGCCTTGCCAGAGGATCCAAGCTGGCATCTTGTTTGCGAGTTACGAAATGTTTAGAGAAGCGGCTAAGTATTTTGTAGCAAATTCTTAGAAGAGCTTCTCACCAAATCCTGCCAAACTGTGTGAGAAACCCTAATGCCATCTAGCATATTGAGTGGCGGATTTCAGGCATGGGAAGAAATCTATTTATGGTGTCGTTCGTTCTTGAAGCCGAAGTCTCCGAGAAAATCATTCCTTGTCGCCCGGCGTCCGAAATTTAAAAAAGATTACACATTACAGATTTTCTTGGCGGCACTGTCCCTTTCAATACAGCTCGCTTGATTTTACCAAAAATCCTTTGCTAAGAAAAATAGCATAGGAAATTTGATTCAATCATCAATATGCAACTTCCTTCGCATATTGAAAGGCCGATCTATACTACGATGATTCAGATCCTAACGAAGACGCTGGATTGCCGAACCTCTGAAGATACGAATTTGACGTCAAAGGGGTGAAAGGACTAAAGCGTAGTCCACATACCCTCTCATCTTTTTGGAATTGGAAATCCAGATAAAATCCCAGTAATAGAACTTCAATCTTACCTCCTTACCATTCTGAGCAAAAAGGATCCTCAGTTTTATGTCTATACGCTTTATAAAGTAGTTAATTTAGCCTTAATTTTTTATCAAGGCTTTATTTTGATGCTAAATTTGAAATTCCCACCGAGTTCGAGCCACAAAGTCGAAAGTCCGGCAGTTTGTCGAATTTGAGCCACAGAGCGAGCTACGAAAATATTGTTGGCAGCGGAAACACGGGTGGCGGGCCACACAAATACCGCGGAAACACTCTTTTTTTAGCCACAAACACCTACGTGGGATCGTGGGAAAACGCCTTATGTCTGATTTTAGTTATTGTTTCAGGGGCTACCAGCAGCAGGATGCCCACGAGTTCCTTCGATACATGCTCGACAGGTTGCATACAGAATTGTTAAACTTATTACCGGACATTCCTGAGCCAATTAATTTCCTCACTGAACAGAAGGGACCTGGATCACACCGGTCGGTGGGAAAGAGCTCGATTGTGACAGCTATCTTCGGTGGGACTCTTCAGAGTGAGGTAGGGGCAGTCTTTTTTTATTATTCTCTAAAACTGTAAGTGCACTAGACATTATTTTTCCACTCAGCTCAAATTCCTAACCTCTTGAGAACAAGCTGGTTCGAGTCTCGGTTGTGCCGACCCTTTGGTTTAGGACGAGGGTTAGTGGCGTTTCCCCGTAAGACAAGCCAAAAGTCCACCCAGCTTCAACTGGGTACCTGGAGAAATTTAGGGAAAAGCACGGAAAAGCGTCGGATGATTCGCCCCCAACCACGCATTGCACCCCGGCCGAGGGCGGAGTATCAGGAGATCTGCACTTGCGCTACGCGAACCTTAACCGGTTTGCATGCGAAAGTTTGCTTTTTTGTTTGCTTGAGAACAACTCAGTTGCATAAATTCAAACATCTTACAAAACTCAGATTCCCAATCTCTTGAGAACTGTAACTCAGTTGTATAAATCAAAACATTTTGCAAAACTTTGCATTATGTGGCATCCAGGAGAGGCATCAAAACTGTAGTAGAAAGGAAGGCGTTTCGACTGTCTGTGAACTTCCTAACCTATCCCAACCTCAAACGAGGCTGAGGCAATAAAGTAATGATAGACCTCAGCTTGTTTTTTTTTTCTTTTTTTTCGATAGGTATATACGCTACGGACTTCATAGCTTACGCTAAATTGTGCCGTGCCCCGCAGCCATAGATGTGGTACTACGCGCTGAAGCTGTTGTCCAGTTTGCCGCAGGACATACGTAGGCTAACCGTTTTTACCCAGAGCTTGCCCAAGGCTCTGCCGATGTTTTTCAGGACAAACGTCCCTAGTCCCCGTGGGGACTCGAACCCTCGACCTTCCGGTCAAGAGCCCGACAACAGAACAGAACAGAAAAATACCTGTTTGTTGTGTCTTCATCGAACCGACTCTCGTAACACAGTTGGTGAACCTTGAACATATTTCAGTAGGGGATACCGGAGCGTGAGAGCATTTTTATTTTTGTTTGTTTGTTTGTTGTAGTTTCTGTTTATGGCTTCTGGCCGGAATAAAAGTCTTGAATTTAATTGAATACCCTGCCTTTTGCTACTTGAACCAAAGGCTACGAACACAAATTTTCTGAAACATTAACAGACAGTATCAAAAGTGCCATTTGTTTTGAAATTGCATATCCTTGTTTTAAATGTTCAGACGTCTGACATTGTGGTTCCTTCGTGTTTTGTTTAATTGTGTTTTTTACACTCAAAACTGGAAAATCGAATCCGTTCTTTATAAAGCTTCAGCTTTATTGAAGTTTGCTTGTTTTAGGTTCGTTGCCTGTCGTGTGGGACCGAATCCAAGAAGAATGACCCATTTCTAGACCTGTCTCTTGACATTCCCAATCAGTTCCTAATGTCCAAGAAAGGAAAGGACGAGCATAGTAAACCGAAAGACTGTAAACTTTCAGGTAAGGCTTGCTGTGTATTAAAATTCTGCCGTTATGGTATTGGCGGTAATCTAGATTCGCAGTTTCTACTAGTTTTTTACGTATTCCTTGTCTTCGCTATCTCCCCCAAGCTAGAGATGGGGGAATTCGAATCCAGGATTCGTCCTTTTGGCCGGATTCGAATCTTCTGCTTGTCATGCTGGATTCGCATTCGGACTCGGATTCGAAACCCTCAATCTTATGAATCCGCTCAAGTTTCTAGTGTTCATCCTTCCAGTTGCCGTTTCCCAATTTTGGCACAGTGTGCTTAGGGAATTCAGTTTTGTTTCCTCTACCACCAAGCATCTTCAGTCAATTATCTGACCACCTTAGGTATCAGTGCTTTTCACTGAAACACTGATTTTTGAACTGTAATCTATGTGTATGATTTTATTTTTGTTAAGGTCGGATTCGAATCCGGATTCGATTCGCCCATCTCTGCCTCAAACAGGTTATCGCCCTAAATTCTCAGGGGTGCTAATGGATGAATTTAATTTACTATCCCACAAAGCTTTTGCCGGTTAAGAACATACTGGAAGTATGAGTGGGACATTCCGTCCTGCTCATACCTGCTAGGAGATACCACCGATTCAACTCAGGAGCATTCAACAGATCACCGATCTTAATTTGCTCCGAAGTGCAAATTAAGGTAATAGCCTGGGCGAACCCAGTCTTTTAGGGTGGTTCCCAAAATCACCACGATCTTTTTGCCTACTCTCACAACGCTCACGATCAGAATGCCCACGGTTCAAAATGCCCACGATGAAAATGCCCACAATTCAGGTCGAACACCCAAAATCGAAATCGTCCGAAATGCTGTCTATTAAGTCCAAGAATCGATAATAATAAGAAGAAAACGAAAAATTCTGTAAACTAATAATAGTCTGTAATGGTAGGGATTTTCATAGTTTTGTTTTTGAACATTGGACAGAATGACTTAGAAAGACTCTGACAATATAATAAAGCAACTGAGCATTGCATATTAAAATTAGTCATTGATCCTTTCACTTATAAAACTTTATAACAAAATGACCTCATTATCTGGTATTACAGAGATAATACCGGAGATAAATCCGTAGAAGACAAATCCCCGTGTAAAGATCAGTATTACCAATAACAAAATGACCTCATTATCTGGTATCACAGAGATAATACCGGAGATAAATCCGTAGAAGACAAATCCCCGTGTAAAGATCAGTATTACCACCAAGACACCACTCGGTCAGCCTGATTGAGTTCAGAACTTTAAAATATAACCATCGTCTGAAAAATATAACTAAAGATAAAAACTACCTGGGTCACAAGAATGCTGGTGCTCACTGGTACAACACTCTTCACTCCTAATTCCTGACTGGCTGCTCTCCCCTCTAACCTTTCCCTCACCAACTCCTAAGACGTTGACCCCCCCCCCACCCCCCGTTTGCCAAATAGCCTACTTTATCTTTATTCTGCAAACAACTCCTAATAGCCAAAGAAAGCCAAAAAGAATAAGAAAAAGACGAAACACAGACAAAAAATTTAAGAAAGAAAAAAGAACTGATATTTTATACAACTAAATTGTAACAAACACTGTTAATCTATACCAGTATCGTACGCCATTCATGATGTTAGTCAAGAAGGCGACTTTCATAACTACCGATTCCAGATTTAATAGCTGTAGTCTGTACGGATCGGTTAACCCATACCGTCGAGCAATATAATCACATAATAATGTTTATTTAGCAGAAAGGCCTTACAACAGAAAAAATAAACCGTTGCATTCTATGAACTAATCTTTCTGTATGAATTTTGAGTACCTTTCATGACACGTCTTAATTTTGGAGTTAAGACGCTTGAAAATCCTCGTCTACGAGACATGTTCCCGCCCGAGTTTGAACCCGTTAGACTTAGACCTGCGCGAATGGTTTCGCAGCCCATTCCTAAATTACATCCTGTTTCGGCATCTCATGACCGATACAAAAAAAGCTTCGTACCGTCATTCGTCGAAATATATAACTCATCGTAATTCTTGTTTATTTTATAATTGTTTGACTCTTAGTTTTGATATATGTGTAATGTGACGTCATTCGTCGAAATGTACAGTTCGTCGTAACTCTTGTTTTTGTTATAGTTATTTGATTTTTAGTTATGATATAAGTGTAGTTGTAAATTATCACATACAGTGATTCGAATTGTATATAAGGTTATTATTTACGACAAAATTATGACAAAGATGCCGATGTTGTTATATTTATGACGAAAAATCCAATGTTCGGCTCGCCCGTGAAGGAATTTTGAGAATAAATTGAAATTGAAATTGAATTGAATTGAGAAAAAAATGAATTTGAAAAAAAAGGAACTAATAATTGTTTGTCCGCATCGGTATTTTAATCCGTTTCCATGGGTAGTAGCGTAAAAAGTGTTTGTATCGTTATTGTGTTTTCAGATTGTCTGCTGAATTTTATGGAAGTCGAAGAATTAGGAGATACGGATTTGTATAATTGTTCTTCTTGTCGGAGCAAACAGCGATCAACCAAAAAATTTTCAGTGCGGCGGCTGCCAAATGTAAGCGTGTTCCACCCTTCTTACAGTAGTAATTATTAGTTACTATTTTCGTTCCAACCTCGTGAAAAGTTACTGCGCTCGGAATGTCTGCGCGAAAAGATTACCACGCTCGGGAGCGTAGTAAACGTGGTAACTACGATCTGTGTGACGCGATATTTTGCCGAAAATAGAAAAATACGTTCCAGCCTTGACGCCACGAAGCCAGGAGCCGTGACGTCATGCCTAGGTGGAACACGACCTCGGCAGCCATTTGCTGCGTTCTTTGTCACATGAGTATAGAGAGATTTCACCCTACCCGAAGAAAACGGATATTTCTACACCGTCATCGTCGGGATCATAACGAAGAAAATTAACATTACGAGGTATAGGACTTCCAACTTTGAAACCAAATTACTGGCCTTGTATAGCTGCTGTGAGTCAGAGAGTTGTTGTAATTGTTATCTGGCTTCTTCTTGTTGGAATAATACAACTTTTGCAAATTAATGTTCTTTTTTATGAGAGTTTGAAGGCTTCAAAGTTTGTCAACAAAGACGGAGGCTCGCGTCCTATTGGTCGGTTGTGACGCGCATTTCAAGGAACGCGTCATAGCTGACCAATAGGACGCGACTTCCTCTTTGCTTACAAACTTTGAAGCCTTCAAACTCTCATAAAAAAGAACAGTAATTTGCAAAAGTTGTATTGTTCCAACAAGAAGAAGCCAGATAACAATTACAACAACTCTCTGACTCACAGCAGCTGTCCAAGGCCGTTAATTTAATCTCAAGGTCGAAAGTCCTATGCTTCCTAATGTCAAATTTTTTTGTTATTCTCCCGTCCGTTTTCTTCGGGTAGGGTTCATTCTCTCTATACAATGGTGGTCTCTGAATTTTGGGATCCCAAAACATAAGTGGAGGGATACCTATGACATCGCAAAAGTTGTCCGTCAGCCTGTCTGTCTGTGAGCACGATAACTCTCGAAGAGAATGAGATATTTTGATGAAACTTGGTGGGAGGATCCTTTGGGTCAAGGGAAAGGTCGAGTTCGTAGATGGGCTCCCTAGCCCTACATTTAGGGGTGGGGAGGGGGTTGAAATCAAGGGACAAACAAAATATTTTTAAACAGCCAGTGAAATAGTCGATTACGGGGTAAGAAGACATGCTGAACACGAATATGAAAACTGTCTTCTCGACGGACAAATAGTTCGCCCGGAATCCGGCCAAAACCGGAAAGTTTGTTAAAACTAAAAGTTTTATTTGAAGTTGATTAGATGTTCGATTTAGGGGTAAGAAGAGATGCTGAAACCGGAAAATTTGTTATAAGTTAGGCATGTTGAACACTTATGTGAAAATCATTTTCTACCCGGACAAGTAGTTCGCCCGAAATCCGGCCCAAACCGGAAAATTTGTTAAAAGCGAAAGTTGTATTTATAGTTGATTAGATGTCCGATTTAGGGGTAAGAAGAGATGCTGAATCCGTATATGACAATCATTTTTTTTTTGCCGGACATATAGTTCGTCCGGAATCCGGCTGAAACCGGAAAATTTGTTATAAGTTAAATTTTTATTTGAAGTTTGGATACAGGGGTAAGGAGATACGCTGAATTCGTTTTTGAGCTTTATTTTTTCGCCGGACAAGTAGTTCCGGAATTTAGCCGAAACCGGAAAACTGGCAGAAGTAAGGCAGGATCGTTTCGATCGGTTTCGTCAAAATTGATATGACTTACAGGGGTAAACACACATGCTGAATCCATGTCTGAACTTGGTTTTCTCAGATGATTAGCTATTAGGCCTTATCTGTTTCTAAATGTTAAGAGTAGAAATGTTCAAGGAGTCTGGCGAAGACAAAACCTAATTGTCTGGATCAAATATTGAATTTGTGGGATCCCATCGAAACCTTTGGTCTTGTTCCTATAAGGCGTTTTGTTATTCAGTGGTGACTGCTTCATTGTTTTATACCCCGTTTTCGGACTCATCAGTGTCTAGTTTTTCCTCATCATTGCTGACTAAGAACCTGATGGGGAGGCAGGTTCGTGTCACCGAGAGATGTTTAGACCCAAATGTCAACGCGCTTGGAGAAAGGCTAAAACAGCGAAAGCCGTGGGTAATTTATTAAAAGCTGAGCCTTATTTTAATTCAACTATTTCAGTTGTTTGTAAGTAGAAAGTAGATGAGATTTTTAACTTCCCCAGTTTCTTCGGTGATTTGTAAAAGGGAGTGCTTTTTATGGTGCAATCGAACGGCCGCACACCCATGGTTACCAATACTCTGTGCCCAATGGATGACAACTAATTAACTCGCCTTTTGTGTTATATTCATTTGTAGTGCTGTACATATTTGTCATTGATTAATTGTCTTTTCTCTTTTGTTCTTTTCTTCCTTTTACTCCGTTCTTGTTCAATTTGAATGTAACGGGTTACAAAGAATACATACATACATACAATTACTAAGCATGTAAAGATAAAAACAACTAAAAATCCGAATTAAACTTTGCATTCCCAAGTTTTGTATGCTTGTTAGATATATACACAATAAGGGTTGGCCTCGCGGGTTCCTGCTGACTAGGAAATAAACAGAAACGTCCCAAATGTTTCCCTGGGCAAAATGCGAAAGCGGCTGACACTCCGAAATTAAATGGGGCAGATTTTCCCCCTATATACTTTTCTGCACGTTCTGTCGGACATGGAGAAGGGGGAGAAATGAATTCGTACAAACCGTTCCGTACGAAAACTAGTTGAAATAATCCGTTATTTTTTGCATAACATTTGCTGCTGTATGGCTTCAGGGACCCTTAAATTTCCTGTAATGCCTCGCCATTCAGGGGGCTTGTCAATACGAGATTTCTGATGCGCTCTTGACCGACCGTCCGGTAGTTCGAGAAGTACCCACAGGGATAGAATAAGCGACTATCCAGATAGACAAAATTTGGGATTGGCTGCTGGCGCCTTGAGTGAGGAGTCTCTTTGGCGCTCACGTCTAGTGAGGCAAACAAGAACGCCGATTCGACCCAAGCGGAATTTTCGGAAAGTAGGAGAGGGTCGGGCAACATAGCAACATTGAAGCATAGGAAATGACAAGCCCCCTGAATGGCGAGGCATTGCAGGAAATTTGTGGGTCCCTGATAGCTTACAGATCTGCGTTTCTGTAGGTCCTCTGCCTCCATCTGAAGAGATTCCGATGGACGAACTACTTTCGTACGAAAATCGACTTACAAATTCAGTTTCCGCTCTCCGGGCTGGATATGTCGCGATATGTCCTGCCTGAGGCAAGGAGAAGTGGGAGCAGCTCAGGGAATGCGAGTTTGTTCGACCTGGCAGCGGTTGTAGTGCATCACGGAACTGGGTGAGAAATGCCTTTTATTTTGAACCATAAGAAATTAAGTAAATAATTTATAGTATATCTCTTATATTATAATAGGCGGAGTAAACACGTTTTTTCAAAACTATAATAGTCAAACTTTTTTTCTCTTGCCTTTTTCGATCGGTCAATCAATGATTCTGTTAACTTGTATGAAATGGCACAAGGTCTGCTCATGTGGAGTATTTGAGAAACAGTAGAAGAAGAAAGAAAAAGATCAGACTAAACTAAAGAACTGGACAAACGCACTATAATATATTTCAGGCCTTTTTCTTACTTAATATCCAAGAACCGGTTTTGCTTGCAAACTGCTTTTTCATTGAATATCTCCCACTCGCAATGACGAAAGTCTGGCGACCACTATACCATTTTTTCCTTAAACCTTAATTTTTTCTTTCCTTGACTACTTTATTAACTGAAAGTTACGACCCCCCCATGCAAGTCGGGTAGCTTTAGGTTGGGTACAGATAAACTTGTTATTCTTTTCTTGATGAAAAAGTGACGGAACAATTTTCAGTTTACTTTTTGAAACTCAAAATAAGTAATGGAGAGCTCAAACCTGCACTCACGTTTGGCTCAAGTTTTCTCTTCTGCCAATGTACTCCATGGCCTGGTGTGCTACCTTTTTAGTCGGTTTTGTTTAAAGTTTAACTGAAAAGCCAACTTATTTTTGTGACATTTAGTCGAAGACACCGAATTATTTGGATTGTGCAAAGGGATTTTTTATTTTCCACTATCTGCTCTAGTTATGACGTTCAGAATATCTGCGGCCGTCCCCACAGCATAAATTCTACTATGACGCGCCAAATTTTTATCTCAACACAAACGCGGCTTTTCAGTGGGCAGTGGTGATATTGGTGAAGATTTTTTAGTGCCTGAACAAAAAAAAGTCATAAATCTTTCTTGTAAAGCATACAACAAAAATACAAGCGCATAGAGGACACGGAAATTCCACTATTTGAAAATCGATTATTCGTGAATAGCGGAACAACCATGTAACGCATTTTCAGCGGGTCTTCAAGCCAATTTAAGTGAATAAGTGATGGGTAACTAGATTGTCCTATCCCAGTCCTTTTCGGTTAAACTTTAAATCTAGGCGGAATTCCATACAAGCGTGACGTCACAACAATTTAATCCGAGCACAAAAATTTTAATTTATTACTACGTTGAATTATATTTGATTCTGTATATTAGAGCCGAGCGGCCAGCGAGGCGCCAGATTCGTTTACATTTGTAAACCGTCTTAGGGACAATCAAACCCCATGTTAGCTCCTCAATCAAATGGCGTCACAATTTACGTCACGACTGCATAGCATTCCGCCTAGAATTAAATGACACCTTCGAGGCTACCTCCACCGCATGGTTTGGGGCTGGGGTTAGTGGCGTGACCGTGTAAGATAAGCCAAAGTCGACCCAGCTTCAAATGAATACCTAAAGACGTCAGGGGAATGTGACAGGAAGAGTGTGTCAAAGCACCAGGATTGCTTTCCCCCAGTTGCCCATTGCATTACTTGGCTGAGGGCAGGGAATCGGGGATCAGCATCGCCAGTAAGGCATGCCAAGGACGATGCTGATACCTTTTTACCTACCCAGTATGACAACCATTATTTTTTCTATTCAGCGCTGGATCGGGTCACTACACGGCTTTCGCGAGTCACGACAGCAACTGGTACCACTTCAACGATAGCACCGTCAAGCCAACGGACGAAGACACCGTTGCCAAATCAAAGGCTTATATTCTTTTCTACGTCCGGAGGGAATTTCAAATGCCGTGAAGCATGACTTTTCGGTAGTGTTCGAAGCGTGACGGACTAGAAATTCCGAACTTTTCCAGCAGTTGATATCACTGTCTTTTCTCTGTCGTACAGAGTGTAGCGTAGTCAGGGGCAAATCGTGAGACAAAGGGTGGGGTGCTGAACCTTTTGGGAGGAGGTCAGATCACTTTTGGGTTCGCCTTAGCTTGGACACATCGTTTATGGTTACTGTAAATTTTTCGACTCGCTTAGGATAACTGCGGCAGTCCTCGAACTGGTTACATTACAGAGGTATGCCGCATCGGGCGCCGCTGATGCACACCACGCACTTCAGACCATGAAAATGCAAATTGCGTAAATAAATAACTTGTTTCTTCTCCGGATTAAAAGGACGGCCCGTCTCCAAAAAAAGATCAAAAGCGAGAACAATAGAGGTATGTCGCTTTTCTGAGCTATTTAACTTTGAACTGTGCAGTTTTTAACTTTGACTGTGCAGTTTTTGGCTGATTGGTAAGATAAATTCCAAATACCCATTCATATCTTCTTATTGGACCCTAGTGATCTGCTTTGACTTGAACAGATGACTTTAGTCACAGCAAGTGGATCAGACGGCACTGTCCAAAGTTAAGTAATGTCCAGCGGAGCATCCCTCTACCGTGTTTGGAAATTTGACAGTGGAGTATTTATTCCTCATCATATTGATGCCTGCTAGCTTTAAATGTTTTTAAAGCACAAATGATAGGCATGAATGAATACTCACAATAAAGTCCATGGGCCATGGTGGAACAAATGACAGAAAAAATATAAAGCACTCAAACAAAGAAAAAAGCAAAAACAAACCTACTTTTTTTCGAAAAACTTTATTACGCCTTGAAAAGATAGGAAGTTACGAACAGAAAAGAAAATAGTGCAGTATGAAGACAGAAAAGAAAATAGTTACTCTGAGCTTTCGAAAACAAGGCAACGAAAACTGTAGAAGAAAAAAACAATGCAGACCAAATGAACCAATTATAGTAACCACGTTTATAATTATCCTCTTTAAAATCTAGCTTCCCTTGTTGCAGTAAGCTAGACAGCGATGTGTCCGAGTTTTATAGAACCTGAGAAAGTAGATATTCTTGTACATTGGGGCAGGAGAAATGTATCTTTTAGACCATCCGTCTACACCTCTATAATATCGTATGTATGTGTCATGGTCTAGCTTTCTCCCTTTGTCCTTCATGATGTCCCTGGTATAGAGCTAGACTTAGAGCAGTCGCACGTTAGGCTAGAAATTTCTTAAAACTTGACTCTCTAGATACTCGTTCGCCTTCTACTTTGAGCAACGTTAACTAGATCGCACCACTACTGAAATTTTACATTTCGGACCTTCTCTTCAACAAGGGCCATTTGTTCCAAAATGTTCCGTGTAAAGTGGCAAGAGTTGCCGGTTGAGGTATTAAGCAAATTAAGTAAGTCGCCAACTTTTCACCTGCCTTTTTTTTTTAAGAAAGGCAGCGTAAGATGAAAAAAATACATAATAATGATACTTAAAACAAAAAGTAGATATAGATCAGATAGATTTCAGATTCTGTGTGCATTGAGAACAGAAGCACGAAAAAACCGTGAAAGAAACTCGAAATTACGCGAGCTGGTGGTGGCGCTTGTTGCTGAGAAGGAAAATGATCGAATAGTCTCAGGTTTTAGTTGTGCTTTAAAGGAACAGTAAACTTGACTACGCAACTTTCGGCCATCGAATCGCCCGGGGGGGGGGGCTTGGATAAATATACAGGGTCTTATTGTCGGCAGGCCCCCCCTTCTTTTTCATCTCAAGTTTTCTGTTCCTTTAAGACGGACATTAATAAGCTCAGATGTAGGCTTACGGGTATATGATTCTGCTACGGCTGACTCGAAGCAAGTCTGCGATGGCGATGTAGCGCAGAGACACAACCTTCTAGACATAGATTTTCGTAGCATAGTAGAAGATGAGCGAGTAGATCTGTGCATTGAATGGATGATAACTGGGATTCTTCTCGAGCAGATAGTATGACGTTGCACGCTGTGTAGAAAGGGCATTCGGTTAATAGGTCAGCCATCAATCTAGGCAGCGAAGTCTTAGTGCTATTTATTTCGGACTGCAAGAACGGATAACCCCGTGGGAGAACCGCAGTCTTCTACTTAGGTCATTGCAGCGTCGGAACACGTACGTGCAACGTTTGATCATTATCCCTGTGCTACTGTGAACACGTGTATGGTATGGGAGCTGGCTTATTGAAGGTCAGACGTTCCGTACGGAACGAAGATGCCAGTTCTCCTTGGGATTATCCCTTCTTGCTGACAGTAAAAACCGTTCAATTTGTTTCACGGAATATGATGCGTAATTGATTTTTCGTAAACAAGCATTCCGAAAGTTCAGAAGAAGTGTGTTACTTCGGAATTTATTTAGCTTCGGACGATCAGTTTTGGCAAAATGCCAACGTCCGAAGCTAAGTGATGTCCAAAGCAGCATACATCTACGTTACCCTCACCGAACTGGAAACTCTTCCGAGCAGCAAACTCGACTCGGCTCCCACGGAGAGCGAATATCGCTTCGCCTTGCGGATTTCGCTTCTCTTTGCTGGAAATACCGTGAAAAGGCCCCACTTTCCTCCTAAGGCGAGACCGAATCCGCAGAGCGGAGCGAAAATTGCGCTTGGCTAGAACTTAGTTTTAGACTGATTTCCCACAGATTCCGGTACGAAATTCACTGCTGTTGGGATAGACGCTAGGTTCCGATTTTCCGGATGCGGCTGAGAATTTTCCGGTGCGTTAACGAAATTTTTACCGTAGTGTGGGAACCAGACTTTAAATGAGGAAGATTTTCCAGGCTTCGTAACTTTCAGCTAAAAAATTTCGTGCATCATATTTGGTTTGCGCTTGTAAGTACTTGAAGAGGGAAACATGATTGGAACTCAAAACGTTGTACTATTGGGATAACGTGTTCCGTTGAGTAAACCGTGACGAATTATTTTTCCTCCTGAGGGCGCCGAGAGCCGATCTCGTTTTTCCAGACGGGTTTTCTTAGCTTTTTGCAGTTCCGGTCGGAAAAGTTGAAAATTTTCACGTTTTCCTCATGTGAGTGACAATGGTCCTGATAGGAGATCCAGTCCATGAGCAGTAGACCCTGGTCGGCTGTCCACATCTTATCGAGGTGATGTCTAAATGGTTGGTCCGTGACCTAGCAAAGATTAGCTACCACGTGTCTACACTGTAAAAAGTTTCTCCGAGTAAGGATTAAAGTTAACTGCAGTATTTGCTACTGGGATTAATCTTATCTCTACTGGGATAAGATTAATCCGAATTAGAGATAATATCTCAGTAGAGACAAGATTAATCCCAGTAGCAAATACTGCAAGATTTTTTTTTACAGTGTATCTTTTCCAGTATACTAGGCTGGGACGTAAACTCGGCTACTCTTGACAAATTTCTGGTGATTTTAGTGGCATTGTATTTGTGCGACTAGGATTGGATCACAAAGGGTAGAAATTCATTGCTTCGTAAAGTGGTCCACGCCTAGTTATGTGCAGAAATTCAGCAGAACGGTAAATGGAGGAGTATATCAATAAAATGCTCCGAAAGCATGACGGAATTCCGCCCGCAGTATACTAAACTGTCAGAAGCATATTTTTGTTTGTTAAATTAACAGTTTGCAACCGTTCTGTGTACGAAAACGTAAAGATTCACGGCAAAACATTTCTGTAACGTATGCAGAAAAACCTAACGTGTTGTCTCAAAATTCGGCTCACCTCTGTTATTGCTGCGGAAATACGACAAGGGCCGTGCGATCGCGGAATAAAACTCCTGCATGATTTTTCTCGCCATCATCACTTCCGTACAGAAAAAATTAGATATTTTCAACTTAATGATGAAAGTGTAGAAAGTCTTGCGGGATAAACCTGATGATCTGTCCGCAGCATAAGCAGGATCTCAACTCGCAATCGTAAGCTGTCGAAAGGCATCGTAACGTGTTGTAACCGCCATTTTTGGCGATTTTCAGCCCGTGAGAGCACGGGGGGGCATGGACGAGCATGGTCACGGCGGCCTTACGATTGCCAGTGGAGTTCCCACCATAACTATTCTGACAGTGTTACTGTTAGTATTACCGCGTCGTCAGTACGTGAGCGGTGATTTACATCGACACAGATACCAAAACGGTTAAACTTTCGTTCATTTGTCCTGTTATGAATTCCTGTAGATTATAGTGTATTGTAGAAGTAGCACTCTCTATGGTACTGGCCTAACTAATATTTTTTTAGGATTTTTAAGTTGCATCTTCTCTCATCTGTCTGTGATTTATTGCGGTATATTAGTTTCGAGTTAATTACCTTCAGTGCATTGTTGTAAAAGATGGCTCACTATTAAAATGACTCGTCATATTTAAACTCCGTGTGGTTATGCTGACGCAATAGATCAGGTTTGCCACCAATCCTTTCCTGTAGTTGACAGTGTGATGTGATTTAGGTAGTGTTCCAGTGAGTTATTACAGTTATGATGATAAACGGAGGGGCGAGCGCCGTATTGTGGTAGTTATAATGCTCCTTTGGAACGAAAATATTAACAACGCGGACATATGTCATCACTCTTACGGGAGTTCCTGCTGAGCCGATAGTTATTTATCACTTATTATGCTCGTGACTATCATAAGGGGTAACGACTGTAACAGTCGTAGAACGAAAATAATAGGAGGGAGGAGCAATTTTACTTATTACGGCGGCCTCTGGAACGAAAATAATAAGAGGGAGGAGCAATTTTACTTATTACGGCGGCCTCTGGAACGAAAATAATAACAAGAATTGTAATGATCGTAATTAATAATAACTCGCTGGAACGCTACCTTCTCGCCGTTCCCCGAGGACTCCAATTGAGGAGTTCCCGCGTTTTCATTTGTCCCGGGGACTCGCTCCTCGTATTCTCGCGAGTCCCCATGGACGGGGAATCCTCCGATTTTCATCACCATGATCAAAAGGACTCCCTTTCAGAATAGGAGGGGAATAGGATA
Organism: Branchinecta lindahli; assembly: GCA_023053555.1. Lineage (NCBI taxonomy): Eukaryota > Metazoa > Arthropoda > Branchiopoda > Anostraca > Branchinectidae > Branchinecta > Branchinecta lindahli. The sequence goes on along the minus strand of JAKZAO010000006.1, from coordinate 18,458,916 downwards.
GCGAGAAGTGCCAGATTACCAAATAGGCAGAGTAGGCACTTGCCTATGGGCCCTGCCCAAGACAGCGGACTCTTGGATTGTTCTGAGGCGTGTTCTCGCCGTTCCCCGAGGACTCCACTTGAGGAGTCCCCGCGTTTTTGTTTGTCCCGGGGACTCACTCCCCGTATTCGCGCGATCCCCACGGACTGGGAATGCTCCGATTATCATCACCATCAAAAAGGACTCCCTTTCAGATTCGGAGGGGAATCAATTTTTGCTGGTGTTGGTGCAATGGAAAATTAAATAAAAACAATCAGGATAAGCAAAACAAAAAATAAAGTGGATCCAGACAAATTTCATCAACTGCATGTTTTTTTTTCGAATAAAATCCATTTTAAAAGCATTCCCCGTGTTCTCGCTGTTTTCCATACGCGGAGTCCGCGTGGAGTGACTCCCTCTATTCTCGCCGTTCCTTCGATTCCGCGAGGAGTCCTCGGGGAACGGCGAGAATACGCCTCTGGTACAAACTCCGCATGTTTAATGTCCCGTTGTGACAGTCATCCTTATAAAGCGGTAAGTGTGCACACTATTAGGTTGGGGAGGGAGGGGGGTCTGAAATACCGACTGCCCGATGCCCCACAGGACAGGGTATAACCCGGCACTGATCTGGAAATAGGAGTACCAGAGAAATAGTCTTAGATGTTTCTGCTCACCTCTAAAGTGAAAATATACTTGAACTTTTCGTTAGAACCCAGTGGGTTCGAGTTCCCCTCCAGTCGAAAAATAGAGAGAGAGCCACCATTTCCAGTGTCGGTGTCGATCCCTTTGGGCCTTTCCGTTGATTAGCGCAGCATTGTCGTCTCTATACTGGTAGATTCTCTATTCAAAGGAACAGAAAACTTGACTCTCGTTACGACCGTTGCAGTTTCCGGGCAGTTTCCGAGAATTCGACTTTTGAGCAAAAGGTTTGTGTGCCGCGACTAGGAATCGAACCCCGGCCGTCTAGTCGGGGATGTCGTTATTCTGTAGTCTACATGTGAGAAGGCGAACTTTTACAGTACATGAGTGCATAATTACAGTACATAAGGGGCAAGGGCCTGCCAGCTAGCTTTGGGAACATTAAGGAGGGGGTTCGAGACAGTTCGAGATGACAAAGAAGGGGGGGCCTGTTGACAATAAGACCCTGTACATTTATCCAAGCCCCCCCGGGCGATTCGATGGCCGAAAGTTGCTTAGTCAAGTTTACTGTTCCTTTCGAGGAAAGACTTTTCAAGAATGAGATTGATTTTTTTTTGTTCACATTTCGGGATTTCAAAATTCAGCCCCTGACGGATTTGGCTAGCTGGTTCTTCACGGCAGGAGATTCAAAATTGCACGAGGACGCGCTATTCCTGAAGCTGATTAATTTGCCAGTTGCTGCAACAAGTTTGGGTATTTCCCAGACTGAACGAAGGTAAGGGTTATGAAATATTTTTCGAATCAGATTTTGCAGCTCCTACTTGTTTTTTTAAGTGTGTTGGCTGTGTGTTTGGTACCTATTGTCAGCCTATTGTGCATGGACATGGACATGGTAGAATTATTGACATTGATTGGGTAGAATTGCTCCCTAACACAACAGTCCCTAACTTTTTTGTATTCTCTAGCGTATTCCAACAGTATTCCACAGCCCCAGCCATTACAGTGCTTCCCATTCATGCTGGAATGCTGGATTTGGTGGCTTAATATTTTTCCCTGATTTGATGCAAAAATCTTCATCAAAGACAAAACTTGGTGAATGTACTTAGGCTACTACAGGATACCTTGCTATTTGCACCACCCCCATGAATGAAATATATGCATGCAATTCCCACCATTTCTTTCCAGCCTCTACACTTACCGAATGTGTCAAATTGGCCCTGATTAGAAAAGTAGAAGCCCTATTTTTTCTCTACAACACAATATTTTTCTGTTTTCGTTGAACAAAGCTGCAGCAGTGCCAATTGCCTTTCTTCTGAACACCTGCTGATCATAGCCAAATATTATGCCATCTTCTGTTTCCAATTTTCTTTTGCACCCTTCGCTGATTTATTTGTGAGACCAGGTTAGCCGAAATAGCTTGAGTGTGACTATTTGCACAAGCAGTTTTCTGTCGCATGAATTTGTGCCTTTTCGACTTTGTTTTGCACCAGCCAATTCTTCAAAGAAAAAATAGAAGTAAATGGGTGATAGTTGATATCAGTTAATTTGGTCAGGACGGATTGATTCTGATGTTCCACATGCAATCCTTGTGATTTAGTCTTTAATTACACAAGTTTACTAGGGTGCAAATAGCAGGGCATTCTGTAATTTGACCAACAAGATTAAGAACATAACTTTCCCTTTTCTCCCTACTTTATTTTCCAGTTATTTTTCTCTGTTGTGACATGAATACTTGAATTGACCATGAATACCATTAATTGAATCCATGTGAATAAGCATCAGATGGAGCTTCTGAGTCAGGTGGCTTTGTTATATCCCAGTTTCAAACTGCACCGTGACAGAACCAATGTCCGCAGTTCTGTCTTATTGCAAAACCTGAATAAGAGCTATTTGGCAGTCAAACCTAGCTCACATAACAATTGGCTAGTCCAGAGCACAGACAGCACTGATGGTGTTATAATCCATCTTTCTTTATTTGTAGCATATCACCCATGTGATGATAGTTTTAGCTGGAGTATTGAGACAGAGATGCTGCTCTCTTTCGGAGAGAATAACTTGAGATGATTTTTATTTCAAGTAGGCCTGTGATATAACCACAAGAGAAAAAAGCATGTGGGTTTAAAAAATTTATCTTCTAGATTCTGTAGTTGGTTTTTATCTGGTATCTGTGCAGAGTTCTCCAAAAACCTTTCATAGTGATGGTGTTACACCACCATAATTAACTTACAGCAATTTTTTCAGCCTCCTCTCAGTAAAAACAGAAATAAACTAATTAGGTCTTGGTAGATTCCTTTGGATTCTGAAGCATGTAAACATTGTTGTACATTACTGTTTCAGCATGCGTTTAGGCTATTTTAGGCAAAAAATTGGCTTTATTATTTTCAGCTGATGTCGCATTGTTAGGTTTTATCCAGAGGTACATGGAGAAAGAAAAGTAGGTAGCTAATTTCTTGGCCAAGGCTTTATTCGTGGTTGGAGTTGGGCACTTGGTTTTCATCCTGTAATTGTGGTCAGGTCACCATTTCAGAACACAGCCAACACGATTGTATTTGTTTTCTCCAGTCAAAGAAGGTGTTATTTCACTAGCTCCCAAGAAGACTTGTAGTGATAATGTTGAAGGCTTAGTTTTAAAAGCTAGTGTCATGGTCAGATAAAAAATCTTTGGCCAAGTTCTTGACTCGCAAAGACAATCATAGTGTTAAGGGAAAGATATGTCTTCTTTTTGGTATCCCAAAACATCAGTGACAGGATACCTATGACATCGAAAAGTTTGTCCATTCGTCCGTCTGTTAGCACGATGTCTCTCGAAGGGGTTGAAATAGATTGATGAAACCTGGTATGAGGATCCATTGGGCCAAAGTCAAAGTATAGGTCAGGTTCGTAGATGGGCTCCGTGGCCCTACATTTAAGGGTGGAGGAGAGGTTTCAAATTAAGGGGCGACAAAATATTAGTTGTGTTTTTGCATATACCATGGTATCTGATACCACGGTCACTGAATCTGCATTTGTCGTTTTTGCAGTTACCTTGGTATCCGATACTACGGTTGCTCTCCAAAAACGACAATTACCCAAACTGCGCTTTTCGAAGTCATCCCAAAAGAAAAACTGATATCCAGTCAAACCACTAAGTGCCAAACTTCTTTCCCACCAATTTAAGAAAATCCGAGGCTCTATTGTTGGTGATAATGAAAGTGAGATGACTTTCTCAGATACCACGATCAGTTACCATGGTCGGACCGGATTTCGGTCGGACCAATTTTTGTTTATAAAAGATATTTATGGATAAAATAAACCGAATTGTAATTGTAATAAGTTAAGTTCTTTCTGAAGTTGATTAGATGGTCGATATAGGGGTACAGATGCATGCTGAATATCATTTTGAACATGAGAAAAATGGGTAAACGGACATGCTGAATCCATAGTGGCGTTTTTGATCGCCGATTAGTTCGACAATAGCGTAGCCGCCTGATTTTTTTTGTGTTTCTGACGTTCGCCGGAAGCCGATTGCCGTAGCTGTTTATCTTATTTTATGTTTTCGTTTTGATATTTTGAAAAATAGTGCTGGACATGTCATTACAATCAAACAGATCAATCAAGGGATATATTTACAATTGTAACCTATGATTTATATATACAATTCACGGTTTAAAATACAATTCATCAAAATACGAACGCTAATTTAAATGAACAGTCAAGAAAACAATTACAAAAATAATTCGTCATAAGCGTCACTACTATTATAATATTTATAAAAAAAATGATACCTAGAGTATTACCAGGGAAATACCAAATTTCCAGTTTGTCCGGATTCCGAGCGAAATACCTGTCCGGCTGAAAACAAAGTTAAGGTATGGGTTCAGCATGCGTTTTTACCAATGTGTCGGATCTTTGATCGAAGCCTAGAAGCTCTGGTGACACCGAGAGGCGAACCAAGAACCTCTCGATCTGAAGTTTGACGCTCTAACGGTTGAGTAACCTACTCATGTGTTTTGTTGAGAATGCAATAAACAATTTCAGCAGTCGACTTAGAAGTTTAGTTTAGTATGCATATTTTTGGCAGAATTACTTGTCTGACAAGAATATACAATTAATTCAGAAATGGATTCATCGTGTGTTCTTACCCCATTGCGAACGTCTAATAGACTTTAGAATAAAATTTTATTTTTTCACCAAAATTCTGGTTTTGCCCGGATATGCGACGAACGGCAAGAAAGTTCGGCAAGAAAGTTAGTTTCAGATCTGGATTCAGCATGTCTCTTTATCCTTATATCTACCACCTCGTCGTGCCTTACTTCTGCCAAATTTCCAGCTTCAGCCGGATTCCAGACAAACTACCAGTCCGGAAAGAAAATAAATTTCGAAAACGAATTTAGCATGCCTCCTTACCCGTGCATAGAGCCTCCAATCAACTTCAGATAAAACTTTTACTTTTAACACATTTTCCGGTTTTGGCCGGATTCCTTGCGAACTACTTGTCTGGCGAGAAAATAATTTTCACATACGGATTCAGGATGTCTACTTACCAAAATCGACTGTTTCATCAACCTTTAAAATAGTAGCGTTTTTGCAGATACCATGGTATCTGATACCACGGTCTTAAGTCGTGTTTGCAGTTACCATGGTATCTGATACCACGGTCAGAAGGCGTTTTTGCAGTTATCGTGATATCTGGCCAGTTAACGTGCCCTTACCGTGGTATCTGATATTCAGATACCACGGTAATCCGGTTTTGATCATAAAAAACGCCACTCATATCTGAACTTGGTTTTCTCGGCTGATTAGCCTGTTGGTCGTAATTTCTCAAAAATACTAGTACGGTATCAGTTTTTGTGCATTTTCAAGCGGTTGATTAGGGATCAAAGAAGCATGTTTAAGGGACCTGGCGAAGACCGGAAATCTACAAGACCCGACTATCTGAATCAAGAAGTCCAATAAATATGACATTTTTTGGATCCCTTCGAAACCTTTGGTCTTGTTTTTGTTGAACTGTCCATGTGTTCGCGTACAGAGAAGAATCTCTATTAAACCATCAAGAATCCAAAGCATGCAGCACAGACCCTGTAGGCTATCACTTAAGGCTTGCAACATTTTTCTGATGTCAGTAGCCATAATATGCTATCTGGATCTTATTGAAGTCGCTTTCGTGCTCCTACAGTTATAATGTGGTCGTTCAAACCTGAGGATTTTGCCCGAGTGATCCGGAAACAGATTTTGAAGAATTACACAGCAAGTTGAGTACTCACCACTCCGTACTCTGTGGGCCAACTAAACTTCTTTGATACACAAATGGTTGCTGGATGAATTGTGATTGCCTACTTTTCTAGATAAAACGGGACTAGAAGAGGAGTGAAAGCCGAGATATCTGTGCTTGAGAACCAGCAATGTCGGAAGTTGATCTGCCACAGGACAATGGAATGAGTGAAACTCGTCCTTCAGAAGAAAGTGGATGTCTGGCAGAATCACCCCAAAAGAATGCAGATACGCCACCTGCTAAGCGGCGCCGTGGCAGAACGACGGTATCACCAAGACAGAGTGTAGAGAGGCCAAAAAGAGAGATTAAACCTGTTCCTGTTCTTTACCAGAACAAGAGTCTAGGTCATGACCGACGTGCTTTTCGAAAAGTCCGTGATTGGGAATCCACAAAGACGCCATGGACTCCCGAAGAGTTACTTCGGCTGAAAGAGACACTCCAGAAACATGGTTCTACTAGAGTTTTGAACGATGAAACCCTCGTGCCAGGCAGAAAGTCTGAATGGATTCGCACCACAATGGCTCAGATTTCAGCACCATCTCGTCACAAACCTAGTTCGGTTAAAAGCTACACAAGAAAGTGCAACATGTTGGAAAGGGTAGTGGTCAAAGATAACACTGAAGTGAAAGCCCCTGTGACCCAGTGGTATGAAAAAGTACTTGGGATTGGTGAGGGAGCCACTAACGCTAAAACATTGTCAAAAGCTTTACATTTCATTGCGGATTTCGAGGATCATCCCAATCCTGAGGAATGTGAAGGCGTTGATTATGCTGCTATTTACCGTTATTTCGCCGAGCTCTCCGTAGGGTCGTTGCCAGTTGATGTCAATGAAGCAAGCGCTAAAGTAGTCATTGAGCTTTTGCGCGATCTGGCGCAGCAGGTGGCGGCATCTGTGACAGCAGGCGAAACTCTGCCATCTATTAACAAAGTGGACATTTGGTCGGTAGAGAACGTGCGGAACCCTACTTCGCGAGATCCAACGCCTGAGGAAAAAGAGGAGGCAAAGGCGGTGACCGACGGACCTCCTGAGGAAATTGTTGCAGGTTTAATTGATCACGTTGGCTTGAATCCATTTGGTTTCCCACTGGAAAACATTATTCAGTATGACGAAGAGCAACAAGGAGGGGAACAGGGGGACGAAACTTTGAAGGAAATGTGAAGACAATTAGCAAGGAGGGCATGCTGACATGCAGGAAGACGTAGCTTGGCGGTAAATTAGAGCATGAATATGTGTTAGATTAATATGCAGTTTGGACCGTGATGCTCTTTGTAAGTTTTAAAGGCTGAATAGAAATCTTTTGTATCTGAAGGTGAGATCCGATCTACCAGAAATCCAATAACGGTCCTGCGGTTGCCTAATCATCAATCACAGTTTAGTCCAAGTAATTATCTCGATTTTGGGGCAAAAAGAGTCACATCCTGTTGGCCAAGCTCAAAACCGGTTTCATGAACACAAATGAACGATTTTTGGCGGGTCAGCTTTACTCAGCGCAATTGAAACTATTTGAAACTGAAGGGATCTAGCTGGAAGGGAAATGTAGCCGTCCGGAGCTAGTAGAAGCTGGTGCACTTCGTGATATTGAGTGGGAGGTCCCGTATCCGTTATTGATTCGTGCGCTACGGGCGCCAAGAGACAGATGTTTTTGTGAAAAATCCGGTGGAGCTGGGCGATGGAAACGCTTCGGGAAACGGTTAGGGGAGGCGCTTGAGTGTTCAGACAATGCGCTGCTCGGATCGTCTCCTAGACGAGCTGTTGTAAAGCAGTTGTGAAACGGTTATTGCTTAACGTGCAACGCCGCAACAACCTGAATAGTGGGCGGCAGGAACAGTTGTTGCTTAACGTTCAACGCCGCAACGACTTGAATAGTGAGCGGCAGGAACAGTTGTTGCTCAACGTGCAGCGCCGCAACAACTTAGATAGTGAGTGTTGTAGGTGGCAACACAGATAGATGAAACGTTAGTGCACTATGAGCGAGGTTGGCTCAACAGAAGAAAGGTATGAATTGGCACTGCCTTCGATGGCTAGGCATGTGGTTTGTTGAGTTTGTAATTTGTTGATATAATTGTGCTGCGGACAGACAATCAGTGTCGGTCAATCGCAGGCTGGAATTCCTGCCAGGACTTACCGCAACATCATCTCTGCATGGAAAAGTTAAGCTTTTCTCAACTTCGTTGTGCAAGTGAAGGAAATCCGGCAAGGAAAACCTGATCATCTGTCTTCAGCATTAGATGGTAAGGACAATATGGATAAGCAGTTAGAGGTATGCTACGAATAATAAGGGATTTTCGGGAATCAGTAGGGATAATACATAGCAACTGTCACGACGAAGTATTGTGTGCCACCGACATTAAGTATGTTTTGTTGACGAACAAGTAGACACTTTGCAATACTAGGGTATTTTGGAAGCATAACGTAGCGTTATCGGGTTCGCCGCTCGGGTAGCCTACCATTACAGCTTCTTCCTGTTGAGTGTGGATAGGGCGGCCTCTGAGTATGTGTTCTTTTCAGGCCTGGGATTTCCGAGCACTGCAGCGAGTCGAACAACAACGAAACATCTTTGGGACAATCTACGGATCATGACTCCTTTGTAACACAGGTAGAAGAACAAGAAAGAAGCGAACTGAGTGACCGTTCAGAAACCCCACTATCAGTTCCCTCACCTGCCCCCGAGGCAAGATCGTCGAGTGCAGCTTCAGACTCTTGTGTAGAACGTCGTAAGAGAAGCTGTAAAACGTCGCAGAAGCTTCAGTGCATACGGTGCCACGCTTTTGACTTTCCGAACTATAGCGTCTTCCATAACCACCACCTTTTACACGCTTACGAGTCTTTCCTAATTGTGAGTTTGGAAAGATTGACAGATCAGACAGTAAAGGAAAGCCACTGTGACTTCGAAGAGCAGGAGATCGAGAATCATACAGTAACGGATGACATGACGAATGAGTATGATGGTCAAGATGGTAAACGCGAACCTATCAGGCTGAAAATTAAGTTGTCCTCAATTAAAGAAAGAAAAGAAGAACACTTCGAAAACCACGAGATGTCATTCGGCAATGGTTATGATCATGTGATGGACGAGACTGCCGATGAAAGAGTACAAGTTGATCAGCATCCTGAGAGTAGCGAGGCTCATGTGATGGCAGACCCACACTCGGAACTGAATATATTGACAGGCTGTCAAGACGCCACGAATAAAAGTGGACTTGATAACGCTAATTGCGAAAAGCAGTTAAGTCTCGGCCATTTGGCGACTGAATCTCTGGATGACTTACTTGGGGACCTGGAGTTCTCTGAAATGTTCTCCGCGACAGCCGCTCAAGAAAAGTCATCGGATGGCAGTAGAGAGACTGTTAGCACTGAACAGGCTTCGGAGCCGGAAAGTATTCCACAGAAACTGCCTGGACGGGACAAAGATGCATTTGTTCCAGATGGTGATATTCAGCCGTTAACTACAACCAAATGCGCCCCTTGTTCAATGTGTTTCTTCAGCGCTGAAGATCTCCAGCGACACGTTGAAGAAAACCACGGGGTGGTTCAAAAGTGTTGCCGCTGTGGGGGTTCTTTTGGGCAGTTCGAAGACCTGATCGTCCACGTCCGTGAGGTTCATGCAAATGATCTACACCAACAACCTGACCTTTCGCCAGTACCACTCAAGCCAAAATCTGAGCCAAATGACCCTAAACCCGCGGTTCAAAAACTTCGCGTAATTCCTTCCTCGCAACTCATGTCGGTTTCAGCCAGGTCAGGCAGTGACCCTCAGAGCCAGCAGTCGGACTTCGTTTATCAACACCACCAACCCGCTCATCAGGAACCCCAGGTTAACCAGGGTCAGCAACAAATGGTCCTAAATAACCAGAATTTTGGCTCTATGATGCAGCATATCAACAATGTGGCCTCTGGGGGTTTCTCACAACGACTTAACGGGGTTTTAGCTCCCCCTCCGTTTCCCTTTGATGCTGGCCAAGGTGCAAGGCCGTTCATACCTGTAAGCCACCAAAGTTTCATGCAGCAACATGGAGGTGCCATGTTTCGTCCTCCGCCTCAGCAGAATCACATGGTTCGAATCCCCAGACAGCAAATCCCGAGTGGAATGGTCAGACCGCCAAATATGAGACCTGGAACTCGCGTTCCAGGTAGAGGAAGACCTCTTATGTCAGCTCCTGGGACGAGAGGAATGCGGCCGCAAATGAACCAACAACTGCGACCGCAAGCGCCGATGGGAAACACTCCAAGAAAACGCATGAGTTTGCCTCCTCCTGGGAATGTTCCTGTCATTAAGCAACCTAGGCAAGACAGTGACGATATTGAAGTCGTTGCCATCAAGCCTCGCGCACCAGCTCCACCGCCTACCACCGAATCTACGGGTTTGCCAAGACTACCAAACTCTATAAGTGTTAGCATAAAGACTGTAACTCCTGCACCGGAGAAGCCGGCAGAAGGAGGAAGTATTCTCGCTTCAGTGCTTGCGCATCGTGGGATCACAGTGACTCCCGCAGCTTCGGACTCTAATTCTCCCTCTCACAATCAGGCAGTTTCCTCTCTGGCTGCTAGTCTTGGTACTGACGTAACCGTTAGTCCGTCCGTGGCACAGCCAACCAGCCGCGTTTCTCATTCCCTTAGTAACCCTTTTGCTGAACCAGCACCACCAGGGCCAAGGACAATCAATGAGAAAGACAGACCTCCTAGACCCCCAACGGTAGACCTCACCGTTGACCAGGTACAGAACCAAAAGTTCTACACATGCCAGGCTTGCAAGAAGAGATTTCCTGACGTACAGAAGCTAAAGACTCATCTCGAAAGCCATATTAATCCCAGGATGCCTCAACCGGCTCCAAGTCCAGGTGGTGCTTTCATTTGCAATGTCTGCAACTGCCCCTTCCATAGCCAGCAAGCACTGGAAGCCCACAGACAACTGAGCCATCCTCCAAAATTGGCCAAGGCAGACTCGCTCGCCATCCCGATAGTGGATCTGTCCGACCCGTCGGTAACTTTTAGACTTTCGCAGCTCGGAATCAAAACTTGCCTACCTGTTGGAAGGTTAGCCAGTCTGGGAAATGGATCTTACGGAATCCCTCTTGTCTCTATTGACTCTAGGACTGGAAGTAGTAACTTCCCCCTGTCCTCGGCGATACTTACTCTTGGGACTATTCAGAACTTGCCACAGTGACCCAAAGGTAGTTGTTGACAGTTAAGACATATAGCGTCTTTCAACTACGGCCAAACCCGGGCCGCAAATCCTAGTTTTTCATTGTTAGGGTCCTAAAAATGTTGTACAGCCAAATTGGATGTGTTTATGATCATATAACTGTGATATGTGTTTTTTTCTATAAATTGATCTCTTGTTTTCACACACGTATGCGCGCACGCAACAGCACTTTCGCGGATTTTTCTCTGGTGTATCAACTTGTCTGGACAAGTATGACAGGCTAATTGGCCATATTCCCGTTCAGCGCTTCCAAGCGGACTAGTTTCTGTTAATCCCCCTATGCCTCACCATCAGCACTTGGATCAGACATGGTAAAATAGATCCGCAGGTTAGTTAGTGGAAAACCTTCCAGGTAATGGAGGTTTTGCATATGTCTCAGCAGCAGAAGGTGGAAGTGACCCGTCACCCTATGGATCCGACTTTTTACTATGTCTACACAAGGGTTGGTTATGAGGCAATGGGGGACTAATAGAAACTAGTCCACTTGGAGCGCTGAACTGTAATAAGGCCAATTCAGTCTTGGGCTAAGCTGTGTTTTGTGTACTAGAACTGCAACGTCTCTATCGGTCCTGTTTCGCTGCCGTCATTTCTTCGTCGGCCCTCTTTTGGAAGATAGGCCTGCCTCTGGAGAGAATTGGAGCAAATGTAAAGTTACTTGAGTGCAAATTTTCATTCCCGGTAAGGTAATTCAACAAAGCTAAAATAAGGCAGAAGAAAACGGCATTCAAAGCCGAGAAGGGAGTGGTAATTACCAACATACTTGAAATCAACAAGATCCGGCTTAATGCATGTCTGGAAGTAAGCTCAGCTGTAGCCTACTCTCATTTTTTGCACCTTATTCTTACCATCCAGGGATATACCCCTTGTTCGCTTCAATGCGGCCTGTTAGACTATTTTTGATTGGCTGCTATATATATAGAGCCAAGCGGCCAGCGAGGCGCTGGATGCGTTTACACTTGTAAACCGTTCTAGGGACAATCAGTAGTGTATTTTTAAACTCCATTCCATCCTTATTTCATAAACACCGGCAAAGCTGCAAATGCGTTTACTTCTCTCAGTTGTTACTTGCAGAGTACTAACCCCCTTACCGTTTACCCGTCTTCTGTATTGCGGCAGGACTTGCCAGGACTGGAAGTCCCTACATGTGCACTGTGAGTCATCAGGCGATCGCTATTGGTAAATAGTTTATTTGTAAGAACAAGGTTTGGGTTCTTCAATTTAAAAAACACCTCATAACAATATAAATCGATCACTGGTGGCCGGCAAGTTGAAAGCGGTTTCGTCCTAACGAACATTTTAAATGTCATCTTTTTTTTCCATACTCGAGACTGGATACCGTACTATGTAGCCTACGACAGGAATGTTTGATGCCCGAAAGTTTATCCCAAAAGCGAAGGTATAGTGTTTGTTAAGAAGGAAACGCGGAAAATAGTATCGAAATTGGATAACGGAGTAGGGCAAGTAACAAAGCACGAAGTGCACAACATAGAATAATACCTTTAATTGAAAAAATGTGTGCAGAAATCAGCATCCGGTAACTGCAGTCGAGTGCTAAATGCGTTTGCATAATATCCAAGCGGGTGGCAGTGGGGTGGAATCTAGCACTAAGATTTCATTTTGGACGTCTTTTCCCGTCTTGAATATTTGCGAGAGAGCATCAGCTTGTCTACCGGAGTTCGAAGTTCACAGTTAAGGTTTATAAGTAAAAGTGTAGCTTGATGACGAGTATTGTGTTGCGAGAGCAACACTTTGGTTTTGTCCTGTTTTTTTTTTTTTTTTTTCCTAGTACCCCGATTTCACCTTATTACTAGAAAGTGGTAAGGGTCTAACCTCTGCGGTTTTTACGGAAAGTGTGGACCTTAGGCCGGATTGATGAATATGACCTTACATTTTGGAAAGCTTCGTAGAGCTCTTGCCTGGGGCCAAAAAGGATGGTTTTTGCTTGTCCTCGAGCCAGAGCCAACGGTATGTGAAGTGACGCGGAGTTGTATAGCCTATGTCAGAGAGGACTATCTGAAGTTGTGCAGCCAAGCTTTCGTTTCATCAAAACATGTTTCTGCTTTCGAGTGGAAAGCTCCATTCTAGCAGGCAAGCAGACAGGCACCAGTTTCAAACTGAAGAGGGACTAAAATAGTATAAATACAAAGTAATCTTCTCATCTCTTTCCCGACATGAACAGCTGGACAAATACATTTATTAGAACTGACGAATTTCCCATTTTCCGAAAAAGAAAACGAAGTAGGGAGATCGATTTTCCATGTATTCTCATCACTAGACACCCAATACAGACATAGCCTGATGTCTACCGAATTTCCGGTTTTCATCGCATTCCCCCGGTAGTGTCAACCAAGCAGGAAAGCATATATCGACCCAACATTACCCACCATCGACGCTAAACCACATGAAGCAATTATAAGAACTACCAACATACCGTGTTTTGCCTTACCGGATTCCGGCCGAAAATCGGTCTGGCAGAAAAAGCAAGTAAAATATACTAGCGTGGTTTTTTTTACCCCTATTTTGATAGCGGATGCAGACAAAACTTTACGTAAGCAAATTTTCCGGTTTTGGCCAGATTCATACCGAACTACTCCTCCGGCAAGAAAACGGATTCAGCGTGTCTCTTTTACCGCAATGCCGTACCTCTAATCAAATTCAGATACAAATTTTACTTTCACCAGTTTTCCGGTTTCCGTGCGTACTACTTGTCCGGCGATAAAAGTTTTCATCATGTCTGCTTATCTCTAAATTGACTATCTGATTAGCTTTTGAAAAGTATTCTTGTCGACCCTTAACATAAGGTCCCATCTGTCACCGCTAAAAATGGGGCTACAGGGCCCATCTGCGAACTTAACCTAAAGAATCGTCACACCAAGCTTGAGCAAAATTTCAAACCCTTCCAGAGTTATCATGCTAACAGACGGACAGACAGACATTTTTTTAAGAAGTCATAGGTTTCCTTTCATCAAGATCCAAAAAATCTGAACTGATAATCCGTGTAAAGATCGAGGGGTTGCCCACTCTCGATTTTAGTGCAAAGCAATTGCCCGGTGCCGCGATGCCCGGTCGGTGCCGGCACCGGCTGAGACCTGTCGGCACCGGTTGTCACGTGTTAAAACATCAAAATAAGCATTTTTGGAAGCGTTTGAAAGATGAATCGTCCAATTTATTGTCGGCACCGGTGCCGGCACCGCCTATTTCGGTTGGTGCCGGGAAAGCGTGCACAGCAGGTGCCGGGGAGTGGGTAACTCCTCGGTAAAGATACCAAACAAATCCTCGTCAATGTGTATGTTCTCTGGGTTCTCCCTTCACAAAACAATCTTATCGGTTCCAGAACGCGAAAGCAGTGAAATAGGACGAGAAAATGTGGAAAGAAGTATCTCTGTATTCCCTGGCCGCCTTAGGAGGGCTTTCTCTCGCGAAGTTTGTCTTAGAACGTATGCGAGCAGGAGAAAAGAATCTACCGAGCTCACTAGTGCAGGAAGTCATGTTTTTCCCGGAAAAAGGGATCGCATGTCCGAACTTCGACTCGTGCAACGACCAAAGATGCAGATTCAGCCATCAAAATACTTCCTTGAGGTAAAACCCTTTCGTTCTAATGTAGCTGTTGGTACACACATTAGAGGTATGCTCCTTTGAGCGTTAGTTAAAGGACACGTCGTAATTATGATAGTAATTCACTCTACTTCAGTAGTATTTCCAATATTTCCATCCATGCTCGTTCCCGAGATTCTTCACTTCACAAGCTCGTTCACAAGTGTATCCTACCTGCTCTATCAGCAATACTCTGATTATCACTCTTGCCACGGTTGTTCTGTTTACGTGACGTACCATGCGCTCGATCATTGCTTTCGAGGAGCTTATCCATCCAGAGCTATAAGACCGTTAATGCAAATTTTGCCAAGATTGACGTCCAAGGCAAGGGTCATGGAAAGAGTATAGCCGAAGCCGTGTGGTGACTGTAAGCACAGCTTAGCTGTCAAGTGGTCAACTATTCCAGAATATCGTTTAAACTCTGAACAGTGCAGTGTGGCGGCCTTTTGGGGCCAAAAAATACGAACGCCTTTTCAAGAGCTGTCGTATCGGTAGTTCACTGATTTGTCGATGGCTTACTGATTTTCCGTTGTATTTTGGAACAACTATTTGTCATTTCTGAATGTTGAAACTTCATGAAAATGTTTGAGACTTTTTTTTTTAAGTTTCACATAATCTTTCCAAAGAAAAATAAGAAATTCTGTACTTCTACTGTCGGATCTTCAATGATACCGTTGGAAATGTCAAATGTCTCTAAGCCTAAGGAGCCCTGAATTAGCAACTTCGGCTGACTGGTACTTTTTCCAAAATCAAAACTGACGTTCAAAGCAACATACCTCTGCTAGAACTGATTATCCTGTCTTAAAGCGCAAATGACAGAATAAGCCATTCTTTTTATTCAGTTATATTATTTTTAACCAACTTAGTATATTTTCTTGTTTTTCTGAAATTTACTAACTTTGGGGTTACGACTCTTCCTCCTCTTGATGGCGTTATTATTCCACTTAACGTCGACAACTATTCTCCGGGTAGGCTACCTAGCGGAAGAAAGGCAGAAGTGGTGTCAAAGCTGCTTCTAAAGATCGCCGTGATTGCTTGACTCAGGATTTGAGTCGTTGAGTTTGCGTAGTTACGGAGGCGCTAACTCCTTCTTCCTGAGGATCACTGGCGTTTTTTCGGATTTGCATTAGTTGCGTTTTTTGTCCTCATCCGTCATCCGTGTTCGACGAACCAAGTTCGTTAATTTTGCTTAAAGAGCGTTTTTTTGTCTAGTCCGCGTAACCGTGGTTAGCCCAACTAGCTATTTTGAATTTGGCGCTCTAAACGTCGAACCGAACTGACGGATGAGATTTTCGGCTCAGTTCGTCATCCGACAAACCAGGGAGAAACCTGGTCCGACGGATGAGGGAAAAACGCTCTATAAGAGAATTCGTCGGACGGACGTGAGAAGAAAAACGCTTATAGTGCCGACGAAGGAGACGGATGAGGACGAAAAACGCAACTATTGCATCACCTTAACCACCTGATAAGAAATCGGTGACGGGCAGCTTTGGATTTCTGCAGGTCCTTGGTCCAGCACATCCGATCAGCAAGATCCTCAATAGACGTATGTGTTTTCGTCTTGACGTGCCGTGAACTTGCCGTAGCATTGATCGAGGTCAGCAAGAGTGGGACTCCAGTTCGCGTCGTCACCGACCGGGAGATGGCTGGAGCCACAGGATCGCAAGTCTCGGAACTGAGAGCTAAAGGTAAGTGTTCCATCACTTCGTATTCGCGTCTTAAAAATGCATATAATCCAGATCGATTCAGCTGAACTGCAATGCAGGCAGAAATGTTTTCATCCTTCCTCCCCAAAAGCAAAACAAGTTGGGTTGGGGCAGAATTTTTTCACCATTTAAAACTTGGCGGCGACGCAGTGGCAGGGGCAAATAGGAGCCAGTACACGAAGAAGCACCATGCTTTCAGAAGTTTCATTACAGGAAATACAAGGATCCGTGGTTACAGCATATGACATTTGGAATGTTATCTGCTGCGATTTTGCAAATGTTATGCATTAAACCAGGGACCCATAAATTTCTGGGCCTGTCAGTAAGAGATTTCTGATGCTATCTTGAGCGCACGGGATATAGTTCGAGAAATACCCACGGTCCAATAACGTTCAAGACCAGATAGACAAAATTTGGGATTGGCTGCTGGCGCCTTGAGGGAGGAGTCTCTTAGGTGTGCACGTCCAATGAGGCAAACAAGAATGTCGATCGACTCAAGCGGGGATTTTTGGAAACTGGATGGTTCGGTCATCAGATCAATATAGAAGCATAGGAAATGACAGGTAGGAATTTTATGCGTCCAGTAAGGAAATTTATGCGTCCCTGATTAAACCAAGAACAAATAATCAATATTTGTTCTTGATTAAACGCTACGCATAACAAGCATTGCCAGGAAGAGCCGAAAAGCATCTGCTGTATTTTCCGATATCATGATGACAAACAAGAAAGTCAGTAGATATTTTTTCCGGCTCCTCTGGTATGCATAACGTTTTAATGCGCAACACTGAAAAACGTAACAGCATCCTAAAGGCGTATTCTCGCCGTTCCCCGAGGACTCCTCGGGGAATCGAAGGGAACGGCGAGAATAGAGGGAGTCACTCCACGTGGACTCCGCGTACAGAAAACAGCGAGAACACGGGGAATGCCTCTAAAATGGATTCTGTTATAAAAAAAAATTATGCAGTTGACGAAATTAGTCTGGATCCACTTTATTTTTGGTTTTGTTCATTTTGATTGTTTTTGATTAATTTTACATTGCACCAACACCAGCAAAAATTGATTCCCCGATGATGGTGATGATTATTGGAGCATTCCCAGTCCGTGGGGACTCGCGAGAATACGAGGAGTGAGTCCCCGGGACAAACAAAAACGCGGGGACTCCTCAAGTGGAGTCCTCGGGGAACGGCGAGAATCCGCCTTAAGTGTTATCTGTTGAATCCGCGCATCCTTGTGTTACCTGATTTGAAACTTCTTACAGTGCAGTGTCCATCCCCTTGCCTGGTGGGTGATTGAGATGAATAAAAATATCCCGGAGGTCTGGTTTCTCAACCGTCTGCGTAGCGCGCACATGTTGTCTTGTGATTTGTTTTGCCGTGAGAATTATAATTATCTTCCCCCGGACACGGGAAGCAGACCAGGATCGTCATTATAGTTATTGCTACGGAGAGAGGGAGGCTTAAAATAACTGTAAGAAAGACAAGCATGTCAAGACGGCTGACAACTATAATCCCCACGGCTAACACTTAAAGTTTAACTGAAAAGCCGATTTAATTTTGTGTCATCCAGTTGAATACACTGAATTATTGGGATTCTGCAAAGGGATTTTTTTTTCCACTATCTGCTCTAGTTATGACGTTCAGAATATCTGCGGCCGTCCCCACAACGTAAATTCTACTATGACGCGGGAGATTTTAATCTCAACACAAACGCAGCATTTCAGTGGGCAGTGGTGAGATTGGTGAAGATTGCTTAGTGCCTGAACAAGTAAAAAATCATAGATCTTTCTCGTAAAGCGTACAACAAAATTCAGTACCATAAATCACAAGGAAATTCCACTGTTTGAAAATCGATTATCCGTGAACAGCGGAACAACGAAGTAACGCATTTTCAGCGGGTCTTCAAGCCAATTTAAGTGAATAAGTGATCGATAACTAGATTGCCCTATCCCAGCCCTTTTCGGTTAAACTTTAATAATGCCCAACTTAAAGGCTTACTACTCAGAACGCCAGAAGTGAGCCCACAACTCAAACTGCCCACCATAAATACACCTACTCAAAATGCTCACGGCTCAAAATTTCACGAGTCAGAAATTCCTCGAATGACTTTTATTCCAATTTGCGATCCAACCCGGGATGATTTTGGGCAGTTTGAACCGTGGGATTCGATCGTTGGCATTCAGAGGGTGGGCATTGTGAGAGTGGTCACAAAAATCGTGGGCGTTGTGGTGGTGGAACCACCCGTCAAAACAACAAACTACTTCTTGGTAAAAATTCAACTAGTTTACTTCAATGAAATTCTATTCTGTTGTGTGACTAAAAAACAAACGAGTCTGAAACCTGAAGCCACCCCCCTCCCCGTCATGGTTGTCTATAACTAGATTGCCCTATCCCAGCCCTTTTCGGTTAAACTTTAATAATGCCCAACTTAAAGGCTTACTACTCAGAACGCCATAAGTGAGCCCACAACTCAAACTGCCCACCATAAATACACCTACTCAAAATGCTCACGGCTCAAAATTTCACGAGTCAGAAATTCCTCGAATGACTTTTATTCCAATTTGCGATCCAACCCGGGATGATTTGGGGCAGTTTGAACCGTGGGATTCGATCGTTGGCATTCAGAGGGTGGGCATTGTGAGAGTGGTCACGAAAATCGTGGGCGTTGTGGTGGTGGAACCACCCGTCAAAACAACTAACTACTTCATGGTCAAAATTCAACTAGCTTACTTCAGTGAAATTATATTCTGTTGTGTGACTAAAAAACAAACGAGTCTGAAACCTGAAGCCACCCCCTCCCCGTCATGGTTGTGGTCCTTCAGCTGATCATGCAGTGCCGGATTGTGGCGACTCTGTAGAAAGATTTCTTCTCCACAGGTGTTCCCGTCCGTGTCCATAGTTCTCCATATCTGATGCACCACAAATTCGCAGTCATTGACAAGAGGCTGCTAATCATCGGAAGTTTCAACTGGACAAGGCAAGCCGTTACAGGAAACCACGAGTCGTTAGTTTTAACAAGTGAAGATTCGTTTATCCAGCCGTTCCTGCACGAGTTTTCTAGATTATGGGACGAGTTCGACCCAATTAAAAAGTGACCCCGTTACCATCACAGTTTGAGTGAGTTTTAAGGACACATTGGCCAATCCCCAAAGACCAGTTTCGGCATTCGTCTCCGGGTGAAGGCCGAGTTGGTCAGCTGCGGTGTAAAGCGAAAGAGAAAATATAAGAAACAGATGGTGATTTGAAAAAAAAGGCCTTGAACAAAAAGGATTTAAACTGATGTATCGGTAAATGGGGGAGATCCCATTACCATCGTTATGAGTGATTACAGAGAATCCAACTCAGGTCCGTATTCAGGAATTTATTTCGGGGGGGGGCGGGGGGGGGGGGTGCCAAAAGTAAAAAAAGACATAGGTCAGAGGTTAAAGCCTGTACAAATCGATTATTTTTTGGGGGGGGGCGTACCCCAGGGCCGTACCCCCCTGTCCTCTGGATACGGCCGTGATCTAACTATACCTTTTTTCTGTAAAATCCTAACGCCAGCTAATGTCACTCGCAAATTACAGAAACTACTTTCATTCCCCAGTTCTATACTTCTCTCGTCAGCTCAGTATTTATTTATTAGGTCTGCCAGGATTCGTTGTCCCCCAGCAGGAACACCATATCTTCGTGAAAATTTGACTGATTTTTAGTAATAATGTTGAAGGACCTAAAAAGGCATTGGGAAAACTAAATGAACTTTTCGAATCGCGCCACTAGGTGATCCCGTGGTCGTACCTAGACCTGGTTTGGGCTAGCACCTTTGAAAGTTATCGATCTTTCTGCAGCAAGTACGAGATGCTTCCGAATTAGCTCCTTTGTGCCGTGGACAGACGTTCAGGGTCGGGCGGTCGAGGACCCGAACTCCTGACAGGATTTTCATCACCATCACCACTTCCATAAGCAAAATCGAAAATTCCACCGTTAAAACCTGATTGTCTTTTGCTGCATTAACAAGGAAAACTTTCGTGAGGCTATTGGCAAATTAGCCCTTTTCGGTTAAACTTTAAAGGAGTTGCATTATAAGCATGCTAGCACTTGCAACGTCTAGAACATCCCCACCCACAACCGAAGATGAAGTCACGACTCGACCGACCGCTGGGTCATCTAGTTGCGCGGGTCGGAAGCGCCCGACATGGGGGGGGGCTGGGATCATAGTTTGACTATGTCTCTAACAAAATGTTTTCCTCTATTTGTAAACGCTGCATTACGGTACAGTCCAGTGGGCATCAGCTTCCAAAGGCGACAACTACCAGTCTACCACGCAGCCAGACGAGGAAATAAATCATTCTTGGCCCTATCAGACTTGCGAATTCCGGACACTTCCCACGGCGGGAGGACAGGATTTGCCGAATCCGATTTAGCAACTCCTGGGAAAACTTATTAACGGGACGGCTAATAAAGTCGGATCGATTTTCTCAAAAAGCCTCTCAGCTGTACATCGCAGCGTTTACAAGTAGGACAACTGGAACAGAATCCGGTTTTGGTGACAAGATTAGAAAATCTGACAAAAATAAATTCACTAGCAAAAAAAATGATTTTGATAGCACTTATGCCATCAGTACTGATGACTGCTGCTCGTAAAAGCTAGCTAGACTTGTTTTAGTCTTTTAACCAGCGCCGCCGACGAGACTCCTTTCAAGTAGACCGGAATTCCTTTCATCTTGAAAGGAATTCTCGTCCCTCTAGACCTTTTTTCTAGTCGTCTTTACGAACGGAATACTTTCGTGTCGACCAGAATTCCTTTCCACTCGACGTAATTTCTTGTCCGTGTAAACGCTACATAAAAGACGCTTAAAGAACACGTCGTACTTAAGATAGTAATTCATTCTACTTCAGCAGTATTTTCATCCATTGTCGTTCCCGAGATCCTTCACTTCATTATTATATCAGATCTCCTCTATTAGCAATACACTCATTATTACGCTTGACGCGATTTCTTCTCTTTACGCAACGTATCAGGCGCCGGACCAATTGTCTGCGAGGAGCTGTTTCCGTTCGAAGACCGGTTATTCGCATTTTGCCAAGATCGCCATCCAAGGCAAAAGGGGCATTGAAAGAGGCTAAAAACAGCAGAAGCCGCCCGTATGTAACTTTCAGTTGAGCGTAGCTTAGTTGTAAAGTGGTCAACTATCTCAAAACGTCTGAGCAGAAACAGTATGCAGTGCGAGGTGTCCTTTAAAGTTTAACCGAAAAGGACTGGGATAGGACAGTCTAGTTACCCATCACTTATTCACTTAAATTGGCTTGAAGACCCGCTGAAAATGCGTTACTTGGTTGTTCCGCTATTCAGGAATAATCGATTTTCAAATAGTGGAATTTCCGTGTGATTTGTGGTACCTCTAATTTGTTGTATGCCTTACTAGAAAGATTCATGACTTTTCTTTTGTTCAGGCACTAAACAATCTTCACCAATATCGCCACTGCCCACTGAAAAGCCTTGTTTGTGTTTAAATAAAAATTTCCAGCGTCATAGTAGAATTTTCGCTGTGGGGACGGTCGCAGATATTCTGAACGTCATAACTAGAGCAGATAGTGGAAAACAAAAAAATCCTTTTGCAGAATCCAAATAATTCAGTCTATTCAACTAAATGACATAAAAATAAGTTGGCTTTTCAGTTAAACTTTAAGTATTTCTTCAGCCTACGCTGATTACGAATCATGGCTCGTGATGCTATACACTGAGCGATTTTCTTCTTGGCAAGGTACTCCTTCAGTCCAATCTGAAGCCAAGCGTTTAGCTCCATCAAGTATTCTTGGCAAGGGTCCTCTTTCGTATCCCAAAGGGAGTTGAAAACAACGATCTTGGGTTTGGGGAGTTATTTTTGCATTTCAGTGGAAATACTAACCACACACCTATAATAACAAGAGCTACGAGCTCGTATGGCACTTGTTACGAGACTTACGAGTAGGCGGTACAACAAAATAGATGAGAAAGTCACAGACTACACACGCCATCAAAAAACGCGGTTCGGACCTACAACTAGAATATGCAGTTTCACTAAAGTCTGTGCATTGCATTTCTGGCATCGCCTCTAAGCATCTGGGGCAAATGACTGTTGTTACTTCCAAGTTTCAGCCCAACAAACCAACTGGTTTGATCCCAGACGTACCACACGGTTTCCGGTACCTCCCTCCAACTGCCCCTACCGCGGCTGAATCTGGCTCGAACTCGCGAATGGATCATCTAAAGCATCTTCTCTCCCACCTATCAAGTTTCACTCGAATCTGGGCATTTTTCGGTAGATTCCGCCCCCCCCCCAACCGTGATCGGATCCAGTTTGGACAGTAAAATATGTCATCTAGGGCATATGCTTACTCTACATTCCAAGTCTCATTTAAATCGCTGCACTCGTTTGACCCCTATAC
Organism: Branchinecta lindahli; assembly: GCA_023053555.1. Lineage (NCBI taxonomy): Eukaryota > Metazoa > Arthropoda > Branchiopoda > Anostraca > Branchinectidae > Branchinecta > Branchinecta lindahli. The sequence continues at coordinate 18,436,100 of JAKZAO010000006.1, read as the reverse complement.
GAGTCACACAATTTTCGGGACTCCCCCTACTATGGCCGAATAAGACTTGAAAAACAAGACCAAAGGTTTCGATGGGATCCCAAAAATTTAATATTTGACCAGACAACTAGGTCTTGTCTTCGCCAGATCTAGTCTTCGCCAGGCTAATCATCTGAGAACCACCAAGTTCAGATATACCTGTATAAGCCTTATCTATTTTGACCATACTGATCGAAACTTCCTGGTTTACTTCTGCCAAATTTCCGGTTTCGGCCGAATTCCGAGCAAACTACTTGCCCAGCAAAAACAAAAGATAGTTCAGAAACGAATTCAGCGTATCTCCTTATCCCTATAAAGAACATTTAATCAACTTCAAATAAAACTTTAACTTCTAAAAAATAAAATCCGGTTTCAACCGGATTCCGGACGAACTATATGTCCGGTTAAAAAATGATTGTCATATACACATTCAGCGTCTTTTCTTACCCTTAAATCTATCATCTAATCAACTTCAAATACAAATTTTGCTTTTAACAAATTTTCCGGTTTTGGCCGGATTCCGGACGAACTATTTGTCCGGCGAGAAAATGGTTTTCACCATCGTGTTCAGCATGTGTTCTTACCCCTAAACCGAACATCTAATCAACTTCAAATACAAATTTGCTTTTATCAAATTTTCTGGTTTCGCCGGATTCCGGGCGAACTACTTGTCCGGCAAGAAAATCGTTTTCACCATCGTGTTCAGCATGTCTTCTTACTCCTAAATCAAACATCTAATCAACTTCAAATAAAACTTTTACTTTTAACAAACTTTCCGGTTTTGGCCGGATTCCGGACGAACTACTTGTCCGGCGAGAAAATAACTTTCATATTCGGATTCAGAGTGTCTCCTTACCCCTAAATCAACTATCTAAATAGTTTTCAAAATATATTCTTTTTGCCCCTTAATTTGAAACCCCTCCCCCACCCTCAAATATAGTCTGCACAGTGTACTAGTGTTATAATCATTATCGCCCTTGCTTTTCTTCGAGCGATAGCGGAAAATTTGGCCCTTGGGCAGCATGGTAGGCAGATATCATGCCACCCGCGGGCCAAATTTTTCCGCTATCACCCTCAGCAAGGGCGATAATATATAATAAGCCAATAGATCCTCCGTCTTTAGTCCCATGCAGCGACGAATCGACTATGGATGATTCGACAAAACTGAGCTGAGCTAAAGGTACTTGCTGAGCTTTGCGTTGATGCCCGTCTACTTCCCTCTTCGCCGCTGCGCGTATCAGAGTAAAACGTACAGCAGGCTTGCTGCAATGACCCGCTCTGCAGCGCGTCACATGGCACGTCACAATGATAGAACCAATAGGCTTTTACCTTCGAAATTTCTTTTCCGGGGCTTTACTGCGATATAGCTGTCTGTAGAGGTAACGAATTGTCCAGCGAATTGTGATGTTCCGCGTAGCTCCTACCCTCCGCTCGTTTGCACCGGACAGGGTATAGGGAGCATATTCGACTCCGGATGGTCGTATTACAGAGATAGGGAGATGGATGTTATGTACTTATTTGTTCTTGGTGCAGGTAGATCGAAGGACCCTTTCTATCTATAATGCCAGTACAACCTACTTCCGTAATCACTGATCCATCCTCCTCAACTACAAACCCGAATATAATATTGCACATTCCAACCCCCCTAACGACACCTAACTGATTTTTACGTTTACATTGTTTCGCTATTTCCGATGCGGTACATGCTCCGGACGATTGTTAACGAGAAGCTCGCGGTCCCGCGTCAGAAAACCGGTTATGTAAATTTGTCCCTGTTTTGGCCTGAAAAAGGCTTAAACAGCCAAAGTCGTGAGTAATTTGTTGAAAGCACAGCCTTGTTTTAAAGTATTCAACTATTTTAGAATACTGGAACGTAAACAGAAAATAGTGAGGGCTGTGCTTTAAGTAAATCTCTTGGGTGCAACTGGAACACGTACTGTTTCCAGCTGTTGAGCTCAGAAACGCTGTTGTTGTTTTTTTTCCGACTGTAGCTACAAACAATAGCTACAGAGGGAGAGAGGTGTACTTGAAGCAAATCTCTCGAGCGCAACTGGAACACGTACTGTCTCCAGCTGTTGAGCTCAGAAACGCTGTGTTTTTTTTCGTTCCACATTTAGATATATCGCATCACCTCTTCTTGATTGATAGCACGTCTGGAGGAAGATAGAAAGTTTATTGCCATGTCCTGGCACCTGACTTAAAATTCGTTCCGTTAGCTTGTTTTCTTACAAACAATAGCTACAGAGCGTGCGGAAATGGCGTTATCGAAAAGTTTGACAAGTGAAGGTTGGAGTCCGAGTTCTGATAAGAATAACATCCTGTCGATGTGAATGAACATCTCGGCAACCTCTTGCACTCGGGCCTGAAAATAAGATAACTTTGTCAACAAAGAAGCTAGCCTTATATGATACGATATGATATGATATCTTGCTTAAAGCCCGACAGCCAGCGCATACAAAACAAATAAAACAAGAGCTGGAAGCTCATATGGCACTTGCAAGGCTAGGTCAGAGGATGAAAGTAGGAATTCGTCAATTCGTGGGTTTCTTTTGATCATTTGTAAGCAAAACCCTTTATATAAGAATGATCATGGGTCCTTGGAAATCACGAGACTGTATCGTTTTGGCAATGCATTTGGCTGTGCGCACTTTAAGGGCGCTAGAAAATCATCTGTAATCAAAACTCTTAAAGCAAAAAAGATGATCACCAGGAGCACGAAAATCTATATTTTACTCAGAAGTATTGTTTGTACTTTAAGGAATTCAGTTGTAAGCAAAACCCTTGAGGCAAAAATGATCATGGGCTCATAGGGATAACGAAAATGTATCTATTGCTTAAAAGTATTTTTTGTACTTTGCGGTTAGCATTAGTACTTTAAGGGATGGCCGGATCTGGGAACTAACTATTTCTTAGCCAATCATGTCAAGTCTCTAATTTTATGTCTGGAAGTACCTTAACTTGCGATCACCGGAATTCCGGACCCCCCCCTAACTCCCCCACAATACTCGAATCCGGTCCGGTTCTGTCACTGATCTACATAGGGCTTGTGCTTGTTCTTCCCACCAAGTTTCATTCCGATCGCTCCACTCCAAGCATGTCACAAGGTTTCCGGACCCCCCCTCCGACCCCCCCCCCCCAGCTTCATCGGATCCGATCCGGACTTGAAATGGGACATCCGAGACATGTGGTCTTTCTAAATACCAAGTTTCATTATGATCCGATCACCCGTTCGGAAGTTATACATGCCTCAAGAGTCCGGATTCCCCCTCCCTCCTCTCCCCCACGATGGTCGGATCGGGAAGCTGACTGTTTCCAGGTTAATCTGGTCGTGTCCCTGATTTGCCTGCCAAGTTTCATCGTCCTAGCCCACCTGGAAGTATCTTATTTCCGTATGACCGGAATTCCGGAACTTCCCTCCACTCCCCCCCCCCAGTGCACGAATCCGGTCCGGTTCTGTCAATGATGTACCTAGGGGTTGTGCTTGTTCCTCCCACCAAGTTTCATCCCGATCGCTCCACTCTAAGCGTTTAACATGATTTCCGGTTCCCCCCTCAGACCCCCCCCCACATTCATCGGATTCGGTCCGGACTTGAGTTGGGACATGTGAGACATGGTGTCTTTCCAAATATCAAGTTTCATTAAGATCCGATTACCCGTTCGAAAGTTATGCATGTCACTAAATTCCGGATTCCGGCTCCCCTCCCTCCCCCCACGATGGTCGGATGGGGCAAGTGACGATTTCCAAGTTAGTTTGGTCGGGCCCCTAATACGCCTGCCAAGTTTCATCGTCCTAGCACATCTGGAAGTACCCTAACTCGCGATCACCGGACTGACCGACCGACCGACAGACCGACAGACCGACAGACCGAAAAGTGATCGGTATATGGCACTTGGCCGGAAGGCAAGTGCCATAAAAAGAAAACTCTTCTAATAAAGCCTAGTTACAACGAGAGCTACGAGCTCATATGGCACTTGTACGAGTAGGTGGTGTAAGGAAGTAGATGAGAAAGTCACAAAATACCCCCATCAACCCCCCTAGGATCGGACCTAGAAGTAGGAGATCTAGTTTCGAGTTTGGGCGTTTCCGGCATCGCCTTGGATCATCTAGGGCGAATTTTTCATCCCACTAATTTGATCCCTAGAAGTGCTACACTATTTCCGGTATCCCCCTCGAACTCCCCAAACAGCGGCCGAACCTGGTTCAGACACATAAAACAGATCATCTAAAGCATGTTCTCTTACCGGCTATCAAGTTTCAATCGAATCTGAGGATTTTTCGGAAAACTCCTATCCCCCCCCACCCACCGCGTTCAGATCCGCTCCGCACCCTAAACTTTGTCGTCTAGGGCATATGGTCTCTCTACATTCCAAGTTTCATTCAAATCAATCCACTTGTTTGACCCCTATGCAAGCCACAAAATTTCCGGGACTTAGCCTCCAACTTTTCCCAGCTGTGGCCTTAAATGACTAGGACACAGAAACTTTACATCTCTGACTTCTCCCCTTCTCGCCTTTTTCTTTTGCTCCCCTTTGCTACCCTTGTTACTAGTTTTCCGGACTCGCGGATCCGGGGAAAGTCGGATCGGGGAAGTGATTATTTATAAGTTAATCTGGTCGGGTCCCTGATATGTCTGCCAAGTTTCATCGTCCTAGCTGATGTGGAAGTGCCAAAACTGGCAAAACCCGGACTGACAGACCGAACGACCGACGGACAGAAATTGCGATCGCTATATGGCACTTGGCCGAAGGGCAAGTGCCATAAAAAGTTTTCAACTAAACTTTAGTTTTCAACTAACCATCCCCCCAAAAATTGCTCCCCAGATCTTTCAACTGTCAATCGATTCAACCCCACACATTCGCACATAAAATAGAAAAAAAAATCTCATCCACATACTGGCAATATTTTGTACACCAAACGATGTCACGAACATGTAAATAGAGAGTGACTAATCGCAGTGCAACTGCCACTGAACATGACAGTGTACTTATCTGTTTAATTATTTATCTGTGAATATTAAAAGCTGTTCATTTATCTGTAAAGATAGTTAACGGCAATTTAACATTACCAGAAGTTAGGACCGCTAGACCGCCCCTTTAAACTTCCCACATATTTTCTCCGGACTCCTTCCTCCGAATATGATAGTCCCGAGAATAGTCCAGAAGTCCCTAGTATGTGATTTGGTCAAAACGTGGTGTGGTCATTTGGTCAAAAAGTGGTGTCTCAGAATTCGTACCACAACCTGGACATAGCCTATTACTCCCAATACAACCTTCAGGTCAATCATGATTAATTTTGCACATCCATCAACTCGCATCCGCGTGAAATTAAAGGACCCGCAGAGGACCCGTCTTGTCTACATTGCCATAGTGCAATCTACTTCCGTAATTGCATTGGGTCTCCTTGAGACCCACATTTCAAATGTTACATTCCAACCCCGCTGAATATACCTCACTAGTCTTTTCACTCGCACGATTCACTATTTTCCATGCGCATTATGCTCCGATCAATGACAGCCGTATCATGCTACTGATGCATAAAATCGGTTCTCTGAATTTTACCGAGTTTTTCCTAGAAGTCAATGCACTGTCCGAAGTTTCCTAACAGATAACAAGAGGATACGCGGTTTCAACAGATAGTGTGTAACGGACAACACTTCGGATGTTATCTGTTGTGTTTACAAACGGTATTCATGAAATGTTATGCATAAGAAGCTTTGTCAGGAAGAGCCAAAAAATGACAATGTATTTTCCAGGTCCATGGACCTGGAAAAAAGCTTAAAACAGCCAAAGCCGAGGATAATTTGTTAAAAGCAGAGCTTAGTTTTACAGTATTCAAATATTTACAATACTATAACATAAACAGTAAGAGGTGCGAGGCAGGGTGCGAGGTGTGCTTTAAGAATCACGGCGTCACCAAACCGCAATGGTGTCTGGATCACGAAATATACAGAGGTGTTGGTTTTAAGCAGAAACAGCATATTTATTCTGAGCGAGGTTCTGAGGCCTGTGATGGCAACGGACAGTAATGACAGTATGCCGTGATTGCCGTGTCCGATTTGTATCGTCAAACTCTGTCGGTAAGAACACAGGCGCACCTTTTGCATAAAAGATTTGGCGCGCAAATGAATGGCGTGCAAGTGGGTGGTGCGGAATTTGTAGAGCAACTATCTAGATTTTTTTAGTGGGTCAAGGTGCCCCACGGTTGGCGCAGCTCATTCTCAAGTCTGGCATTTGGCTATAATGAATCTCGGTGTAAATGGCGAGGTAAATGGATATTCCGAGTATTTAATCTATGAGGTAGGCTAATTGGGCTATGGTCGACCGACAGAGTGATTTAGTTCCAGCAGCTTATAGGCGTTTCTCAAGGCGACTGTGGGCGGAACTGCGCTAGAGGCGCTGAGGCCACGCCCTTCACAACTATAACAGATGCGGCCGCGCCCTTCACATTTCACAACCAGATAGCTCGCCAGATAGTGAGGATGTATAAAGCTAGGCCCCAGCTAGGCATGCGATGTAGCCGAGGTAGCCTACAGGGGCTATCTCCCGAGACCGGGTGCCGGGAACGAGTGTACATCGGGTGCCAGAGAGTTGGCATCCCCTAGCAATCTACTAGGCCCCTGTTCCTCATACATATCATATATGTTAATCACGTTCGCTATTTTTACGTATTTATGCTCCACATTTTTTTGTTCGTGATGTCCAAGTTCAAATTAGTGTAGGAACTTTCTTATTCGCATCAGGACGGAACCTTCGTTTACCTACAGGAAAAGTTTCCCAGAAGAAATACCACACTTCACATGCCGCGAAACCGCAGTCCGTGTTTCCCTAACTTCAAATCACGTTGGCGTTTCGCCTATCTAGTGCCCACATCTGTTCTGTTTCCCTATGCACATTTCTCATTGTCGTCGCTCAAAACGCCTTTCGTAATATCTCCTGCGGTGCTAACATCCGCATTCCTTGGCACTTTTCCACAACTTGTTATCGATTATTTGTGCTCTGTGCCAGTGGTTCTACTTTATGATCGTATTTCGCCTCCTGGCCAGGGGTCGGTTGCTCTTCATTCCCTCGATGTGAACATTATCGCATAATGGCTGCTGATTGTATCGAAACAAAATTCCGAGTTCAGCTGCATGTGGCATGTGAGTAGCCATAGAGAATGCTTAGGAAGGGACCCCGGAGGAGTTATTAACCCTATTTGTGAAGGCCTGATACCCAGCACGGAGCTACACCTCGGGAGTTGCGAACTCGACTTTTATGTGTTGTATTTCTTTCCTTTCACTTACTCCGATTCAAAAATGGCGGGCTGTAAATAAATTACGTACTTACTTCTATTTGTGTATGTAATTTTGTCATGCGGTTTGGCCTGGTGCTCGTAAGTCAACGACCACCCGATTACGGCATCATACCCTTGATTCCTAGAACGACCTTCTCTCAATGATACCAGGGACCCATAAATTTCCTGTAATGACTCGCCATTCAGTGGGCTTGTCAATAAGGAGATTTCTGATGCGCTCTTGACCGGACGGACCGGACGTAAGATAGTTCGAGAAATACCCACGGGGATAGAACACCCGACTATCCAGATAGACAAAATTTGGGATTGGCTGCTGGAAAAGAGCTTCCGCGTTGAGGGAGGAGTATCTTTGGCCTCACGTCCAATGAGGCAAGCAAGAACGCCGATTCGACCCAAGCGGAATTTTTGGGAACTAGGAGAGGTTCGGGCAACATAGCAACACAGAAGCATAGGAAATGACAGGCCCCCTGAATGGCGAGTCATTACAGGAAATTAATTGGTCCCTGATGATACTTAGTGCTAAACGCATATCTCAGCTTAATATTATTAGAGCTGAATATTATTTGAATATTATTAAGAGATCTAATAAAATATGCACTGTCAATTATGATTCGCGGTCAGCTTTGGCTGAAAGAATATTTTCGATTTTACTTCAATGGTCTTACCTGAATGACGCACAAAATTCTGATCGCGCCCATGACTCCGTCCTTTTGCATCGCCCAATCAATAAAGACTTCTTCCAAACCACCGCAATCGAACGCCTCGACAGCAAACCGCAAAAAACCTTCCAAACTTGGAGAGAATTTTGTTCCCACCGGTTTTCTCCTTCGCCTTACAATCGTCATACTTTTCTCAGCTGTAAACAGTTCCAAACAGGCTCGGAAAAAAACATTCCATCCCTGTTTGACTTTATCTTGGCTCCGCCACTGAATCCATGTTTCTTGTGCTGCCAGTCGGAGAAACGCTTGTTTTACTGTCAGTCTGTTTTTTGTTGATTTCGAAACCGGAAACTCATTAACCATGCGATGATAGCAGCAGGAGACAACAACGAGCTCGGCTGCCTGGCAACGGGCGAAGGCTCGGAACATCCTCACGGTCAAATCCCCGCAAGCGTGAAGCCCAAGCATGCATAATCGATCGGTCTGTTCGAATGTCTCATCCAGAGCCTGCTGAAATTCCAAATAGGATTCGCCGGAGCCATCTAGCGTCAAATTTCTGTACTTGATCCTGGAAGTGGTTGCAGCGTTAGAACACTTGGCAGCGGCATGTGTTCGGTATTCGTCGGATTCGATGCCCAGAAGTTTCAAGTTTGTTGAGCGTTCGAGCAGGCGGTCGATGTATCCCTGAAATAACCGAATGCTCAGTGGTACGGAAAGGTAAGCTAAGGTAAGGGACAATTTTGTAAAAAATTTAAACCCTGAATGGTATAAAATGGTCAGACATGCCAGTGGCATACAAAGGTTACGCTTTGTTAATTGCCAGTGGCATACAAAGTTACGCTTTGTTAATTGCCAGATTGATTTGTAACAAACAATAAACAAAATCCTAACCAAATGCATTAAAAACTAAAACAAATACAAACATCAGCAGAGGATTCTGGGACAAAATTAAAACAAACTTAAAAAAACAGCACGGGTGAAAGCCTCGATGGAAGCCGATGTCGTTATCAATACAGACAAGATGTTACTAATGCAGAGAAGACGAAAAGATGTGATGAAAAATTAAAGGCCGTTGTCCTAACCTTACCCCTATTTTGCCCGATCTCTCACATAACATTACTGTTCTAAAACAGCGACACATTCCGAGCAAGAAAGAAAATAGAAGAGGTAGATAATGCAAAGAGATAGCACGGGACTACCCGAAGCAGTGCCGTCTCTTACTTTTGGTGGACCCTAGGCTATCCATGGATTTTTGGCCCCTTTTCAAGAGTCAAAAACGTAAAAACGTCAGCACGGCTTACCGACGAAACGTCCCCATGTCAAAACGTCCCCGGCGAAAGGTCCCCGTGGCAAAACTGGTGGCAAAAAATCAGTAATCTCATAGGCCTAGTTATCCCTCAGCGAGGAAAAGAAAATTCTATAGCCGGGGACGTTTCGTCATGGGGACGTTTCGCCAGGGGAAGTTTTGATCGGGGACGTTTCGCCAGGGGACGTTTCGAATGGGGACGTTATGTCGACATCCCGCCAGCACATTAGCAAACGCGGTTCTTGGTCGAGTCTTGGTCACATCTGAGCAAAAATTCGTACTGTAAACGACGAAGGTGCGTAAGGAACAAGGCAATACGGCTGGCAACCACAGCCTGATTTCTCAGCAATTTCACCGACTGCTTGGCCTCTCTTTTCCCCTGCCCCCCCCCCCCCAGCACCGGCCTGAGGGTAAAGACGGCACTGCCCAGAAGTATATACCTATTTCTTTATAAAGAATCAGCATATTAAAGACAGCGTCCTTGCATAACCACGCTACAGTTTTCGTCAACTAATTAACCAACCATGAACATCTGACGATCTCAACCGGGCCATAGTTCAAAGACCAAGGCATTACCGCTCTGCTATGAAAAGCCACTATTTTTAGAACCAGGGTTTATTTTCTGAGAAACTTACCAGACCGCAACCGACATCCACTACTCCAGTAGTGCCCTCTTTTTCCATGTTACTGAGAAACGCGCCAAGCCGCTCTACCTCGTGGACCTTCTTCACACTCAAGCCAGTGAGGTCCTTCGGGACAGCCATGGCTACATCCTCGGATGGAACGAACTCGGGGACGACCATTATTAGCTTAGTCACTTGCTCAGCGAATCGGACGAGAGATGGCGGTAGTTTCTGCACACCCTGCAGCATAAATGTGTGATTAGTTCTACTTGAACACAAGACTGTGTTTTCGGTTCGGTCTTCCCGTAGATTCATCTTTTTCGGAATTTGCTGACGTTTTACTTTTCTGTCTCTGTGTATGGTAGCCAGATAAAAAAACGTCCATTTCACTTATATCACTGCTTGAATCTATCTCTTTTCTCATTTCCAAGACTGGTAACTTCCTGTGTCAACCTTGTCCACCCTAACGGCACTACGCTTATTTTTGGATCTGCCGTGTTTGGCTCTTTTCGAGGCGGATCAGGTTCCCTTTTATTGCTTCCGAAGAGCTCATTGGTCAGAAATACCGGTTATGCATGTCTCTCAGTATTTATCACCAAAATCACGGGACTGAGGGCAGAGGCGTTACTAGCCAAAATGTTTGGGGGGGGGACAAGGTATTTACCGACTGGCTGGTCATTTTTACCGACTATTTTTGCGGATAAAAACGACTGTGTTGACGAAAATTCGTCTGATTTTTAGAAAAAACGACCATTTTTAAAAAAAAATCTACTATTCTTACGAAAAACCGACTGCTTTTGATTGTTTTTAAGAAAAAACGACTATTTCCAAGAAAAAAATCGACTGTTTTTACTAAAAATTGCGGCGATTCGCGCCGACTCGGTTATTTTTTACCGACTGGCCGAAGCATTGGTGGGGGCGTCCCCCCCCCTCCCCCCCCTAGTGACGGCTCTGACTGAGGGAGGCTGGAACAGCCGGGGTGGAATTTGTAATCTTTGAGAAATCCAGCAGAGTTTGAAAGGAGTTGGGTACCGGTATGTTAGACATAAATTGCATCTATACTGTCAGAAGTTTCATAACAGATAACACAAGGATGCGCGGTTTCAACAGACAACACTCAAGAGACAACATTTGGGATGTAATCTGTTGTCGCGACAAACGTTATGCATGAAATGTTATGCATAACAAGCATGGCCAGGAAGAGCCGAAAAACCGCCGAAAAAGCATCTGCTGAATTTTCGGATACCATGACGACAAATAAAAAGTCAGCAGTTCCTGGCAATGCTTGTTATGCATAACATTTCATACATAACGTCGCGACAACAGTTTATATCCCAAGTGTTGTCCGTTGAAACCGCGCATCCTTGTGTTACCTGTTATGAAACTTCTGACAGTGTATCTTTGAGAAATCCAGCAGAGTTTGAGTTTCAAAGGAGACGGGTATGTGAGATATAAACCGTTAGATATCTACTGTGACCTGTGCTCTAAATTCAACCGAATACGGCTGATATATGACCCTATTTTCCCATAACTTATTTACTAAAATAGCCTTGAAGCCCGGATGAAAATGTGCTACTCCGTTGCTTCGCTCTCGGCTTCGCTATTCATTTTATCGATTTTCATAGAATTCAATTTTTTACTTCAGCTTTATGGTACCTCTGTGCTTGAAATATGTAGCAACTGCAATTGGTAGACGTTTGCCAAAAATAAATCTATTTTGAGTCGTACGTAATAGTGTTCTTTCTTGAGAAGTGCCCTTACAATCAACAACTGAACAATAAGCTTCACCTCATTAGCCACTGAAATGCACGATTTTGTCGAAATTCAATTTCTCAGCTTCAGGTTGAACTTTGTCGTGTCGTGCCAGTACTGCATATCCTGAATGTCACTACTAGGGGCAACTAGAGCCCATTATTTCGGGGGGGGGGTTGCCCGTGGGTCGGACCAAAAAGTACCAAAAATACATAGATCAACTTTTAAAGCCTACAACAAACGATTCATTTTGTGGGTTTCGGGGGGGGGGGGTCGAACCCCCTACCCCCCCCCCCCCCCGGATATGGCCTTGACCAGGGGTGTCACGGTTGGTGATTTTTACTGTCTGTACCACCAAATTACTCAAATTTTGTATTATCACATCAAAACCATCAAATCATTTTTTTTACACATTTTCGAAAAATTCAGCGTGGATTCGCCGCGGTTTGTTCTTTTGGTGATTTTTTTTATGTCTGGCGTGGCAACCCTCGTCAGTACTGTTTGTTTTGCTTGTCTTTAGTACCGTGCTCGTGATGTGGGAGTTGACACCAACTCGCGTCACAAGTGTCAAAACTGGTAAAACATACATTTCCGCCCGCTATGAAGTACATGTCAGCATATCACAAGAGCGTATATGCGACATCTGCTAATAAGACGGAAATAAATAGAAGGTATAGTCAAGTCAGCCTAGGTAGATGGTGCGAGGAAAGTTGTAAAAGGACATGTCGGCTATTGGATATAAACCTGACAAATTTAGGCTGGTAGACTAAATAGAAAACTTCTCATTTCGCAAAATCTTCTGATAGACAAAGGTTTGTCACCTGAAGGCTTCCAAATGACAAAGGTTCGAGAGAAAATGTTGATTTAAAATTCCTTTGATTTGAAACTCCCATAGGAATTAAATTTTTTGTATTTCTAAGGAAAGAGACATACCTCATATATTCCACTATTAAGGAGCACTTCTAGCACTCCAACATCCGTATCCACCCACTCTTGAGGTATCCGGGACAGAACACTGTCACATAGTATTTTGTGATTCGGGGTATCAAAAATCCAGCTGTAGTTCTCAAAGAACTCTAAAGCTTCGTTTAAGTAGTCATCTGGAGACTGGAAGGTCTGAAGAAGTTGGTTTATCGACATCTAGGGGCAGATGATTCCTGGAAAAGGAATAAGCTGCATTCCCTGCTGCGACCGAAGCACATCGAGCGGGTCCTGTTAGCAGACCTATGCCTACGATAGCGCTATGCCCCCTCTACCACAATTCCCGTCTTCGCAATCATCTTCGATGAAATGCTCCTGGACTTCAGACCACGCACTGGCAGGTCCGTCCGCTGATGACTTCTGAACAATCGCGATTTTCCAACTGAGCGCTCCTAGCGAATTTGATGCTATTGGAAACGCTTCGCTCCCTTCATTCTTAAACCCGGGGATCCGAATTCAATACAGTATATTCTCTCCACCCCTAACTCCAACTCTGTGATTTTCATACGCCTTGTTTCGCTATTTTCGCTGCGAAACATGCTCCCACGACCGTCAAGACGAAGCTTTCCCTGTTTCTACTTGAAGTCAATGGGCCAGGAGAAAACCTAAAACAGCAAAAGCCGCAGACAATGTGTTAAAGGAAGAGCCTGGTTGTAAAGTATTCAATGATTTTAGAATACAACAAATTTTCGAGTTCTCCATCTTGTGTTGACGATGAGTTTTACACGTCAACTCGGAGTAGCGTTTCCAACGGTACTTTAATATACTGACAAACCTATGTACAGAGGAGAGGGGTGTACATTGTCAGAAGTATGATAAGAAATAACACGAGCGCATGCCTGTGTAAACGCTACGGAAGATGTCCAGAATATTTACGTAGTGACTTTCGTGTTATATCAGAAAACACAACGGAGAAAACGGTTAAAAAGCAACACGGGCTTAAGTGTTGTGACACACCAACATAAATCTGAATAAGATTTCATACAAGGATGTGAATCTATGTGTTATCAAACTTCTGACAGTGTATCCAGAAGCCTGATGGCTTTTCCCTTCTAACAGACATCTATGCCGACATACTCATTCTACCCTGTCTGACACTCCAAACTTCCTGACCTCGTCTAGGAAGGAAGGCGGTTACAAGGGAGGTTAATTGTATCATGGGATGATATTACTTTACTGTGTGTTTACTCGTCCTCTACTGGAATACGCTTGTCCAGCCTGGCATTATGGGCTAACTAAGTGCGAATCAGATAAGATCGAGAGGGTTCAAAAGCGATCCCTTCAAATTATTTACGGTGGGTGTAAAACACCGTACTCATTCCTTCTGAATGAATTTAATCTTCTTACCCTATCGGCGCGCAGAGAACACCTTTGTACAAATTTTGGACTGAAACTCCTTGGTAATCCCACTTATCGCCATTTCCTGCCTCCTCCTCATGTTCCCGAAAGAAGCCGACCCGAACGAGATGTGGCTACGAAAGTTCCAAAACTCGCGCCTATCTCTTGTAGAACCGAGCGATACCACAATAGTTTCGTACCTCGATTTTTGGAAAAGTACAATCAGCTGATGTAATACGTTATCGGTTGTTTATAAGTTTATGTATTGGTTCTCCTTGTTTTGTATGTACAGTGACAAAGATCTACCAAATTGCTCGCGCATGAAATGTTGTATCCGCTTATTTATCCTTAAATAAAAAATAAAAGAAACCAACGTCCATCTGTTGGTTCTCGTTCAGCCTGAGACAAATGCGGTGCCCGTAACTAGCCATACTTTTGGACTTGATAACATAAGACTCAAATGAAAAACGCCATTTAATTTAACTAAAATGCCTAGTATCACAATCATTCGACCACCCACCCATCATCACTCTTGATACTCTCATTGATAGGTCCCAACACTGAAATACCGCTAACGGTCGACGTCAGGTACTTCTCAGCCACTTCGATCACCGACTCTTTCGTAACGTTTCTCAACTCAGTCCTATGCTTTTGAAGCATATCATCGTCTACACCACTTAAAAATACTCGCATGCCCTTGCTCCCTGGTGGAGTAGGGGCATCTACTTTCTGGAACACACTCAACTTGGCTTCCAGGATAGCCTGATCGTCTATCTTCCCACTCCTCACCCAGTCAATGGACTTGTCAAACACATCCAAAGTCTCTAAACATCTTGGATCTCTGTAAGAATAGTACTGCATTGCACCACTGCTTCCAACAGTTAGCCCTGAGCCGTAAGCACCGCCTTTCTCGCGGACCTCCGTGTGAAGGTACTTTGAGCTGACAACCCTGCACAGGATTCTCAAGGGGGCGAAATCGCTGGAGGTCAAAGGAACGGCCGGCAAGGCTTTGGAGACGTAGTTGACTGGAACTGGCAGAATGTTGTGTCTTTTCATAGAGGTAGGATGGAAGTCTACGTTATCCAAAAAGGGGCGTTGAGAGCCCCCCGCTTCTCCTTCAACCGAGGCTAAGAACTTCTCCAGATTCTGAACAGCAGCATCTCGCTGCGTTGGGACCATGTTTAAGGCACAGCGTATATTCGCCTTTGAAAGAACTAATTTGGCTACTTTTTGCACACCTTCTAAGATATTCCCAAATTGTCCAGCTTCCGTCATATTTCTCAGCTGCTTCACAAACGTCAATCCGTCCGTCTGTTCACGCAGCAGCAGTCCTGGGCTCAGACTCGACGCAGCGTTACCCATTGCATATGAATGGCCTGACTGGACCAGTGAGTTGATCGAATCTCCAGCAATGCTTCGCACAATGGTTTCTAGACGATTCAGGTCTTCAAGAGTGACCGTGTTAAAGACCTTTGTCCAGAGATCGAACATAGCGCTTGTATTTTGGTCTAGACAATACGAGCTCAGAATTATGCCTTCTTCAAAAGCATTGACTGAATCCGGCGACTCACAAATGTGGCTACCCACACTTAGACCACCGGTATTAAGCCCGATTTCTTGGTCAAGCTTTCTATAGTCCATCCCTTCTACTCCCATCTGTGTTGCGAGGTTACAGAAAAGGGGGAGGTACATTTTCAGGTCTTCTGGGACATGGCGAGTGGACAAGACAGACCTGAAATATGTTATTCCGTTCGTAGGCTGCTCACAAAGCTGCAATGGGGTGCCACCAAGGATTGCTTTGTCTAGATTCACCCTCTCGACATCATTATCAATGTCCCCAATGACAAGTGTAGGGAGTATCGAGATGTCTTCAGTTTCAGATTGTTTCTTGCTAAGCTCTCGCGCTAGTTTGACAATCTCTGTCTTGTCATCTGCAGTGAGACCTTCTGTTTTAGCCTTCAGCAGCTCACTTTCAAGCTTCTTCTGCTTCTGGTCAAATTCGAGATCAGGGTACATGACGCTGATAAGCTTATGTGAGTTTTTGACGAAATATTCATCAACTTTCTCTTGAAGGTAGCTGGGATTTTCCTTCATCTTATTTCGAAGCATCTGTAGCTTTTCGTTGATTTGGAGGACTTTCATAGGGTCGCAACCGTGGTTCCATGCCGGGGTCAGTACCATAGCAAGCCCAAGACCAAAGTTAGACTTCTGGTGCTTTAGGTTCAACTCGATTTTGTGCAGCAAAGCTTCAACCCTTTCAGATGGAAACCCGTTTTTCATGACGTCTTGGAGGGTCTCATCGATTTTGCGCAAAATGAGCTCAGTATCTTCACCTTTTACTCCCTGGAGTCCCACAGTGAATGTGGCATTCCTTGTATGAGAGTCATAACCAGTGACAGGAGTGTAGCCAATGCCGTAATTCGGTTCCAACAATGATTTATAGAAAGGTGAGTTTGGCCCATCCATCAACAAGGCTGATATCACTTGGAGAACCGCTGTCTCAAAGGAATCCCTTACATCATTCAAAGCATAGCTGACAGCAACCGTGGTTTGCTTGGCAGGTTCTGGTGCCATCGGGTCATTCCTGCACCTTACTTCAATTTTCTTAGGTGATGTCCATTTGGGTTCCAGTGGAACATGGTCTGCAGGATCTATCTTTTCGTACTTCGAAAGATATTCCTGATCTAGGAACTTCAGGTGCTCCACCAGCGAAAAGTTTCCATACGATAAGAAGCGAGCATTGCTTGGATGGTAGAACTTGGCATGAAAGTCTCTGAGTTGCTTCCACGTCAAATCTGGGATTTTCATGGGCTCGCCACCATAGTCAATAGAGTAAGTACTGCTAGGCAGCAAGTTGTTCACTATTCTCTGTCCTAGTACTGACTGAGGATCGGCGTAAACTCCTTTCATTTCATTGAAAACCACACCCTTGATGATGAGTGGTGAGTTCTCATCTTGAAGATTTTCTGGTTCAAGGCGCCAGCCCTCCTGAAGAAAGTCAAGCTTTTGCAACTTGGGCTTGAAAACAGCATCAAGGTACACAGACATCAAGTTGCGATAGTCTTTTTCATTTTGCGTGGAAAACGGATAAACGGTAAAATCGGGCCCAGTCATTGCATTCATGAAAGTTGACAATGACCTATTGAGCATCTTGAAAAATGGGTCTCGAACTGGATATTTATCACTGCCGCAAAGTACTGTATGTTCAAGGATGTGAGGAACTCCGGTGGAATCTGAGGGTATCGTCCGAAAACCCACAGCGAAGACGTTATTTGCATCATCTCGATTTAGATGCAGGTACTCTGCTCCTGTCTTTTGGTGGGTCAAACTAGTAGCAGTTATGAATAGTTCAGGTATTTCATCAACTCTATTCACTTTGAAGCCAGCAACATTCTGACCAACACTTAAAGAGTTGGTATTACAATGGTGTAGGCGATTCAATCTCCTTATGACAGAGGGAAGCTTGCTTGATAGCAGTTTCATGGCTTGTGTGAATCTCTTGGGACACCTGAAAAATCAGTACCAATTTCAGCATTCCTCCTTCCGTCATTAAAGCAAACAGAAACTACAATATTTTTATTCTTGACATTCGCCATTTCCTTTTTCCTTAATTGTGCATTTCTACTTGACTGGCTCTCTATTTGGGCAAGCTGCAGAAGTTCTACTGTTTCTAATTTAAATTTGTGGCATAAGCCCCTCGGAAGACAGATCCTACGTGGAACGTGTGGCACCATCAGAAGCCTTAACTAAGTGCTGGGAGAAATGGTGGGTTGTAGATTTGATGGTCTCACTCTTTTCAGTTTGAATCTGACTTCCCTTGTGAGATTGTTCACAGAAACAGGGCAAATACCTGGAGCTTGCAAATTGCTTGAAAAGGATAGCCTATGTCTAACCACAGTTAGGGCAGTATCCAGCATCTGACATAGTCAATAAACAGTCAAAGGGAAATTATTAAAATGAAAACTTAACATCTGCTGAAAGCCAAGTGTTTCAGCTTTCTTCACATATAACACCAGTACACCGTGCAGTCCCATGATATCAGTCCTATCCTACCCAGTGCCAAAATTTTCTGGTATTGCCCTGATGTTAAAAGAAAAAAAGTTCCAACCGTGCGGTAAAAAGTGATACCACACGGCTCAGTGCGGTAAAAAGTGATACCGCATGGTTGGTCGGTTCATCATGCATTTTCCCACACAGCCAGCCGTGCGGTAAAAAGTGATACCGCACAGCCAGCCGTGCGGTAAAAAGTTATAACGCACGGTTGGTCGGTTCATCAAGTTCATCGAGCATTTTCCCACAAGTACTGAAAAATAGAGCCTGATCTCCAAAAAATGAATAAAAGACATCACTTTCAGGAGGAAAAACAAAAAAACACTAAAAAATAATACAGTAAACAAAAATGTTGGAAAACGTTGTAGAAAAGTCTTTAAAAACTGAAAAAAAATGTTGCTTTCCTAGCCAGCCAACCTTGGTTATACTTTGCTACAGTCACATTCCCACTGGAAATGGAACTTGTCAACTGAAACACCATTACTTCCAACTTAGTCTAACTTGTTTTCCTCTAGTCTCCAAAAGGCAGCTACTGAGCAAATCAAAAAGTTCCTGATAGCCTAAACGTTTCATCATAATAAACACTGTTGCCACTTTTTCTGATGGAACCTGTGACTTTTGGCCAGAAAAAAACAATGATATTTTGGCACCTACGAAATTACGTCTTTTTCACAAACTATTAACAAGAAATCTCGCTATATCATCTTCACAATTATGCGCCTCAACTTTTATAATTCATTTTTGTATTTGTTGCTAAGGAGCCAGTCGCAGAGTTCTTGCTCACTCTGTCGAAGAAACGAAATGTATGATACATTGCAGAATTCTGCAACCAGTGGCAACACCGGTTTGAGCTTTATCAATTCTACCTCCCTCAGAATCTGCCGCTAGATGGCATCTACTTCACCACAAATAAAATAGATGGTGTCGAGTCATTTTGACATTTCAACAGTAAAGTTGGGTCTTCACCTTCTGGAATCTGGGTTCCCAGATTTTCCGAGATTTTTTTTGAATTTCTTCGGCGATACTTAATAATTCCGGAAATCTGGAAGTTCAAAAGCCCATTTTTTCCGGATTATTTTGATATACTTTCGGACCGGTTCATATTCCAGATACAATTTACAGAAGACGTCGAAGAATAATCTGGAAGCCCAGATTCCGGAAGTTCTGGGAGGTGAAGACCAGACTTAAGCTAGGATGGCAATTTCACTAATCAGAAATCCAGAAAAAGACGCTGCTCAACCAGCCCTTCAGCGACAACCTTGTGAAGGTAAAAGACAGTTGATAATGACAAACAGATAATTTTTAAGAAAAGACTGAAATAAAACAGTTGCTTTTTTACCGAATTTCCGCCAGGAGGTATCATGGGGCTGCAAAGTGTACTAGTGTTATAATCATTATCGCCCTTGCTTTTCTTTGGGCGATAATATATAAGAACAAAATAAGATTTATTTAATTTCATCTGTAATTTTTCTTTCTGTTACATTCAGATAGGCTATTTTAGACAATTATGACAGTAAAGAACATGGACACATCAATTGTTGTGATAAGGACAGCCTCTTAACTGACATTTTCTGTAAGATGAGCCTTAAGAGGCAATGGAAGAAACAGAAGAAATGGGTAAAGAATTCCTGGAACCAAGCTGCTTGTAAATAGCCTATGTCCAATCAAAGGTAGGGCAACACCAGCATCTGGCTGGCATAGTATATGGACAGACACTATTTAGAGTAGGCCTATGCCGGGGCTGGAACCCGTGGTCTCACATTCAACAGAATTCCAAATTATTATCTTTTAGTTAGCACAAGTCCTGGATAGCCCCAATACTAAGGAATCCCAATACCTTTTCAACTACTTTTTGCCTCATAATTAGTCTAATACCAAGCCCTGTGTAGGCCTATACACAGTTGGGTTCACAAAAAGATATAACTACACAAATTTCAAAATGCAATCTATACAGCTACTTGTGATAGTTGTGATGCCACACCTGAATAACTAAATGGAGCAGTGTAAGCACAGTATTTTGTACCCTGTATCAATTCTGTTTTTTTTTTTTTCCAAATGTTATTCTAAACCAAACTAAACTAAACTTTTTGTGTCATTGTGTTAATAGTGTTTTTGAAGAATGTTTAGTAATTTTGTTCTTTTCAACATTTTTATTTTCCCATTTTCTCTATTTTCTTTGTTACTCCAACAAGTGGATTAGAAAAAATTATTATTCTTACAATTATTAACAAAATAATGTCTCTAACACTCAGGGTCAGGCCAAAGCCCTTTATAACTCTACAGCTCAATGCCCAAATAGCAGCCCCGATATTAGGGTGGCCACACAGAGTACCATTGCCATTAGCGCACATTTGCTGATTTTATGTTGCCTAATGCTAGAAGATAAGTTGGCCCGTTTTTTTCATATTACTAAACAGGAGAGGTACCAAACTTCAGACAAGATTTCAGATTTCCAGAGGAATCTTTCTTTAGTGAAATCTATCTGGCTTAAAAAGAAACCAAAAATATGACGAACATACTAGATTGAAGCTAATAGAATTGGGGAAATACAATTTTACTTCAATATTTCTAGTTAAACATATTTTTATTTTCAAACAATATCAATATCACCCATTTTTAGCCTGAGGTCAGATTGCTTGCAAAGTGATGAAAAAGATAGAGTTAATAAAGCTAATAGCCAGAAAATCCCTTTTTAAACCAGGTTCAAAACAAAGAAAAGACATCTAATTTCAACATTTGGGACATATGTATTGAAAAAAAAAACAGATGTTGCTTCTTGACTGCCAGGACAACATGGAAATTCAATTTTAAAATTTTTACAGCACAATCTGAGGTAGCCTAGTGTAAAAACGAGGTCAGTCACCCCTCCTGTAC
Organism: Branchinecta lindahli; assembly: GCA_023053555.1. Lineage (NCBI taxonomy): Eukaryota > Metazoa > Arthropoda > Branchiopoda > Anostraca > Branchinectidae > Branchinecta > Branchinecta lindahli. The sequence continues at coordinate 18,415,205 of JAKZAO010000006.1, read as the reverse complement.
AATCAATATCACAAGAAAATTGAGCCATTTTAAAGAACTAACATGCTTAGGGAACTCGGTTGATACCAAGGAACAAAAGGCAGCAGTTGTTATCACCATCATATTCAGCTTTCATAGCCTTTGATGATCATATTCATATTCTCTCTTGTAATCCATTTATTATCCAATGCAAAAAAACAACACTCAATTCATCATTGTGGCCCCAAACAGATGCAAAGCTGACATCCCAAACATTTCCCTCAAAAATTATATTTGGCGTGAATCAACACGGATCCAGGAACACTAGCTAGGGTATGCCCCAACACACAGCCAACACATAAGCATTTCAGCATCAGTACAGTAGAGGTATGCTTATATGAATGCTTGTTGACTTCGGACTTTGCATTTTCATGCACTTGCTGACTCTAAAGCTAACTACCCGTTAGCCAACATAGGTAAGACGGGCAGCTGAAAACACCTGTGCAGGTATTTTCGATCTTCAGCCTACCATTCAGCCAAAAACTGCAGTGTTCACATTAAAGTAATTGTTCACATAAGCATACAGGAGGGGACCTCATTTTTACGAAAATGTTAAAATGAAATGTACAAGCTGTCCTGACAGTCAAGAGGCAAAATATGACTTTATCAAAGTCATGTGTCCAAAAATATTCAAATTCTGTGCCCTTTTCTCCATTTTGTAGCTGTTTTTAATGATCTACTTACGAAAGCAGACATCAAAGTCTAGGGACGCCGTAGGCCATTCAACCACCATCAGTTTCCAGGCAAAGGACCCTCCTTGAGCCCAGCCTCTCAAGTCGAGCCAAGCTGCAGCAAGAAAAAGTCTAGAATGGTCAGCGGGTCCCAAGACTATACCATAGAAGGAAGGAAAAGCTGTTTTCTGCCTATTGACTTCGCTAACTCTTCCTTTTTCGTCATTTTTAAGTCAAAGGAGGTGAGGTTAGAATGAAGTAATCTTGTTTGAAAAGAAAATTGTGTTTAACTAGAATACTGAAGCAATATTTATTTATCCAATATGTAAACCATTCAATTAGCTTCAGTCTAGTATTTAATATTTTTGTCATCCTGTTACCCATCCTGTACCTCTCTACTGTCACTGTACTGTGCCTGCCCATGCTCCAGGCCATGGTGCCCTAACATACATACATGGGTTGGCATATCCTATCCCTCCCACAAATTAAGTGAAGTTAAGAAAGCCAAAAAATAATACCTTTCCTTTGGCTTTGATTATATAAGAGAAATTTCAATCTCTAAAAGCAGCTCAACTGACTTGATTCAGATCAAAATTCATAACAAAACTCAATACAAAGTGCTGAACTAAATTTTATTCAGCATGTTAGTAAATTTTTAGTCAGCCTGTAGTTAGAATGCCAGGCAAATAACTGTAATGAGTTTATGAATTTACTGAATTATTCTATGACTGATGTTTACCGGACTAACCGAAAGATCGTGCCGGACTACTAATATTTTCTCTGAAGTTATACTAGACGCAACATCGGTTTGTGGCCGAACTTTTGTTGCTCAGTGGAAGGCCTTAACAGAAAAGAAAACAATTTCTTGGTAATTTTCCCCCTGTTTTCTCCAACAGAAATACTTTTATTTAGCATTTCTGTAGCATTTTCTGTTTTTATTTTTATTTTGACTCTAGTAAGTTCTACCTGAGATCTGGAAGTTGTTTGTCTACGTCAAGTCTACGTCACCAGTTTGTAACCGGTATGGAGTCGGACGAAAACGTGAAAAATGAGCCTAGAAATTGAGAAATATCTGCTCTTTTTCGTGCTTTTCTCTGGAGCTTTGAGCCAAAATGTGCATAGGAGGTTTGAGTATAAGTTCTCCTTCAAGCCTCCTTATTTGGCACAAAAAGATGGAACTGTTCCCTTCTGGCAGTATTCAGGAAGTAAGCATTAGAAAGCAGCTGTCTTCTTAATTTAATTTAGGGTGGCCACAAAAACACCTAGTGGCAAAAATTGGCGATTTTTTTGTAATGAATGCAGGAATTGCTGTGAATTTTCCTGATCAGTTTTACCTATCTAAAACATCTTCAAAAAATATTTTGAAAATACCATTGCATTCAGGACAAAATTGTCTGTTTTGTAAGGCCATCAGTAAGATGTCCTAGCTATTTAATATTATTTCTTAATATTCAATGTAAATTTAGATGTAAAAAAAAGTAGCTGAACTTGACTACAAAAATTTGTTGATACTAGGGAGGAAAAGTCAGCAGCCTATAGCAGCAATAGGTCTATTGGACTATAACCTTAATGATCTTATTCATGTTATCTCATCTAACTCACTTGCTGGGGCTCCCCATGCACTCAAAACCAGCTCAAAATACCCAGTTTTATAGAATTTCATTGAAGCACATAGTTCCAAGCTGGTCACTAGATGGACAAAACCCTAAAGTCAATGGATGAACATAGGCATTTTCTTATGTAAAATACTGTTTTCTAAAGAAGATTTAGGATGCTTAGAGGCAAGATAGAGAGGTGATTTTGGCCTCAAATCAAAGCTAAAAGATAGGAGAATCACATTCTGATCTTCAACAGCTCAGGTTTGATTAAAAAAAAATTTACTGGCTACCCTATTTAATTAACTTAAAGTCTCAGTTATTTAATTAGTACTACCTGTGTTTGAAGGAGTTTCGGAGCAGCTTCAGAGACATAGGGTCAGTCATGCACAAATCCTCAATTTTTGGGCATGGTGCCCCAACGTCAGGGCATGCCCCAACCCAAGGTATGGGCATGGTGCCCATATGACGTTGGGGCACCATGCCCTGGAGCATGGGCATGGAACTAGCATGGCACCCCCATGATATTTGGTTGAACTGAGATTGATCGCATACCTAAATAGGGCGTTCTTCCTCTCCTAGGGCTAGACCACAAGATACTTGATCTTATGTTCTATCTAACCTCTTTTTCCAATTTTAAAAATATTAGAGAACTTCCAAGAAATTTAGCCATGAATGAATTCCCATTTTTCCCTGGAAATGGATAGGTAAACCAATAAGAAAAAGTGGTCTTGATTAAAGGCTAAATTTCTTGGAAGTTCTCTAATATTTTTAAAATTGGAAAAAGAGGTTAGATAGATCATAAGATCAAGTATCCTGTGGTCTAGGAGAGGAAGAAGGCTCTATTTAGGTATGTAATCAATCTCAGCTCAACCAAATATCATGGGGGTGCCATGCTAGTACCATGCCCATGCTCCAGGACATGGTGCCCCAACGTATGGGCACCATGCCCATACGCTGGGGCATGCCCTGACGTTGGGGCACCATGCCCAAAAATTGAGGATTTGTGCTTGACTGCATAGGGTGTGCCTTCATAGGCCTAGGCTTAAGTGAAAAAAGCTGATAGGTTGGTACAGCCTGTATAATGTACCTATCAGCTCTATATGACCTATCAGCCCTGTCCTATCACTACAGGGCTGATAGGTCAAAATGTTGTTGAAGAAGGTCTAGAAGTTGGGAAAAGTCCAATAAGTGTACTTATGGTGTCCAATTTTGACTGACAAACTGATTTTTTCATAAAGGTTTTAACTTATGAACTTCAGGCTTCAGCCAGTTGTAGCCATAACATGATTCCAGATACATCATTTCGCCAAACTTAGGGGAGGCAGTGGTGTAGGCTATTCTGGATCAGGGGCATCATGACTGGAGGGAGAGGGGGGATGCCCCCCCCAGTGTTGTCTGCCAGTTGATAAAAAATATCCGAGTGGCGCGAAGCACTGTGATTTTTTTAAGAACAGTTGATTTTTTTATGAAAACAGTCGTTTTTCCTGAAAATCAGTCGATTTTTCATCAAAACAGTCATTATTTCTGGAAATCAGTCAATTTTTTTTCAAAACTGTCGTTTTTTTTCTTGAAAACAGTCATTTTTTCTGCAAAAACAGTTGGTAAATACCTTGCCCCCCCAAACATTTTGACTAGTAACACCTCTGTTCTGGATCATTAGCTCGGTCTGATAAGGTCAAAGTTTGGTGAAAGCCCTTATTAAGATCAAATTTATGCAACTGCCTGTCATAATGTAATGATGTCTTCAGGCATTATTGATTGCCTCAACCATTGCTTGGAGTATTGCACTCAAATAGGATAAAAAAATGATCATGGCATCTATGCTACATTCAGAGGCATTTTTCTGGCATAATGTGATGTGTTTAGAATCTTGTCACAGAAACAGAAGTGTATACCACACATTCAACTCACACATTGAAACTCAGGAAATGCTATTTTGTCTATATTTTGGGAGAGGTAATTTCAAAGGCCTGAAAATAAAAACAGTGTTAAGATAAAATTGCAATATATATATCTATCTTTTAATGAATTGATTTATGATTTATTACACACTACCTAATGGTAGGAGTATATAACGTGATGTGTTTAGAATCTTGTCACAGAAACAGAAGTGTATACCACACATTCAACTCACACATTGAAACTCAGGAAATGCTATTTTGTCTATATTTTGGGAGAGGTAATTTCAAAGGCCTGAAAATAAAAACAGTGTTAAGATAAAATTGCAATATATGTATCTTTAGATCTTTGAATGAATTGATTTATGATTTATTACACACTACCTAATGGTAGGAGTATTAGATGTCAAAGCAGTATAGTAAAGAAAAAAACAACTAAAATCTACAAAAAACACAAAATTCAAGGACTGAACTGGCCAGGCAGGAAGGCAGCTGGGCGGTGATAAAAGTTTTTTGTCACCGTAGGGTGAACTCGGGAAAGTCCGGCCACGGGGTAAGTCCGGCCATTTCACCTCTCGTCTGTGTTTTTTGGGATTTATTGTGGCTGACTAGCCTCTTTTCATCCTTAAGGGTAGCGCTTGGGAACAGTGTCAGAGATTACCACCACTGTATTTACCTCGCGGAGTTACTACAGGTTGAAAATTCGAGGACGGGCATTTTTATGGTTCCAGGGTAGGGGACTCTGTCAGTTTTTCTCGGAGATGCTATCAGTTGTAGCTTTTTTGGAAGTGTACTTAGAATCTATGGTGATTGACGAGTTCCCCAGAATATTTCCACATTTTATTCTGCATAGCTGCTTGACATAGATGGATGTCCGGACTTACCCCCAAAGAGAATGTGTTTTGGGTAAGTGCTTCCGCCGTACTAACGGCCGGCCGTACCGTGACTAAGGGAAAATCAATGGTTCTTACATGTGGTGGCTTCTGTCGATGATATAGTCTGATTTTAGAAATGCATTCATAGTGGTCGCAGCATGCTCTACAAGATGTCAGGCTCCAATTATTTCTATCTTCAAAAATAAAAAAGATAGATGGGGTGGCCGTACTTACCCCAAATTTGGGGTAAGTCCGGCTATTCTGAGATGTCATAGTTAGAAGGACCACGGAACTTAACTGAGTGAAGTTATCACGAAACCAAGATATGCAAAATATCCGCAAGAATGTCAACTAGCCTAGAGATACTTCCATCCGAGTCCGACATTCACAGCAAATCTTCCATCACGCTTTTGAAGAAAAATCAACAGCAAATCTTCCATCACGCTTTTGAAGAAAAAAGCATAGTAAATGGCCGGACTTTCCCGAGTTCACCCTATAGAGTAGAGAACACCAAGGAAGAGGTTGGATGAGAAGAAAGATCTTCTCTGTCTCTGTTCAGGATGATTTTTCCATATCCCGTCTTACGTGACATTTGCAGTCAAGATAACAGCTGTTTCGCACATTTTGTTAAGGATTGTTGAGACCAACATTTCCAACCGTTTCAATGAGGTTTGAGCTTGCACCAGGCTCTTTGCAACTTCAGAAGTAGATGTTGAATCTTTAAGCTCTGTGTGCTAATTTTTCTTTTCGTCTTTTATATCCATATCTTTTATTTCCAAATAGGCCTGTATCAATTAAGTTCTTCATGCTGGGTACAGCTTTTACTGGTTATGGATACATTGCTATGCTGTGGAGGTTGCCTGGTCTCCTCTTTTGGAGTAGTGACGATTACGGGATTAAAAGTCGTCTTACAGATTTGGTCGACGTGTTCCTTTGACTAGGCTATACTAGTATTCTAAAGCCCATCTTGTGTTATAGATGCCATTGCCAATGAAGAAATGCTACGAGTTACTCCATCTCTAAAGAGCCAGAGTGGTAAGTAAGCAATAATTGTCTGTCTAAAAGGAGACATAGCCAAGACTTCATTAGTTATTCATATACCTGTTCATTCATTTCTAACTTAAATAGATTAGTGAAAAAATTGTCATCAACACCCAGAAGCTGTACTTGTGCAGGCTTGTCACACAACATGTCATTGAGAGTCAGTAATTCAAAAGGAGAATCTCCATCTTCTCAGTATAGCCTATTCATGCTAACGTAATGTGGCTATGCAATTCTTTTAAGTACCAGTCCTATTTCCAGAAGTCCTGCACTAGCTTCTTTCTTTGTCACTGGAGTACTCACTGGTGTTCTCTGGTTTTTCCTGTAAGGCGTCTTTGGACTCACCAATGTCTGAGGTATTTGACGAACGCGCCTGCTCTTACATCCTAAGCTTCTTTGTTTTAAAGTTTAGTCAGTCTTTAATTTTTTTAAATTAGGCTGACTGTTGAAATTCTGACTGTTCGTTTTCAAAACGAGCAAATTATCTGTAAACATACCCGAAGCGCTAGTAACGACTCAGAAGTCAATGCATTCTTCTGTAACAGTTGTTTGTATGTAACAAGTGGGCTACAGACAACAATTATGACTATTATGATCGGGTAGAACTATGGTCGAAACTCAGGCCACGTCGGGGCCGTTGTCTCGTTCGCCAAACTAGATGATGGCCGACGATCACACTATATAGAATTCGGGAACCACTTGCTGCTTTCCTTACCGCCAGAGTACTTACTAGTGGTCTCTTTTTTTTCCTATAAGTCGTTTATAGATTCACTGTTGCCTGCTCCCTAGTGTTATAACCCTTTTCAGACTCACCAGTGTCAGATTTTACCTCACCAATGCGGACTCACCCTAACCTGGTCGGAAGGTAGGTTCTAGCAAGAACAAATAATCTGTCAGAACCTTCGTCTCCCTATCTCTGTAATATGACTATGCGGAGTCGAGTATTTCCCCATAACCTATCCGCTACGAACGAGCGGAGGTTAGTAACTACGCGCCACATCACGTTTCGTTACCTCTACAAATAGCTAAATCGCTGTCAACCCGCGGGAGAGGAAAAGGAGAAGTCGAAGCTGATTGGTTCAATGGACGCGCTCCAGAGCGGGTCAGCGCGCGGAGTACGCCTCCTTCACCATTTCTTGTGCGATAAGCAACGGCGAAGACGGAAGAGGAGTAAACGGGTATCAACATTAGCTCAAAGCTAGAGTAAATACCTCTAGGTCCGCTCAGTTTTGTCGGGGTTTTCATAAAGACAGAAGTTCTATCTGATTATTTATTCTTGGTTCTAGTGAGGTCGTTTATTCTTGGTTCTAGTGAGGTCACGAGGAGAAGGTGAGACCAAAAAACTACTTATAAACACAAGACACTAGTGAGCAAAACACAAAAACTACTAAAAGCGTATTTCTCGCCCTTGTACCAGGGACTTATTCCCCGTATTCTCGCGAGTCCCCACGGACGGGGAAATGCCCCGATTGTCACCACCATCATCAAAAAGGGACTCCCTTTCTGATTCGGTGGGGAGTCGATTTCGGAAGTTACTGGTGTTGTTGGATTTTGAAAAACATGTTCGGGATAATAAGACTTGTTTTTGACGGAAATGCACTTGTTTTAGTGTGGTTGTGATTTTTTTTTTTGTAAATAATAAAAATTAAAAATTAAGTTAAAACAACCAGAATAAACAAAATTAAAAATAAAGTGGACCGTGTATCCTACTTTACAAACTAATTCCGTCAATTTGAGTATTTTTGTTTCGATTTTCGGATTATTCCCTGTGTCCTTATTTTGTCTGTTTGGGAGTCCCCAGCAAGTGACTTCCTCGTGATACCCTTTGACTCCCCAAGGAGTCCCCGGGGAATGGCGAGAGTATGACGAACGCGACTTCTCTTGACACAAGTTGGACAACACCGACATCAGCACCGTACAAAGTTAAACAACGTCAAATCTCTACTGTACGTTTGTTTCTTTTTTTAGGTCAAGTCTGGACTAAAAATGCTGTAAACTTTGACTGGTGGGAAGTGGAAATGATTTTCCGAGTCACTGGTCGAGGTCGAATCGGTGCTGATGGTTTGGCCTTTTGGTACACAGAGGAACGAGGATCAGCTGGCCCTGTCTTTGGCTCAAACGACCAATGGAAAGGACTTGGCATATTCTTCGATTCCTTCGATAATGACAACAAGCACAATAATCCATACATTATGGCAATGCTGAACGATGGAACTAAGCTCTATGATCACCAGAAGTAAGTATTTGCACATTATTTTTACTGTTTAACGAATAAGAGCCAACAAAAACCACTAGCATGCGCAAAAACTAACACCTAAACAAAAATAAGACCGTTACGGAGACTCCCTTGTTGTGAGGATGGCCGTGTGGTAGGCGAAGTTATGATTCCTGAGGTGTGGGCTAAAACATTCTGACACCATAGGTGCCCACTAGCCCCAGGACCAGTCAGGAAACCGGATATAAGGGACAAGGAAATGCTAGTTCAGCCGCAGTCAATCCAGAAGTCCCTAATCAAGCTGGTTCACACATCCTAACGAAGCTGGAGTTCACATATCCAGTCAAGCCCGGGGCCTACTAGCCGAGATGGACCATTACAGCTATTCTACTTTACTTGCAAAACATTTACAGAGGAGAACATTATATAAATATACAACACTTATGATATCTTAAATTACTTACGAAATAGCTGTTAGCGGGTCAGCGCCGGAAAGAGAAGTGTCGGAAAAAGTGAGTCATGCTCTTGGCGTGAGTCATAATAACCAAAGAGTTAACAAGAGTACGGGAAGCGGCCGCGACAGTATAAAACATTAAACATACGGCAACGGAAGGGAGTAACGCTGCCTAGCGGCGGCATAATTAGAAAGTACGGGATGCAGATGGCATCACCGTAACATACCTCCCCTCCATATTGAGTCCGTGACCCACGGACTTAAAAGTTAAGCACCAGATTAACAAAACTTTTGGCATCCATCTGCTAAAAGTTAACCGTAAATGTTACATAAATCTGACCTTAAACCCAAATTAGAATATTATTTTTAAAGTTTAGAAAAAGAAATACAAGAGGGTGGAGTGAAGATGTAGAGTCGGTATGGTGGTTCGTCAGCGTTGTGGTTTGAGGGGTCAGCAGGTAAGGACATGGCAGAGGCGGATGGTGCTGGTGTTGCTGGAGCGGCGTAGGCGATGGGTGGTCTTGCAGCGGGGAAGATGTTGGTGAACAAGTGGGGTCGTTAGCTGGTACCGGTATCACAAAAGCAGATGGTGCTGGTGTTGCGCTGGAGCGGTGTAGATGGTGGGTGGTGGTGTTGCATATGCAAGCGGAAAAGATGTTGTTTAAAGCTGGAGGTGGTTTTAATAAGTTAGGTGGCTGAAGACTGCAGGTTGGCTGGGCAGGTGGAGCATACTCTGGCGAGATGTGCATCGCAGAGCTGGTACGGGAGCTTTAAAAGGCGCTGGATAGGAAGGTGTTGGTTCAGGCGCTGGATGAGAGGAGGTTCCTGAACCTGGAGGTTAAGGCGCTGGATGAGCTGGAATAACTTGTGTTGGCTAAAGCTGGAGGTGACGCTGAGCAAGTTGGTGTTGTTTATAGTTACGCTGAACTGATGGAATAGGCAATTGGTGGGAAGGTGATGGTGCTGCTTCTGCTGGAGTTGCGCTGGTGTGCTGTGACAGGCAGAGCTGGTGCTGCGTATGCTGTTGTTGCGCTGGGCTGCTGGAATAGGCAATTGATTTGCTGGGGATGGTACAAGTTGCGCTGGATTGCTGGAAATTGTCGAAGTTGCACTCGGCTGCTGATGTACCGCGTATATTGATCCACCCTCAGGGGAAAATAAAAAGAAAGGAACAGGGGATTGTTTTTATAGTTTAATTAATTTTATGTAATATTAAGTGAATTCTATAAAGTAAAAAAAAATAAATGGTCAGATTCTTCGTATATAAAGGATACGAAAACAATTATACCACCCGATGTCCACCCAATAAAAGAAAAACCACCCGAATGCCAGTTTGGGGTAAAAAGGTGCCAAACTCCTAAGTCCTACAAAACTTCAAATAAATAAATAATAAATAATATTAACCAAAGTGGATAATGGCAGAAGGCTTAATTTAATATAACGGCAAAATGCCAAAAATTAAATAGACATGGAGACAGAAGGCCAACATAACAAACACAATAAATATATATATAACAGTGGCAAAATACCACAAAATTCATAAGGATGCCGTCAAGATCGACATATACTTTGCCGTAAGGACATAGTCTACAAACAATACGCCACGAAGGCAACGACAAGAAGAAAAACCTAGAACGTATCGGCCGAACAGGGCCGAACATTTCTTCATACATGAAGAAAAGGCGAACATTCACATAGCCAAAACTGGCGTTTGACGCACAGGCCGTACAAGGGGTAATACAAAACTATCACAATAAGGGGGGAAATAATATAGAGCTAATAGAAAATCTGCCATGACGGCCTTGGGGCTATGGTGGCCACAGGTATACAAAAAATAAGCCGATGGCTACGCTCGGCGGGCATACAAAAAAACTGGCGCAAAAGTTCAACGCGGTCGTAGTTTCGCCGGCAGCCACGGAGCGCTCTTCGCATAAACATATATACATGGTCTCGTCCGATAAGGTCACTTAGGGGTAGGGCTCGACTGGAATCGGCGGCGCGATTGGTATCCATGGCTAGATCGCCAAATGGAATTATTGCTGGTCTATTTTAAAGTTGGAGGAGTAGTGCAGATCGAAGTGATGGTCTTGAGTTCAGATGGTGTTGACGGGTATGACGCTGCTGGATTTTCGGAGGGCTGGGAAGGTATACTGGACCCATAGGGGGGAGACGGCAGGGAGTCGGGGGCGGTGGTGGCGGCGGAAGATACTGTGTGATTGGCCTCGCCGGCGGCTGCGGCGGCGTGATTCGTCTCATCGGCGGCGCCATGACGCTCGGAGACGCTGGGACCTCAGGGCCATTGCTTCTTGTGTCGCCACCTGCGTGCCGTGCGGAAAAATCTATACAAAAATGTAAACAAGTTTTTGGAATGATTGGACAGTGGACCAGACCACTATGAATTAAAGATTAACTGATAAGGTTTCAACTGGTTGAAATCAAACTGGATTTGGTACATTTGATTTTATTTTATTTAATGTGTACTCGGGTTAGAATTTACGAAAATGCGTTGAACCTGAACCGAAAGTCGTTCCGGAAAGCTTACGTATGTCATATACGAATCATTTATATGAAAACAAAAATTTTAATAATTAGAGACGATACGGCACGGGGCGGCGACTGGCGAGGGTCCACCAGCGGTGACGACACCTGTAAGAGAAGGATGCATGCTCGGAGGGACACTCCGGCGTTACTGGCCGGGGCCAATCGCTTCTCATAGTATCGTTCTGCCCCGTATAGCCTATTTCGTTAGGGGATAAAGAGAAAAACGTACTAAGTAGGGGAGGGAACATATCAGGCGTGATGGGCCTTAACACTGGCGCTACCGAATCTGGTTGTAATACTGGTGGCGCCACCATCGTCTGTTCCAGTACTGGGCATGGAAGAGACGAGAGATATTTCTTAGCCGATGCGAACGGTGGTAAATCTGGCTCCGTACAAACAGGCACAGTAGGTAAGGTAGGTGCATAAACTCTTCGCTCTGGGCATGGCAACCTTGGACCAGATTTCTCTAAGCAGTCATAATGGACGACTTGTTTTTCGGAACCGAATTTCTGGATTTCGTAATTTCGGCCTCCGTTAAAAACACGAACAACACTGTAAGGTCCATCTTTACGCACTTCTGAAATTTTTGACCCTATACCAAAGGCGGGGGGGAATTTCAGAAAAACCATGTCCCTAGGATAATATGGGGTGAAATTCTGACAATCTTTGTCGATAGAAAGGAGCGAAAGGTCACTTTTTCGTATTCGAATTTTTGACAGAGATTGGTTCTCCGCTATAAATTCGACTGTACCATCTGGGAGAACGTGGGCGAATTGGGGATGAACCGTAATTTTTCGGGCCTGTAGAGCTGCATTGCCCTTAATTAAAACAGTTCTCGTACCAGGAGGCAAACCGACAATTTTGCATTTAATTCGTCTCGAATATTGTGGCCTAATCCGATGGACGCTCTTTAATGGGAGTACTTTTCCTCCTTCCTGTAAATCAACTGTACAGGTTTTAGGTCGGTCTGAGACACTCAAAACAGTCAACCCTTGTGAGCAAGAAGGACGTGGTGCTGGGATCGGTTTGAGGGGGAGTACGGATGGACGAATATTCGGTAGAACCCCGAATGACGGTTCTAAAGAAACGTGGCACGCTGGGGGTTGTGGTTGGTCCTCAATATGCGAGTCTGGTAGTGGTTGACAGTCCCGCAAATACTGAGACCAACCAAACCAAGGTTGAGAGAAGGATCTTTGGTGGGGAAGGGAAACGCCATGGTTCGCTGGGAGTTGTGGTTGGTCCTCAATATACGAGTCTGGTAGTGGTTGACAGTCCCGCAAATACTGAGACCAACCAAACGAAGGTTGAGAGAAGGATCTTTGGTGGGGAAGGGAAACGCCATGGTTCGCTGGGAGTTGTGGTTGGTCCTCAATATACGAGTCTGGTAGTGGTTGACAGTCCCGTAAATATTGAGACCAACCAAACCAAGGGTCTTGACGAGGATGAGGTTGAGGATCCCGTAAAAACTCATTTTTGAGATTTGTCTTAGAGGCAAGTAGCGGTGTGCGGGGTCGAGGGACAGGAGGGAGAGGAGGATTGAGAACATTTTTCATTTTGCAAAGCCGTAATGAAGGTAAGTGGCCATAGAGCGAAAGGACAAAACAAGCCAAATCGCCAGAAAGATCTTATCTCAAAATTCAATTGAGAAAAATAATAGCAAAAAAAATACAGAAAAATGGAAAATAACACTTACACAAAAATATTTGAACAATGGAGGGGAACAAGCTCGACTGGACGTGTGAACTAAGACTAAGCTAAGACGCAGAACCAACTTGATGTCTAACCAGGATTTTTATTCCATGAGAAATAAAATAGAAAAAAAAAGGTGTGGCATGAATACATGACATTAACCTTAACTTTAATTTCAAAAAAAAAATAGGCCAGAGGCATTATGCGAAATCACCGCATCCGGATGGCGAATAAACACACACACGCTAGATGGCGACCGAAATGCAAGAAACCTGAAAGAAAAAAGAAAAAAAATGGTGTGGGGGGGGGCTGATAGAGGGCACGATCGGCGAGACGCACATAACGTCTATGTGGCAACTGAATGCTCACATTTAGACCACAAACAGTCAACATTCCATTAAAAGTGTCACCAATGTGAAGAGCAATGTACATTCTTGGGAAATTATCTATTTCCGCAAGAAAAAAAAATGTACAAAAGATTTACCATAAAAAAAACTGGCCAATAAGGGAAAGGGAAAAATAGCATGAGCCGAAGAAATGCCACAAGTACAGAGACCAGGGCTTGAAAATCATGCCGTAAGGGCAACGTCAAAAGTCAGTAAAAAAAAAATATATAAGAAACTTCGGGGAAAGTTGATTTTAGTCCAGATAAACATGGCTTTCACAAAAAAAAATCTTATGTCAGAGACGCTAACAAAATAATCATAAGGGAGGTGGGAATAATCGCAGGCAAAATTACGTTTCCGGGTACCTGAAAAATGAAATCTCCCGCGAATGCTAAGTAATCAGTGATACCGCAAGCACTCATTGTCGGTGTAAAAAGCACTGATCTGAAATATACGCGGCGATATGACGCAATGATGTACCCGAGAATAAATTATTTAGCCGATACGATGTCGATCTGCAGTCTGTGGCGCGAAAAAACACTCACTCGACGACAAGAAGATAATGGAAATAAGGGGATGGAAAAAGGGATGGAAAGATCGCGGTCTGTAGTGCGGCATACACATACAATGACGACCGAGAAAATCCTGAAGGGGGCGGGAAAAAGAAAATTCGCAATCAGTGGCGCGTAATACACTCACATGACGATCCGAAAAATCCTGAAAAGGCAGGGGAAAGAGGGGGGGGGGGGAAGAAAATTCACGGTCAGTGGCGCGACCAGGGGCGTCACTATGGGGGGGGGAGGGGGGGGGGGACTCCCCCCCCCAAAGGTCTTGAGAAAGTACTTTCGTCGGGCGAAGCCCGGCGAAAGTTCACTTATTTGTCGGCGCGAAGCGCCGGCGAACACAGAAGAAATAAAATTTTGTATGCTTTTGTCGGTCGTCGGTTGACTCGTCGGCGCATCAGGTTATTTTTACGCAAGAAATAAAACCCTGCAAACATTTGTCGGGCAAAACGCTGAAGAAATCGCAATCTGCATGCTTTTGTCGGCTTCTCTTCGGCACATAGGGTTCTTTTTATACATAAGGAATACTGAAGAAATAAAATTTTGTATGCTTTTGTCGGGCTTCGGTCGACTTGTCGGCACATCAGGTTCTATTTATACGTAAGGAATCAAATTCTGCAGACTTTGTCGGTCACACGCTGGAAGTTCAAGTCTCATCGGCACAACGGGTTATTTTTAAACGTATGAAGTCAAATTCTGTAGAGTCTAGTCGGGCAAAACACAGAAGAAATCAATGGCTGTATGGATTTGTCGGGCGTCGGTATTCTCGTCGGCACATCGGGTTCATTTTACACGTAAAAATCAAATTCTTTAAACGTGTATCGCGCGCATCCAGAAAGTTTAAGTTTCGTCGGCACATCGGTTTCTATTTACACATAAGAAATAAAGTTCTTCACAGTCTTGTCGGGCAAAACACAGACAAAATCGAATTCTGAAATACTTTTGTAGGGCGTCGATATTCTTTTCGGCACATCGGGTACTTTTTATACATAAGAAATCAAATTCTACAAACATTTGTCGGTGCAAATTTTTCCGGGAAAAAAGACAGATTTAAAAAATTTCGCCTGCGGCGCTTGGTTGAACTTCTTCTGGGTACAATCGTTGGAAGCTTCGCTTTTTAGCGAAAGTTTTAAACGAAAGCCCAGTATGTGAATTTCAATATACAAATTTACGTCAAAGGGACAATCTCAACTGATGCATTACAGTTAGTTTTACACAAATTTCGCCTGCGGCGCATTTTGTAGTATTCTCTATTTGGAAGAATGGTGTTTCACTTAGTTGGCATTTTAAGATCGAAATTCTTGGGGGTATGAAACACTTGTATGGTAGGTACAGCTAAATTTTTCCGAAAAAAGGTTATAGATTTGAAAAATTTGCCTGCGGCGCATAGTTTAACTTGTTCTGGGTACAGTCATTGGAAGCTTCGCTTTTTAGCGAAAGCTGAAATGAAAAGCCGAATATGCGAATTTTAATGTACGAAATTGCATTAAAGGAATAACCTCAACTGATGCATTATAGTTAGTTTTAACCCGATTCTATTCTATGCTGGGGGGAAATGTACGCCGTTGCCGCGAACGGCGTTTTTTGTCGGCACATTTGTTAATCCGTCGGCACAAACCGGACGTCCCCCCCCCAAAGGTAAAAGGCTAGTGACGCCCCTGGGCGCGACACACACTCACTTGGCGACCGGGAAAATTCTAAAAGTGGCAACAAGTGAAAAAAAAAAATACAAGGGAAGCTCCGACATGAGTGTAATTTTCATTTAAGGAGGAAGGCCGGCAGGAATATCAAAGACCAAAAATACAACAACATTTCCAACCAAAATTGATGAAGAAAAACAAAAATCCGTACATATGAAAAATAGAAAACCTAAACCTACATTTTTGTTCTGGACTGACCGGGCTGAAGCATACAGAAAAGAGAAAATAAGGGAATTATTTGTATTTTACTAAGTTAAGGGCTGGGCTTTAAATGGGTGGGCAAAAATTATTTCGGGCGCGAGTCCTCCTTATTATAAAAAAAATAAGGGTTTAAAAATAAACATCCCACTTCCGATACCATTGTTGTGAAGATGGAATGGTATGGGTGGGAAAATACAAAATCCCACTTCTGGCAACATTGTTGTGAGGATGGCCGTCTGGTAGGCGAAGTTATGACTCCTGAGGTGTGGGCTAAAACATTATGACACCATAGGTGCCCACTAGCCCCAGGACCAGTCAGGAAACCGGATATAAGGGACAAGGAAATGCTAGTTCAGCCGCAGTCAATCCAGAAGTCCCTAATCAAGCTGGTTCACACATCCTAACGAAGCTGGAGTTCACATATCCAGTCAAGCCCGGGGCCTACTAGCCGAGATGGACCATTACAGCTATTCTACTTTACTTGCAATACATTTGCAGAGGAGAACATTATATAAATGTACAACACTTATGATATCTTAAATTACTTACGAAATAGCTGTTAGCGGGTCAGCGCCGGAAAGAGAAGTGTCGGAAAAAGTGAGTCATGCTCTTGGCGTGAGTCATAATAACCAAAGAGTTAACAAGAGTACGGGAAGCGGCCGCGACAGTATAAAACATTAAACATACGGCAACGGAAGGGAGTAACGCTGCCTAGCGGCGGCATAATTAGAAAGTACGGGATGCAGATGGCATCACCGTAACACCCTGCTTTGGACCCGCTTTGCCTAGGTCCAAGTCCAACAAAGCGTAAGACAGATGAAAAAATCGGCCGCGAAAGCACCGCAAGAACCAGATAATCAGAAGCAAGTATACTGATCTGGATATAAAGAGAAGATTTTGTGTGCAGTTCCTCAAAAGATGAGAGCCATCTGGTGAGTTGTGTAACTAAATTGGGTAGAGGCACCAACTTGCATCTCAATGAAGGGGAAGAGTGTGAAGAACCAACAAGGTTTTATATAAAGCTCGAAGAGACTTCATTTTCATCCACACATCGAGCTTGAAAAAAGCTAAAATTGGGGGGAGCAATTGAGTGAAAAATTATTGTTGCTAGTTGTCGTGCACAGTGATAGATTTGTTTCGTAAGGAGTTAAAGGAGATGAATAAAGATGGATTTTTGCTGGATTTTTGTTTACTTGTTATTCAAACTTGGGTAAGCCTGCCGGTTTGTCACCCATTAAAAATAAAAAATCCGGTAATAACGACTGTCTTGATCTTTTGCATCAGCATAATTTACTATTATTTGCCTATCTATAAAATTTTTAGTATTGAGGATAACTCATTCGATGTAGCATCATATTCGAAAAAAGTTCCAACGACACTGCTATAGGGTAAACGAAGGACGATGTCACCTTTATAAAACCATTCAAACTGATCTTCTGCAGTAAAGGCTTATAATCTTTTCTTTTTTAGGGATGGCTCTTCTCAGCAGTTTGGAGGCTGTCTGAGGGACTTCAGGAACAAACCTTTCCCAGTTCGGGCAAAAATTGAGTACTACAAAAATGCACTGACAGTGAGTACTTCCTGTATTATCCCTTTGAAACAAGTTGGACCTTCTCGTAAAAGGCCTTCTCGTAAAAGCGTCGTTGCGGTTTGAACACAAGTAATTATTTGCTCTGTCGAGTGTGGACCTGTTCCAACACGAGCAATTACCAAAAGCTACCACCGTCATTCTACCAAAAATTACCAGTATTACCAGTACTTACTAAACGCCTCCAGCGTCGTTCCAGTCTTTAGATCCTTCGTACAGGTTGGAATGACGATTATAGTTTCAACAATGCTGTCAAACCTCCGCTATTTATTTCATAAAAAAATAAAACCAAATACCAAAGGTGCGTTCCAACCTTGTCCCAGTATTTGCCAAAAGTTATCATCGTCTGACGTCGTCCCAATCTCTAAGAAGATATGTACAGTATGGAACGACGATAAGGTAAGGTAAAGGTACAATTTTATTGACAACTATAGTATAACTGCAATAGCATAAAAGCGACAAACATGCCAGTGGCATACAAAATGACGCTTCGTTAATTCTAACTGATTTATGAAAAAAAATACTAAAACGCTAGCCTAAATAAAAAGAAACAAACAACTAACAACATCAGCTCGAATTTTTTCAAGCTACGATGGTAGCTTTAAGTAACTGTTGTTATTAGGTTGGAAGACACCTTTAATAAATTATAACTCTGCTATCGAGACTACGTCATTACAATAGAAACCCGAAAGACAGACGCAGACGCAACTGGGTTGTTGGATCACTCTCTCCCTCCCATCAAAAAAGAAATGACGACAAAGGAAAACTTAGAAAAAAAATGAATCTCTCTGTGCAAAACATTCTCTAAGTTGTAGAATTTCTGGCAATGGCTCAGGAGGTCCCTTACCTGTGCTCTTATACTCTTTTTTTCTTCCTTAGCTCATGTTCCACAGTGGAATGACCAATAATGAGAAGGACTATGAAGTCTGTTTCCGCGCAGAGAATGTCTTCCTACCTAAAGGCGGCTATTTCGGCCTCTCCGCTGCTACTGGCGGGCTTGCTGACGATCACGATGTTTTGAAGGTACGTTTCTGCCGGCTATTCTGGCTTGTTTTGAGCTCAGCTGATTTTATCTCCAGAAATTTGTGAATGAGTATGTAGTATTCTTAATAATGCTATAGTTCGACACCTTGTACTTAGAGAATATGTACGAAAAGAGAGAGTTAGTATTTTATTTTTGCCCAGATCGTGGACAAGCCAAAGAGGTGGCAGTTGTCAAACATACACATTAAATCTTGTCAGTATTAATTAAAATACAATAAAGTTCGGTCTTCAAAAATGTGCTACGTACCATCTTTACGGTGCGTTGTCGATTGCACCACTTATTGGGATAAAACTATGCAGCACGGATAGATTTTATCCCGGACTGGACTCCTACCCTGTAGTACGTCCAGGGTAGGAGCTCACGCTTCGAAGGTCGGTTCTTGTAGCGAACAGACGATCAGGTTTTCCCGGCCGGAATTTCTTCACTTGCGTCGTGAAGTTGAAACAATCTCAACTTTATCGTATGGAATATTCGCAACATATATAAGGCGTCTCGCTGTTCCTCGAAGACTCCTCGGGGAATCGAAAGCAACGGCGAGAATGGAGGGAGTCACTCCACGCGGACTCGGCGTACAGAAAACAGCGAGGAAACGGGGAATGCTTCCAAAATGGGTTTTGTTCGAAACAAAAATATGCAGTTGACGAAATTAGTCTGGATCCACTTTATTTATGGTTTTGTTTATTCTGATTGTTTTTAATTAATTTTACATTGCACCAGCTCCAGCAAAAAATTGATTCCCCTCCGATTCTGTGTATTCGGAACTTCGATTCAAATAAGGTAGTGAATTATATGCATTATTGAACGGGCCGTTGCAGAGCCTTTGGGATTTTGTTTAAGTAAGTAGATTCTGATCATGTTAGAATGTGTGTGATGTAAGCAGTAGGATAACAAAGAGAACTTGAACTTGCAGAGGTTTGGGTGAGGATTTTAACCTACTGTCTTACAACTGGTTGTTTTTTTGCAGTTCCTGACGCACAGTTTGATTCCCCCTGAAGTTTTTGAGAAGGAGCAGCTGAAAGTCAACCAGGTAGAGCAAGACAAGCTGGAAAAAGAATATGAACAGTATCAGGAGAACTTCCAGAAGCAAAAGGACGAGTAAGCAAGACATTTGTTTTCGTAGCATTGTGCGTACGTAGATGGCAGTCTCTCCTGCTACGCTGTGTTCAGAGCTAAATAACACTAGGGAGTAGCGCGAAGACTTGAAATAACTGACACACTGTGACGGTGGGTCGAACTCGCAGGCTACTTGTGGATGTTTCTTCGACTTCAGCTACCAGACGACTATATTTTCTCATTTACAAAATGATGCTTATATACAAGAACACATATACTACACATATATAGGATTAATTAGCGAGCTCCTGTCACCCGGATCTTGGGTTCGGAGAACCCAAGCTCGTATCCGGGTGAAGGGGTTTGCTCTCACAGTTCACAAATGTACACCCCATCACATTCCTCCCCCCTAAAATCCCAACTAATGTCCAGGGGTTTTGGAAACCAAAGGTGTGACGGGCCATCTTCTTTCAATGTTCCAGCAACTTCATGACTTCTTGGCTTCTAGGAAACACGTGACAAGGAATCGGCGTTGGCATTCATCTTGCCAGGGCGGACGCGTACGACGAACGCAAATTGTTGTAGCGACAGTGCCCATCTTGCGAGTCTGGAATTCTGGTGCTGCGCCGTGTTCAGCCATTTCAGTGGATTGTGGTCCGTGAAAACTTCGAATTGGCGTCCCTCTAGATAATATTTGAGGGACTCCAGTGCCCACTTTATTGCCAGGCATTCCAATTCGATTGTAGAAAACTTCTGCTCGGCCTTCGTCAGACTGCGGCTGAGGTAGACAATCGGACGTTCCTTGCCTTCTTGAATCTGTGACAACACGGCGCCAAGCCCTCTTCCAGAGGCATCGGTTTGCACTAGAAACTTCTGTGAGAAGTCTGGAGAGGCGAGCACTGGTTCTTTCATCAAGATGTCCTTTAAGGCCAGGAAACTCTTCTCGCATTCGTCTGTCCATACAATGACCTC
This sequence comes from Branchinecta lindahli, assembly GCA_023053555.1. Classification (NCBI taxonomy): domain Eukaryota; kingdom Metazoa; phylum Arthropoda; class Branchiopoda; order Anostraca; family Branchinectidae; genus Branchinecta; species Branchinecta lindahli. The sequence continues at coordinate 18,394,697 of JAKZAO010000006.1, read as the reverse complement.
AGGCTCTTCCTTAGTAGTCAGTCTGTTCAGAGGGTGAGTGATCCTTGCTCGGTCTGGAATGAATCCCTTGTAGTACGTAATAAGGCCGAGAAAGGACCGTACGTCGCTTTTCGTCTCTGGCCGAGGGAAACGAGCAATGGCTTCCACACGATTCACCTTCGGTCTGACTTCTTCATTCCCGATTGTAAATCCCAAGTAGTCGACAGACTGACTCGCCAACTTGATTTTGGAGGGGTTCACCGTCAGTCCAGCCTCCTGCAGACAGCTCAAAACCCTCTCCAGATGCTCGAGGTGCTCACTGAAGGTCCTGCTAAAAATGATGACATCGTCTATGTAGGCTCGTGCAAACGACCGGCATCCCTGTAGCACCTTGTCCATTAGACGCTGGAACGTTGCTCCTGCTCCTTGGAGTCCAAAGGGCATAACCAGAAACTCAAAGAGGCCTTGGTCCGATGCAAAAGCCGTCTTTTCGATTGAACTCTCCTCCATCTCCACTTGCCAGTACCCTTTGGTGAGGTCCAAGACCGTGAACCATCTTGCTCCTCCAACCACATCCAAGAGTTCGTCGATTCGTGGCATCGGATAGGCGTCGAACCGCGAAACGGCGTTCAGCCTCCTATAGTCGACACAAAATCTGACTGTGCCGTCGGCCTTCGGGACGAGGACTAACGGCTGCGCCCAGCTACTCTGTGATGGTCGTATGATTCCCTCTTTCAGCATCTTGTCTATTTCTTGTTCCACTAGTATTTTCTTTGCTTGGGGAATCCGGTATGGCCTCTGCCGAATGGGTGGGTTTTCGTCAGTATCGATGCGGTGCTTTGCTAGGTTTGTTCTCCCTGGTTGCTTGCTGAGAACTGACTCAAATCGGGACACAAGATTTCTCAGTTGTTCTGACTGGTCAGGTTCCAGTTTTTCCAGTTTGATTGACTGATGTGTTCCGGTTTCTGTTGCTGTCGATTCGTAGGTGACAATATCGTCTGACCCTTCTTCCTCCGCCAAGAAGCACCTTCCGATCTCAGGAGTCAGATACTTCTTGAGAAGATTGATGTGAAAAATGCGGCGCTGCTTTCTGTCTCCATATCCTTCAATCTCATAGTTCGTGTCACTCAATTTTCTCGAGATTCGAAACGGGCCTTGCCAAGTGACATCTAGCTTTGATGACCCTTCAGGTAGCAGAATGAGGACTTCTTCTCCTATCTGAAAACTTCTCGGACTCGTTTTCCTGTCGTACAGGCTCTTTTGTTTAGCCGAGGCTTCCGCAAGGTTGCTCTGAGCAAATGTCTGAATTTTCTGGAGTCTCTTGATCAGGTGTTCGACGAATTTGACTGCAGGTTTCTCTCCGTCCGTCGCCTCTTGCGCTGATTCTCGTAAAGCTTCCAGTGGTCCTCGAGATTCTCGTCCAAAGATAATCTCATATGGGGAGAAACCAGTAGAAGACTGTGGGGAGGTTCTGTATGCGAAGAGAAGGGCTGGGATCATCTCGTCCCATCTTTTCGGATCCCTGTGCACATATTTCTTCAGCATGCTGACCAGGGTGAAGTTCATTCTTTCCGTAAGACCGTCTGTCTGCGGGTGGTAAGGACTGGATCTGATTTGGCTTATTCCGAGTTGCTGATACAATTGCTGAAGCGTTTTTGACACGAAGTTTGTCCCTTGGTCGCTCAGAACCTCTGCTGGCAACCCAAACCTGCTGAATACATCCATGAGTGCTTCTGCGATACTCCGCGAGGTTGTGCTCCTCATTGGAATTGCCTCCGCCCATCTGCTTGCGTAGTCAGTGATCACCAACAGGTATTTAAACCCCTTTCGGCTTTTCGGTAGTGGACCCAACATGTCAATGGCTAATCTCCTGAAAGGTTCTCCGATGATTGGCATTTCCCCCATGGGAACTTTCTCCTTGCCGGTCCTTTTGCTTGTCACTTGACATTCGTGACAGGATCTTATATACCTTTCGACATCTTCATGAACACCGGGCCAGAAGAAATTACGCAGGATTCTGCTGGTCGTGCGTTCGCGCCCCATGTGTCCACTTAGTGGGTTATCATGTGCTAGCTGCAGACAGTGTTGCCGGTATTTGGAAGGTAGGACCATTTGGAGGTTTTCGTCTCGGTATGGGCGTTGTTTCTTCCTGTAGAGGATGCCGTCTTTCCACAGGAATTTTCCCGGACCCGTATCTGCTTGCTGCCTTGCCATTTCGAGTGATGGGTCTGTTTTTAGGGACTCTTGCAGATCCTTCCGCCCCAGGGAAAGTTCACCTGGAGCCACCTCGTCTCGGTGCCAGTGCTGTCTTCGTTGTTCCCGCTTTGCTGAACGACTTTTGGCTTGCTTACTTTTGTTGCTGAACTCTTCGTCTGCCCAGTCCCATCCGGGTAATTTGTTTGTCACGTCAGGTCCCTCTGGTTTCTCAGGGGAGGATGCGGAATCCCGAAGAAGCTCATCGAAATAGGGAAAATCTCGCCCTATTATGACGTCGTACGGCATCTTGTCCTGTACTAGTACCCTACATAGTTTCGGATGAGTTCTGAAAGGCTGGACCAATCCGATGCGCACCCATGCGCTTTGCATCATTTTCGTATCTCCGTGAATGCACTTGAGTCCTCTGTGTCGCTCATGTTGAACTTCCTCTTCATCAATCAAGGATCGTCTGACCAGTGTCACGTCGCTTCCTTGATCCAGAAGCATCTGAACTTGTCTTCCCTTGATTATTCCAGGATAAACGAACGGTGCAACGTTGTTGCGAATATTCACGGCTCCATCTTCTTGACCGAAAAATGTTTTGGCTGGTGGACGTTTGGGTTTATCGCATTTGGCAATGAAATGCGTGTTGCTGCCACAGTTGAAACAGCTCCTGTTTGTTTTTTCGTCCAACCTCCTGAATTCCTGCTTTCCGGTCCCTTTGTCGGATCGTCGCTCCGGCGATCTCCTTCGTACTTGGCCGTGGTCCGGTCTGGACGAATAAACCGACCTGTCTGGTTTTGCCTGCGACCTTGCCGCCTCCCATCCTTGAGAAAGGTGGATCGCCTCGGCCAGATCTCTCGGCTCCTCTTGCCTCAAATAAATCTTCAAACCATTTTCTCCAATAGCCTCCAGGTACTGCTCCAGACACAGCTTGTCGAAGACAGATTTTAGAAGTGCACTCTTTTCTTCGTCCGTCCTTGATTCGAAGCCCTCGAGTCCCAGCCATCTTCGGAGGCTATGTTCGATGTCGTCTCCCAGCTCGTGGAATTTTTGCTTTCCCTTCAGCTGCAGGCTCCTCAGTCTGAGCCTATGTGTCTCTGCTGTAACATTGTATTTTGTCAGGAGGAGCTTCTTCAGGCTCATGTAATTTCCCAGCGCCTCCGAGCCTAGCGTGGTTGTCGCATTCAAGGCCCGGGCTGGTAATAACGGCCATAGGTTCATAACCTTCTCCTCGTCTGTCCAACGGCACATCCTTGCAGTATTTTCGAATACTGTGAAGAATGCGTCGATGTCCCCGTCTTCTTCAAAACGTGGCAAATTCGGAGCTTTCAGCCTCTGAGCCACTGGATTCTCCATCATGCCAACCATTTGCGGCAGCCAGTTCCTGGCGTCTCGCGCCTGCGACTCGACCACCTGCTGAAACATTGCTATCATCATCCGCATCAATTCGCCTGTTTCACTGCCGCCTGCTCCGCCAGCGTTGCCTCCTGCTCCGCCAGCGTTGCCTCCTGCTCCGCCAGCGTTGCCTCCTGCTCCGCCAGCGTTGCCTCCTGCTCCGCCAGCGTTGCCTCCTGCTCCGCCAGCGTTGCCTCCTGCTCCGCCAGCGTTGCTTCCTGCTCCACCAGCGTTGCCTCCTGCTCCGCCAGCGTTGCCTCCTGCTCCGCCAGCGTTGCCTCCTGCTCCGCCAGCGTTGCCTCCTGCTCCGCCAGCGTTGCCTCCTGCTCCGCCAGCGTTGCCACTCGCTTCGACAACGATGCCTCTTGCTCCGCCATCGTTGCCACTTGCAGTCCTGTCGTTGCCACCTGCTGCGACAGCGCTGCCGACAGCCGTCCTGTGCTCTTCCATCTCAAGTGTATGCGGCGTCTTTCCGTCTGGCGCTAATTCCCAGAGGACCTTCTCCTTGGTTGATCTGGTGATGCGCCTCACGCCGCTCCTGTCTTGATGCTGCAGATTGGCGAGATGTGATGAATTGAAATGCTTGGAATTTCGAATCCCTCCGCTGCTCACCACTTATGTGACGGTGGGTCGAAACTCGCAGGCTACTTGTGGATGTTTCTTCGACTTCAGCTACCAGACGACTATATTTTCTCATTTACAAAATGATGCTTATATACAAGAACACATATACTACACATATATAGGATTAATTAGCGAGCTCCTGTCACCCGGATCTTGGGTTCGGAGAACCCAAGCTCGTATCCGGGTGAAGGGGTTTGCTCTCACAGTTCACAAATGTACACCCCATCACACACACAGTCGAATAGTAGCGACAATAGCACCACTAGCGATAGTGAACGTCCCTACTGGAACTCAAACAGTCGTGCACCAGTGCTGGCTTCGATAGCTCCATATTTTGAACACAGCAAAAAAATATACAATATCCTCTATTTCCTCGATGTGTTTAACCTACTATCAGTACTAGAAATTTCTGAAACTAGTCTCGCTTTAAATGCTGTAAGCTTAGTGAGAGCCGCTACGGTTATGGCCCGTTTGCGAAGCAAGGAAAGCATAGGTCTTGACGCTACTCCCTGGTGTTATTTTGCTCTGGCTGTGTTTCCAGACAGATTTTGTCATGATTGTCATTTGTTCTCTGTTCTTTTGCCTTCATTTCCGTCGTTGGGAAAAAAAGACAGCTAACTTCCCGCTTTGATTTATATTTGCCGGAGCACAAGAAATACGGTGGAAAAAAACTACAACACAGTGACATTGACTGCACCTCCGATAGTCGAGTACCAGCTAGGTGATGCCTTAAAGCACAAGTCACAGTAAATACACTTTCTGTTCCAGTGTTCTAACGTACGTAAACTCTGCTGGGCTTCCCAAAGATTGTAAACCTGTCTCGGCTGTTTGCGGCCTCCTTGGTTTTCGTGAGAAACTTGTATTTGAAAGCTGTTACAAATACAGAACATTCTTGAATCGCAAAAAAATGCCAAAACATCCTCACTTTTTTCACATTTATACCGTATAGTAACACTACAAACTTTATGCTAAAATTATTTTTTCAACCGTTTCTCCGAAAAAAAAATATGACCTAGGTGACGTAGACCTTAGGATACCTAGAAGTAGCTTATATTAGAGAGCTCCTCACACCTCAGGAGAACACGGCACAGCCCCTGATCACCCGAATAAAAAAAAAAGGACAAGAATACTGCACTCCCGGCTGACCAATCAGCTCCTCGGACGCGACTCGCGGAACCAGATCTGTCTTGAACAACGTCAAACACGAAAAATACAAGAATCAGTCGAACGGCCGTTAGCGTGGACAAACGTTACATAGGAAGTTCGCAACCTCGGGAACGAGAATGAATGGGACGATTAAGAACGCAGATTTAATTAGTAATATAGGTACGACGGGTCCTTTAAGCCCCGGAGACTTTGAAAAGGAGGAAAAGGAAAACTGGGCTATGCTCTAATTACGCTTTTACCTTACAGCTACAAAAAAGAGAACCCAGACGCCTTGAAAGAAGAAGAAGAAGACTGGTACGAGTCTGATCAGCAGCGAGAGTTGAGGCAAATCTTCAATGGTCAGAGCCAGATATTCGACAACATCCGGGAAATGCAGAGGAAATTGGACGAAATCGTTGGCAGACAAGAAAGAAGTATGAGCTTGTTGTCCCAGGTAAGCTAAACCGTTGACTTGTCCTTCTCGTCTTTTTTTCGTCTGTTTAGAGGTTAAGCGAAGGCTTATGGATCAGTCAACCATAAACCCCTGATTTTTGGATACCCTATGCCAAACGCTGGATATGCCCAGCGTTTGGCATAGCCTATGCTTAACCCTGGACACCATATGCCAAACGCCGGATAGCTATCGGTACCTTAACCCAGATCTACCTCACTACAGTTGAATTCCGATTGGTTGATTTTTGAGCTTCACTCAGAACATCAATAATTTATTGGGCCCTAGTATCCAGCATTCGGCATAGTGTATCCAGCATTTGGCATAGGGTATACCAAACGCTAAATATACCTAGCGTTTGGCATAGGCTTTCCCAAAATCAGGGATTTGTGGTAGACTGTCATGGGTCCTGTTTCTGGACACGCCTGGACATATCTCCGGAAGAAAATAAACCAGTTTCCGTTATAAACTGTGGTCCCAAGCACTGTTCCGAGTTTTCTCCTTCAAGTTCAAAAAGAAGGAGACAAATAAAATCAAGCTTCAAAATTTTGGAAGAATTGGTAGGCTAACAGGTCCAGCTTTTATTTCATATAATGCATTTCTTGACAAATTCAGACGCCTTTTCTTTTGCTTGACTTTCCCGCTTTTTAACCACGGCACGCACGGTTCTCAATATTTTGCGTCGAACCTTCGTTTCATCCGGAAGGAGTCGATAAGTGCCAACAAGAAAATTTCTAGTTTTACGGGGTAAGTAATGTTATTTCCGAAAAACGATTTGTCAGAAACATTTTGCCGTGAAAAGATCGTTTCTAAGTAAAAGTTGTGTTTTGTTGCCAGATTCCGCAACCCTCAATGAGAAGACTGGTAGCTCCTATTTTGACAGTGCAAAACGGATACGTCAGCGGAAATTTATTAGAGCTATATTTCACAAGGTTTTCACAAGTTCCGTTTTTTCCATCTTGAGCGTCTTTGAGCCTGAAGAGGACCCTTGCCAAGAAGGGCCGAAATATAGCTCTAATAAATTTCAGCTGACTTAACCGTTTTGCACTGTCAAATATAATTCACAGTCAGTTTGGGCTGAAGGAATATTTATGGTAGCTCCTACCTGTAGAAGTCGTCGGGCGAGGCGGAGACCGCCATGTGTGGGAATCCAGCTAAACAACTCATTTGCCCTAACCCGGAATACCAGCCTTTGTAACCCGAGGTAGCTTTTTGTGTAATAAAATGTCAGCGATCCAAAACAAAACTTCAATGAAAAAAAGTAATTGGTCATAGGTCGCATAATGAAAGCCACGAGGGTTTGCGGACTCCAGAAACTGACTAAACGACCGCGAGCACCGACCAGCATCACCGTGTATGTAAACAAACTGAGTGAGCAAAGGCTCAGAAAAGCCGCTGCTGGAACCCTTAGCGAGTTCCTCACCTTCCTATTGTGATATAAATAATAACAAAGATATCCGTAAATAAGGCTGCCACACCTCTTAGTTCACCAAAAATTACGTTCACTACGAAGTTCGAGACTTTTCGACTTATCAGCACTTCTCAAATCACTTAGGCTAGCGTGAAGGTTAGACGGCCCTTTGTTTAGTTTTGTCTCATTATTCCTTATTTATGATATCATTTTTATTTTATAAATAAGAATTTGTTTTGAGGTTCAGTTCATGAATTTGTCACTGATTAATTTGCGAGGAGGTTATGCTCTTGTTTAGGTGTGTTTTGACCAACCTGGTTGTTTCAGGCTGCTGCCGCTGTTTCTGGTGGAGCTGTTGTTCCCCAGGGGGCTGGAATACCGATGGGAGACACGATAAGAAGAAATGAAGTTGAAACTGTTCTGATGAATCAGAGAGAGTTGCTCAACATCGCCAGAGACCTCAAGTGAGTTTTTTTTTTTTTTACGTATCCAATGAATTATTCTTGAAATTATTATCCTTAAACTTCCAGTATCTCGACCAGTTTTTTAACAAGACCAAAAGATTCGATGGATCCCAGAAGATTCCAGACAATTGGGTCTTGAAGATATTCGGTCTTCGCCAGACTCCTTGAACATTTTTACTGTTAAAATTTATGAACAGATTGAGGCCAGTGGCTAATCATCTGAGAAAACGAAGTTAGGTATGGATTCAGCATGTGTGTTTACCCCTATAGACCTACGTCATATCGAATTTGACGAAATTGATCAAAACTTAGTGCCTTACTTGTGCCAGATTTTCGGATTCGGCCGGATTCCTGGCGAACTACTTTTCCGGCAAAAACGAAAGCTCGGAAACGAATTCAGCATATCTCCTTGCCCCTATATCAACCCTGTGATCAACCACACACCAAGTTTCTCACACCAAGTTTTATCAAAATGTCTCATTCCATTCGAGAGTTATCGTGCTGACAGACGGACAACTTTTACAAAGTCATAGGTATCCCTCCACTTACGTTTTGGGATTCCAAAAACTAAGGAAAAGTGAGTTTCTTTCAGGTATTCCTATAGTCGGTTATATGTGTGGTTTCTACACCTCAAATTTTTGTAAATCGTTATCTTCCCAAAGGATATACTTGTAGTGTTTTTGGGATCCGTTAACGCAAGTGACGGGTACCATGACGTCGTAAAATTTGGCCACAGATCTGCTGGCGTCCTGTTAAAATTTAGCTTTCAACTAACCCCACTTCTTCTCTTACGTTAGAGCCTACGTCAACGAAGTCCACGTCCGAACCGGAACGATCATCCAGAACCAGTCCAAGCAGCCGGCAGGTCAGGCTCAAGTCCAGACCGTGGGTTATGATCACGTCATGAACTCCATAAATGAAATCAAGGAGGGTATCCACGTCGTTAAGCGTGATGTCACCAGTACGGCACAGAAAATGAATCAATCCTGTCCGCAATGTCTGTCTTCCACGTTCTTCGTAATCTTCGCTGTTGCACAATCGTTAATATTTGGTATATATTTTATTTATAGGTGAGTACTAAGATTATCGTCTCATCTCCTCGTAAGTAAGTAATAGTAATTTATTTATGACCCGCAGTTGCAAAAAGCGTTTATTGATCAACATTGAAGATGATCCGGGAAAACAATATTGTGTCGGCACTCTTGCTGAACTAGATTTGTACTGCAACTGAACGTGTGTATACAGTCCCACTTCAAACTTACACATCATCTTTCCCAGACTAATCTTGAGCCCTTGTTTGGTGAAAAAAAAACGCTTTTTGATTCGAACCGCCATTCGGGCTCGAGGAAACCAGAGGTGCTGCGAGTCGAGCAGTTACGAGTCCGAGACCGAGTCCCAATACTAGTGTTATGGGGACTCGTCTTGTTTTCGAGTCCCGGACTCGGTCTCGGACTCGTAACTGCTCGACTCGCAGCACCTCTGGGGGAAACTGACAATTCGTGCTGCACATCATAATTTGCGTTTCTGTTTAACTCCTGTTGCGAACAGCTGGTCAGTAAACAGTCACGTCTTTGCCCGGTCGCAGTTTTGCTTTCGCAGTATTGACAGCCGCGGTTAATGCAGTCACCCCTTTCGTTTCCGCATTTTTTTTCTCGGATTTGATGCAGCTCTCCCAGGTTTTCACCGTTCAATCCACGTAAATCGGATGAGGATACGGAAAAACGAGTGTAATGTAGTTTACCGAAACGCCTTGTCCTTTGCTAGAGGGTAAAAGTGACTGCGTATAGCTTTCATTCGTTTGGGTAAGTGTCGGAACTTTAACCCGGCTTAATCCTTTTGTCTCATTGATTCTTGGTGTGAAGTAGGAGGAGGAGGATAGGGATCCGATCTCCCGCTACTCCTGATTTCAAGACCCCTCCTCAGCTAATGGCCTATAACTAAATAGTAGTTGTTTTGGAGAAAAGCCCGAGGGCCACAAGTATATCCAAACCCAATAAAGTCAGTAAAACTAATCAGTGACGCCCTATTAATAAATCTGCTAATGTGATGTCCAAAAATATAATAAAGGCAATGACAAATTTATTTGTATTTGCTCTTTCATAGACATTATATTTTAGGGGTATTGTATGAAACGAAGTAGCTCTAATTTGACAGAAGAGGAAGAATACCAGGAAATACAGGGATATCACCACCATCACCTCCCTCACCTGCCTTCAGTAAACTCTCTCTCGAACGAGCATCGCAATCTGATTTCAAAGTAGGGTGATTTGGCTTTCGTCCAGTCTCTTCTTACGTCTACATTCCAGTCGAGTTCTAAGCTTACCATCTCTGACTATTATAACTCCTCACTTAATCCAGTTTATCTTTCCAGGGACAATAAAGAATCACAAGCGAAGAAGTTTTATTAGTCGATAGAAGAAGATAAGGATTTCCAGTGGAGAATGAATTCCGATTGTTGGGGCTGGAGCCAACGAAGGCTCCGCCATTTCCAGGATTGTGCAATGACCAAGGAGGGTTAAGCTGTGTTCCCACTGAGCTGAAAAATACGTTTGTTCAAACACCTCTGATGTTTAATGATGAGTAATTCGAAAAGAATGGCTCTAAACACTTAATCCTTATCCCGAAGACCGTTTTTGTGAGGAACTTATAAGATACGCTAGAAGGAGAACGTTCTACGCGGGCACGAGCTATAGAATCCGCTATGTGAAACATTTTGCTGTAATGTGTTTTAAGCTACGTGCACACACAGTCCGATAAGATTTCGTATGCGAAATTCGCATCACCATTGGAAAACCTGCATGCGATGCGTGAAAATCGCGGAGCGGAAGGTGAAAATCGCATCCGACCGTGAAAATGTTTTCCTATAGCCCCTTTGTTTTGGAAGGGGGTGTAACAGTCTACCACAAATCCCTGATTTTGGGAAAGCCTATGCCAAACTCTGGGTATATCTAGCGTTTGGTATACCCTATACGCTGGATACACCTTTGCCAAATGCTGGATACTGGGGCCCAATAAAATATTGATGATTTGAGTGAAGCTAAAAAACCAACCAATCAGAATTCATCCCTAGTGAGGTAGGTCAGGGTTAAGGTGCCAACAGCTATCCAGCGTTTGGCATAGGGTGTCCAGGGTTAAGCATAGGCTATGCCAAACGCTGGGCATATCCAGCGTTTGGCATAGGGTATCCAAAAATCAGGGGTTTGTGGTTGACTGGGGTGTAAGCTACCTGCGCGCAGCTTGTGTTTTGTTATCGGTAGAACTCTTGTTTGACGCAAGAACACATACTTGGTAAGTGGCAGTACTCAGTGCCAGGTCACCAAATACGCCACCTGCAAATGAGTCCCGCTTCTTTGAGGACCCGGCACACATTCTGCGCGGCCACGAGCTAGAATCCTTTATGTGAAAGATTCGGCTGTTCCGTGTTTTACTATGGTTCTCCTATAGCATTAATGTGTGAGGAAGTGGTATAAGCGACCTGCGCGCAGCTTGTCTTCTGAAACCTGTAGAACTCTTGATTTACGGGAGACCACACTCGTGTACTCAGTGCCGGGTTTCCAAATACGCAGAGTCGACACCTGCTACAATCAAGATTTCTTGAATTAAGTCGGTGCGAGCTACGTATGTCGTAGAAAGAAAGAAAGAAAGTTTATTTGAGCCCTACGGTCATACACAACATGATGTATTGATACAACACTGCAAAGAACACATACTCAATATAAAACAATACTTATTTTCTTCCACTCGGGCTCGACTGAGCCTCTCCCGCCTTTTCCACATATCGCGCCATTTTGCATATGGTTCCAGGCTTCGAAGACCTCAGGATATCAGTAACGTCCAGTAGTGATGGGCATCTCTATCTAACAATCGACGCTCAAATGAGATTAATAGCAAGGGGGTCTAAAAATTTCGAATGCATAGTGGACCACGGGGTTCAATCTGGCGCTGGCAATAGTGGCGACAGGCCTAGCAAGTGCAGTTGTTTGCGGTATATTGTTACGACTATTGTATAGTAGAGGTAAGCTTCTTTGAGCGTTAGTTAACCTTGAACAGTGCATTTTTGGGCTAAGTGAAGATCCAAAACACCCATTCAAGTGCTCTAAGGAGCCCTTAATTAGCTACTATGACTTACTTGTAGTTGACTTTTGTCGCAGCAAGTGGATGAAAATGGCACAGTTTAAAGTTAACCAACGTTCAAAGAAACATACATCTAATGTAATGAGCAAGACACGAAAGTATGCAACATTTAGTCGAACAGATTGTGATCGAATATTCTCGCTGCCTAACAATAGTTGCGTTTTTGATCCGAATTCTCCTCGCGATTCTCCTCCGAATTCTCCTGTTTGGCGTGTTTAGACTGTTCATATGAAACGAATTCTCCTTTCTTTCGTTTCATCTGAGGAGAATTCGTTTCATCTGAATAGTTTAAACACGCCAAATAGGAGAATTCGGAGAAGAATCGCGAGGAGAATTCGGATCAAAAACGCAACTAATCAAGTTGCGAGACACTATAGTTGCGTTTTTGCGAATACCACGGTATCTGATATACGGTCTAAAGTCGTTTTTGCAGTTATCATGGTATCTGATACCACTGACAAAAGGCGTTTTTGCAGTTGTCGTGGTATCTGGCCAGTTACCGTGGTAACAGATATTCAGATATTACGGTCCGACCGTGGTATCTGGTCGTGGTATCTGAAAAGTCATCTCACTTTCATCAAATTTTGTCAAATTGGTGAGAAAGAAGTTCAGCACTTAGTGATGTAACTCGATATCAATTTTCTTTTGGGATGACTTCGAAAAGTGCAATTTTGGCACAATTTTTGGTCGTTTTTGCAGTGGACCGTATGTCAGATACCACAGTAACTGCAAAAACGACTAATTACAGATCCAGTTACCGTGGTAACAGATACCATGGTATCATCAAAAACACAACTTATGGTAACAAAACTGCAGGGATCACAAATGTTAGCAGTATTAGTGGATTCAAATTAAGCACATTTTACCTGTGATAAGGATCAAAATCAAAGACACCTCCTTACGATGTATTCATTATTCTGTGCCCATACATCATGCTCTCTCCTTCTGTGTTATCGTTTTTCCATGTCTGTTTCAACTTATCATTCCAGGGGTTTGAAAATGTTACTCTAAGCTCAGTGTGAACCCAGCATTAGCCGGGGAAGTAATGACTATTTTTCTACACTTTTTGGGACTTAATTTATTGATTTTTTTAAAGTCTAGCCCGGGTGAGCTGGGGAATGCGTGTTGTTCCGTGGTTTTGTATTTTTTTTTTCGGAAATGGCTGACTTTTTTAAAGTATGGTTGGGTTTTAATAAATATTTTGATGTCATAGACATCACAGAGAAAAATGTCTACAGGGTAGGAAGTTTAATGGCAGCATTAATGGCGGCCCGTACGGAAGATCTCCACGTCGAATCTAGGTCAAAACGACCTCGTACATTTGAAACACAAACTAGGCCGTTTTCTCTCTCGTTTTCGCTGCCTATTCGCTCTCATTTTTCACCTCAAAACGACCTCGTACATTTGAAACAGAAACTAACTCGTTTTCTCTCTCGCTGTCCCTCGACAGCGAACGCGACCTCGCGGATAGACCCAGGTTTTCTCTGTACAACGAGACGAGAGCGCTGCGCGAACTCGCCTACGCGGTTGAACCTCATTTGGTAGCGAATCCATCTCGTACTGCGTACATTTGATAGGGAAACGACCCTGTTTTCGAGGTCGAAACTGTTAGTAATAATCGGCCTTATAGAAACGAAAATTCGTGTCCATTGATTTGATTGACCATGACCAGGTAGAGCCGAATCCCTTAAGGAAGGTCGGATCAGTATAAAATTTAACTAATTAAATTTAATTAAGCGTAGGCTACTGAAAAGGAAATTTATATTACACAGCATGCTATGGTAGAAGCAGGCTGCTTTTGTAATTCTATAACGGTGCAATTTCCTTCGTCTTTTTGCGATTCAAGTCAACTAATGATGAGTCAAACTAATGACTCATGATTAGTTCCTTGAGGCTTTTATCGTTGGAGTCAGCAAAAACTGTATTGGCTTTTTGGGGCAAGAAACTGATCATTGAGCTTTTCTGAGTAAATACTTTATATGTATACACAAATAATTAAAAAAAAGTAGCCAGTCAAAGCGAGACCCTGTCACGATTCCTAAAGCTTGTTTTTTGTATTATTATTATTATTATTATCATTAAAGTGGAACGGTACGTGTCTATACGAGGACATAATCTTCTAATCTAATCTTGACACAATCTGTGGTGTGTGAATATGAGTGAATGAATATTATACCAAAAAAGCCCGTGGGCCATGGCGAAAAACAACAACAACAACAACACTCGCCTAAAAAGAAAACCCGAACCCCAGAATATGCTCTAGAGCCTGCTTGAGGAACCTCCCAAGCTGACGAAGGTCACCAAGATTTAATTCAATGTGGATATAATGCTCCATGCAGTCTTGATTTATGGCCTCACAAAGCAGCCATACGCAGTGCTTCCACTTGCTCCTCTTCGAAAATCCTGCCGGGAACCCCAAAAATCCTGAAAAATCCTGCTAGGAAAGTAAAAAATCCTGCCGAAAAAAAAATTCGTTCCCATACTAGTTGAAGGGATGGTTGTGACGACTATAGTCGGAAGATTCGACCAAACGCAGCTGAATATATTGCTTGGGAGGGTCAAGGACATTCTTGCCGTAATTCCTAAATGCACATTAAACGACTATATAGGCCCGTAAACAGGGGTTTCACAAGCCTTTCACCTTTGGAGGGCCGGGCTAACAACTTTAGCCAGGATAAATTATACTAAGAGCCGCAGGCGAAAATTTTAAAATACGCCTTTTTTTCTGGCGAAATTTGACTTACATTTTAGTTTTTAGCTTGGTTTAACCCCCCCCCCCCCAAATGCCAAGCCTTCAACGGCAAGTTTATGACGCTTCCTACTTTTAAATAGGGAATTTATCACTATAAAATGCGACGCAGGCAAATTTTTTTCGGAAACAGTGATGATCAAAGTGTCTTTTTGTGGCAGTTCTTTTTTTGTTTTTGTTAAAAAAGAAATCCTGGGAAGTCCTGAAAAAGTCTGAAAATCCTGCTAAATCCTGGATTATCAAAAATCCTGAAAAAAATCCTACCGCTATCCAAAAATCTGAATTTCAGGTTAAATCCTGCAAAGTGGAAGCTCTGGGTCGGATCCCATTCCCATCCCAATCCCATCTTGATTTATTATTAACAAAAGACCCAAATTTACACTTAATATAGAAGAAAAACTATGTTTCCCCAAATTATCGATTTCGGACTAGTAACTCTCAAAATTTGTCGGGTGATGCTTTTGCACCATCGAACAAGGTCTACACACGCAAGCTGCTTCTGAAATTTTTTGAACTTCACAGTATAGCAATATTATCAAAACTATAGACAGCAGGGCTTAAATTATATGGAGGTCCAAAATGGGACATTTGAAAATAACGTTTCATTGACGACAAAATAAGAATTAATTGACACTAAATAACAATTTCACTGACGAAAAACAAAATTTTCTTGTACACGGAATAACATTTTATTTCGAAAACATCTTTTCAAATTGTTTGCAATGTTTTTTTTTATTTTCGTTGCAACAAAATTTTTCGTTTGCAATGTTTTTTTTTATTTTCGTTGCAACAAAATTTTTCGTTTGCAATGTTTTCTTATTTTCGTTGCAACTAAATTTTGTTTCGGAAGTCAATGAAACGCTAATTTTGCAGAGCGGTTCAATAGTGGACATTCGTATCGATACAAATAAGGCGTTATCGTATCAAAAACTCATTTTACGGCCTTCTTGCGTCGGCGATATCACGGAAAAGGTTATCTGAGGGTTTAATCTTAGGTTATTCAAACCTAAGGTTGAACATGAATTTAAATTTCCAAAAGTCTGACAGAACTTACCAGTCTACCACAGACCCCTAATTCTGTTGATACCTTATGCCAGACGCTGGGTGTCTCTAGTGTTTGGAATAGTATAGGCTACCCCATGCTAAATGCTGGACTATCTAACCTAGTAAAATGGGCCAGAGGAAACTAACTCTAGAGAGTACCGCGCAAACTTTGGAAAAGTGACACAGAGTCAATCGCAGCGGCACTAGCTCCGCTAGCGGGACTGAACGTTCCTACTAATCTCAATCACTCGTGCACCAGTGCTGGCGTCAATAACTTAAAATTCTGAACACAGCAAAACAAAATATACAACCTTCCCTGTTTCTTCGATGTGTGCAGACCGCATCTTAGCTTTACTGGAAATGTCTAAGCCCGCAAGTGTGGCTCGCTTTAAATGCCCCAAGTGTGGTGGGCGACGCTACAAGTATGGCCCGATTGCGAAGCATAGAAAGCATAGGTCTTGGCCTGGTCTTGGCGTTACTCCTTAGTGTTATTTTGCTCTGGCCCAGGCAACGTAAATTTGGTTTCGACTGAAGTTAGGGAGGTTGACAATGGCTGGTAGCAGCTTGAACTCGCATTCCCCAGGCTAGATTAGCAATAAAACCTGAGACCGCAGACTATAACTTTAGAAATAATTTTTTTGCTGAAGACAAGTTTGTAACCTTTCAACCAATCCAGTTAATTTTCAAAATACCCTAACGGCCAAAGCCGAATATTGGATTTTTCTTAGGGCACAAGTCCTTTCTTTTGCCCTATGTGCGGTTCACAAGGGGAGGGCATATTTCATCGATGCGTCGAGCTGAAAGCTAAAAGAACAGAGACTTTAGCGCTAGAAACGATGGAAGAGGAGGATTTGGGGAAGAAAAATGTTGCTGGCCTTGGTCGGCTTGGAATGCTGTAGAGCATCGGGAGCGATTTTTGTAGTAAGAGTTTTCTCCTTTTTGGTGTTTATATTGAGATTTTGAGTGTTCTTTTTCATTTATTTTGTTTTCCGGCCGTGGCCCACCGTCTTTTTGGGAATTAATTCATTCTGCATATCATGATAGTCACATAACTGAACAGTTACACGCAACAATAACTACAAATTTTTTATTTTTTTTTTGGGGGGGGGGTCTGGGCACACCAACCCTACCGCAAAACAAGGCAAATCATTGTGGCATCTTCACCGTCTTACTAGTACGGATTCCATCTCGAAATGCTTTGAACTTTCTTATTAACAGACAAGCCTATTCCATGGCTGGAGACAAGACGGCGCCTTCCAGTTAGTTCCAGTTTAATCAATATGCAGCTTAAAGCGGATTGGCTGGGAGAACGACCAATGGGTGAGAGCTTAGGATTCAGAAGCTTGGAAGGAAGGCTTCTTCGCTTTGATAATTTGTGATACGGCGATTTAAAAAAATTACATTTGTGAATCCGGGAAGTTCATCTTTCTAATCTTGATTCGTAGGGATTTGCCCGACGGCCTGTCCCGGGCTGGCTGACTGATTGCGTGTTTCCGCAACCTGGACACTTCTCACCCCGTCACATTTGCTATTCAGTTGATCATTGACTAAGTCGAGGAACCTTGTCTTGGACAGAAATCTATATTAGAACTTTGGCTAAATAAGAAAGAACAGGAAAATCTCGAAAAAAAATTCGGAAAATAGTAGCTCAGTGGTCTGGCGGTCGGACTAATAAATTCCAGTGAAGATTGGGCTTTAAATTTTTGAATATCCTCTATTTTTCCAGTTTGGGCTTTCAGGCATGAAAGAGAAAATCCTACCTGTAATCTCTGAAATATTAGCATTTAAGTTGCGATATTTTAGCATCAGTCCCAGATCTAATCATTAATTTACCAGATCTTAGCCTTTTAGTTCCTATACTTTAGCATTTCTGCCGAAATTTGGCACTTTTAATCTTAAAATCTCGCCCGATTCTGGCAACGCTGTGCTGAACCCCTGGTTCACACTGCTGTGTGCGTTATATGCGGCCCAATTTTTCATGTAGCAACCGTAATGTCTGTCTGTCGGTCAATCAGTCTGTTCCGGTTTTGGTAGTTCGGGCACTTCCACTTATATTAGGACGATGAAATTTGGCTTGCATATAAAGGACCCGATCCAATGCTCAACGCAGCCTTTTTTCCCCGGTCCGAACATTCGTGTGGGAGTGGAGGTAAGGGGAATCTGGATCTTGTGACCCGTGTAAGTTGCGAACGGGTGACCCGATTTGAGTGAAACTTGATGGGCGGTAAAAGCAGATGCCCGAGTTTTTCTATTTATGTGTCCGAGCCGCATCCGACCACAGGGGGGGGGGGGGGGTTCGAGACGTCCCGGAAATTTTCTAATGGGCGTTGGGGACAAACGGGTGGATAGGTTGGGATGAAACTTGGACAATGCAAAGTTCATGGCTCCTAAATATGTCATTTTGGCCGGACCAAATCCGACCTCCGCTGGGGGAATTTGAGGAAGGGGTACCGGACATCCTCCAGAAGTTATCTGATTCGGGTGAAAATGGCCAGGAGAAAATGCCCTGGATCTGAAATTTATGCATCCGGACCGGGTCTGGACACGGCGGGGGTAGCTGGAGGGGGGTCCCGATGAAAAATTTTCGAGAATTAGTCGTATGAAGTTGTACGAAAAATTAGCATGCAGTAGTAACTGTTGCCACTGCATGCTACTACTAGCAAACTGGATGCTACTACAGCAAAACTGGATGCTATCGGATACTACTTCTTAAGACTAAGCCAGTCGGAGGCATGTTCGATCAAAGTATTCCATACTACTACACATCAATACATGCAACTTTTTCGTGCAACTACCACACAACTACACAGTCAAAGAATTTTTCATCGGGGTGGTCTCGAATATTTTTTGACGCGCGTAGGGACCAAACGGATGAAGGGGTAGTGATGAAACTTGGGCGGTATAAAGTTCATGGGCCCTAGATCTGCTGTTTGATTTTTGGACCGGATGGAGGGGGGTCACGGAAATTATACGGAATTTCTCAAATTTAACTGAGATTTTATGGGTGGTAGAGGCAAATGCTCCAGAATTGACATTTACATTTTCGAAACGGATCCGATCTCGGTGGGGCAGTTGGAGAGGGGACCGGAAAGTGCTCCGATTCGAGTAAGCTTGACGACTTATGAGCAAATGCTTGAGATTATGTGTCTGGATAGAGTATGGTGTGGAATTCTACTCCAAAGCGGAGCGCCCTAGCTCCGCTTTCGAGTTAAACTGGGACAGACGTCTCGCAAACGCCTTATAGAGTGTGGTGTGGAATTATGTGTCTGAAGAGGATCCAGCCTTGGCAAGGGGAGTTGGAGTGGAGACTGGAGAGACGTGCTGTAATACTTAGTTGCAATACAATTTATACATCCGGATCTTATCGGGAAACTGTGAAGGAGTTCGAGGTGATCTCGAAAGAGCCATCGAATCGTGACAGCGCGAACCTTAGCTGATATAAATGCGAACTACCTTTGCAAATGCCGTATGAGCTTTCACCTCTTATTCTTCGGTATTCCTATGTACGACAGAATCTCATGAAGGTTCACACCGCAATACTGACTCAACAGGAAACTTAACTTAAAGCTTATCTGTCAAGATGATTCTGCAGGGAAACAAAAACAAGTGCTATGTAGAAGCGTCAAAACAGTTGATTTTGTTATGAAAACAGTCGTTTTTTCTGAAAATCAGTCGTTTTTTCTGAAAATCAGTCGATTTTTCGTCAAAACAGTCGGTTTTTCTGAAAATCTGTCAATTTTTTTCAAAACTGTCGTTATTTTCTTGAAAACCGTCGTTTTTCTGCAAAAACAGTTGGTAAAAATTACCAGCCAGTCGGTAAATACCTTGTCCCCCCCCAAAAAAAAACATTTTGGCTAGTAACGCCTCTGCTCCTCTCTGAGTGGACTCAGCTCTACTTCACAGATTTGTAGGCTCTGGGGTCGAAGAAAAGCGAAAACTTTTTTTTTTACCCCAGGCTTAAGTTCTACAAAGCAATTTCAAAAATACAATCCCATATTCATCAATCCCGCCTAAGGTCCAAGCTTTCTATGAAAGCAACAGAAATTGGACTAGACCTTTGTCGTCTTCTAGCGTTCCGCACAACTATTTGCCTCGTTGCTGGCATGTACACAAAGAGACAAAGTACGTTAAAAAAAACGTTGCGTTCGTTTCACCTGACGCCAGTTAACCAGCCATTCATAGACTGGACTTTTTTCCCTGGATCTTTTTGATCAGGCCTTTTTTCTCTGTAACGACGGGACGAGGAAAAATTCATCTCGGCTGTCGAAAGTCAACTTACGTCGACTGCACAGTCATCCGGTATGAATTGTGCGCTCCGGTTATACGAAAATTGCAAAGAAAATTCAAAACTACGATTCAAGTTCACCGGAAAGGTGAATAGAACGCGGAATGTCTTGACACACGTAATTGGCAGGATTTTCTCCTTTGTGCCGTGATAAGTGATTGTAATTTTGTGCATTAGTGCACAGAGTTGCCTGATTTGAGCGAGTTTTAGGATTGGAAGTGCCAAATTGGGAGAAATGCTGCAATCTGGAAAACTAAACGACAAGATTCGGCAACGTAGATCTTAAAATTTAGGATTAGATGCTAGAACCTGGCAACTGAAATGCTAAATCTCCTAAATTTTGGAAGAAACGATAAAATCTGGGACTAAATAAATGGGACTAAAAACCTGATCGAAACTGCTCAAATTTCAGAGATTAATGCTCGATGAATGATAGGATTTGCTCCTGAGGTCGTTTGGCAACGCTGTCAAAATTTTATAAGAATAACAGAGTTAAAGGATGTTATAATTATTAAGATAAATGAGACCATCTAATAAGTCATATTAGCAAGAATTAGAAAAACAAATTGACATAAAGATTTTAAAGTATTTATAGTTGGTAATTTGAAGAAATTCAACGTATTAATAAAATTATACCGGTTAAATATGTGCTAAGGAGTTGAAATTTTGATTGGGTGTGTTCAATTTTTTTGTTTTGGTTCTGTATCTCCATCCCCAGAAATGGTTTGAAAGAGAATTCTTCATTACAGGTAAACATTTTGAACTCTTCTGGATTGCTACAGTAGAATTATGCTTCTTCGAACACCTCCCTCCATTTTTCCATACCTTGCCTTGGTGTTTTCACTGTTGTTTCTTGCTTTAGTTTACTGTAGTGTTAGTTCAAGTTCAACTGTTCAAGCAAGTTCAGAAAAAAAACTCCTAGGACTGTAAGCAAGAAGTAAAACCTTTTTAAAAAGCCAGATGCAGATCAGATGGATCAGTCAGCTAGTGAATACTTGTGAATAAATGGGGACTCCACCCAATGGACTTTGAAAATATATTTCTATTCTATAGAATGGAAAATTTAAAGTCCAGTCTCTTATAAGAGAGGCTTCAATGGAGTCCAGCTAGGTGGACTTTGAATTCAAGGTTCTAGTGACTCCTAATTCAGATTCCACCTAGCTGGACTTTCAGATTACCCTAGATTTCCAGTCAAAGTCCACCTAGCAGGACTTTCAGATTATCCTAGATTTCAAGTCAAAGTCCACCTAGCAGGACTTTCAGATTATCCTAGATTTCCGGTCAAAGTCCACCTAGCAGGACTTTCAGATTACCTTAGATTTTCAGTAAAAGTCCACCTAGCAGGACTTTCAGCTTACACTGTTGCAGTTAATACAGAGTGGATCTTTGTGCGGGAGCATGCACGGAAAAGTACACCGCTTCAGGGCTATTTACCAAAAGCTTCCCATGGAGAATATTGAGGGGTTGCACACTCGCGGAAATGATGTACACCTCATGGCGGACTTCCCATCAAAGTCGTGAGCTGGGAAATACCTAGAAGCTCTATTCCTTGATGGACCGACCCTTTTATTCTGTTGTTATGGCCGTCTCAGGTGTTCTATATTCAGATTCCACCTAGCTGGACTTTCAGATTACCCAAGATTTCCAGTCAAAGTCCACCTAGCAGGACTTTTCAGATTATCCTAGATTTCAAGTCAAAGTCCACCTAGCAGGACTTTCAGATTATCCTAGATTTCCGGTCAAAGTCCACCTAGCAGGACTAAAGGGCCGCAAAATCAGGGGTCAGAACGTCTGATTCCCGTCTGGAACCGTTTCGGCAAAATATTCAAATTCTACTAAAAACGAGGGTATTTTCCATAAGTTTTTGAATTAAAAACAAGACCTTATGATTTACCTAAGAGAATACAGTGACGAGTAACAGTGTAATCTGAAAGTCCTGCTAGGTGGACTTTTACTGAAAATCTAAGGTAATCTGAAAGTCCTGCTAGGTGGACTTTTACTGAAAATCTAAGGTAATCTGAAAGTCCTGCTAGGTGGACTTCAACCGGAAATCTAGGATAATCTGAAAGTCCTGCTAGGTGGACTTTGACTTGAAATCTAGGATAATCTGAAAGTCCTGCTAGGTGGACTTTGACTGGAAATCTAGGGTAATCTGAAAGTCCAGCTAGGTGGAATCTGAATATAGAACACCTCAGACGGCCATAACAATAGAATAAAAGGGTCGGTCCATCAAGGAATAGAGCTTCTAGGTATTTCCCAGCTCACGACTTTGATGGAAAGTCCGCCACGAGGTGTACATCATTTCCGCGAGTGTGCAACCCCTCAATATTCTCCATGGGAAGCTTTTGGTAAATAGCCCTGAAGCGGTGTACTTTTCCGTGCATGCTCCCGCACAAAGATCCACTCTGTATTAACGGCAACAGTGCAGTAAGCTGAAAGTCCTGCTAGGTGGACTTTTACTGAAAATCTAAGGTAATCTGAAAGTCGTGCTAGGTGGACTTTGACCGGAAATCTAGGATAATCTAAAAGTCCTGCTAGGTGGACTTTGACTTGAAATCTAGGATAATCTGAAAGTCCTGCTAGGTGGACTTTGACTGGAAATCTAGGGTAATCTGAAAGTCCAGCTAGGTGGAATCTGAATTAGGAGTCACTAGAACTTGAATTCAAAGTCCACCTAGCTGGACTCCATTGAAGCCTCTCTTATAAGTCAGTGTCAAAGTCCACCTAGCAGGACTTTCAGATTACCTTAGATTTTCAGTAAAAGTCCACCTAGCAGGACTTCCAGCTTACACTGTTACTCGTCACTGTATTCTCTTAGGTAAATCATAAGGTCTTGTTTTTAATTCAAAAACTTACGGAAAATACCCTCGTTTTTAGTAGAATTTGAATATTTTGCCGAAACGGTTCCAGACGGGAATCAGACGTTCTGACCCCTGATTTTGCGGCCCGTTTTTAGTCTACCAGGAATTTGAGCTCAGGTCCACTCAGCAAGAATTCAGAAGTTGGTTTTGTAAGAGAGGATTAAATTCCAGCTAGGAAGACCCAAGACCAAATTTTGTAGGGAAGTTTGGTAAGTCCAGCTAGGTGGAATTTTTTAGTTTCTCTGGGTCAGTAATAATGTCCAGTTGGATGGAATTGCAAATTCTCTTAGGTAAATCATAAGGTCTTGCTAGGCAGACTTGATGAAGCAATCCTAGGCTTAGAGGAAAGTCCGGCTAGGTAGACTCATTTAAGCTTTCTTAGGGCAGTATATTAGGTCCACCTTGATGGACTCTGTGTTGTCTACTTCTAGGCTTTTCCCGTTTGCGGTCCACCTAGCTGGACTTTCTGTGGTGCCACTCAAGAAGAGAGTGGACTCAATATTTTTCATTCTATAGAATGGACTTCTTTTGTAAATGTCCATAGGGTGGATATCCGAATAAATGTGAGCATTGATTTCATTCAGATTGATTGTGAACAATTGTGAGTGGCTAATCTGTGGCTAATCAAGGAACAGCTAACTATTTCAGCAATTTTGGCACCAATGGCAATAATGGTGCACCAATATTAGTTGCTTTTTTATCACAATTCTCCTCGAGATTTTATTCTCAATTCTCCTGTTTCACATTTTCACATTATATGACTATTTAGATGCAGCCAATTCTCCTTGTTTGCATTTTCATCAGAATCCAGAACAGGGAAAGCTTCGACATTCTGCAGAATCTAGACTCTTGGATTGTCGGTTCTTGATTCTTGTTCACCTCCCTGATTGGTCAACAAAGTAGGGTAGCCAGTAAATTTTTTTTTAATCAAATCTGAGCTGTTGAAGATCAGAATGTGATTCTCCTATCTTTTAGCTTTGATTTGAGGCCAAAATCACCTCTCTATCTTGCCTCTAAGCATCTTAAATCTTCTTTAGAAAACAGTATTTTACATAAGGAAATGCCTATGTTCATCCATTGACTTTAGCCAACTTTAGGGTTTTGTCCATCTAGTGGCCAGCTTGGAACTATGTGCTTCAATGAAATTCTATGAAACTGGGTATTTTGAGCTGGTTTTGACTGCATGGGGAGCCCCAGCAAGTGAGTTAGATGAGAAAATATGAATAAGATCATTAAGGTTATAGTCCAATAGACCTATTGCTGCTATAGGCTGCTGACTTTTCCTCCTTAGTATCAACAAATTTTTGTAGGCAAGTTCAGCTACTTTTTTTTACATCTAAATTTAGCCTACATTGAATA
Source organism: Branchinecta lindahli (assembly GCA_023053555.1). Lineage (NCBI taxonomy): Eukaryota > Metazoa > Arthropoda > Branchiopoda > Anostraca > Branchinectidae > Branchinecta > Branchinecta lindahli. The sequence continues at coordinate 18,370,596 of JAKZAO010000006.1, read as the reverse complement.
TTAAGAAATAATATTAAATAGCTAGGACATCTTACTGATGGCCTTACAAAACAGATAATTTTGTCCTGAATGCAATGGTATTTTCAAAATATTTTTTGAAGATGTTTTAGATAGGTAAAACTGATCAGGAAAATTCACAGCAATTCCTGCATTCATTACAAAAAAATCGCCAGTTTTTGCCACTAGGTGTTTTTGTGGCCACCCTAACAAAGGTTTGGTGTTGAGTCTGTATAAACAAGTTTTAACGGGGGCTAAATTAGTGTTTTGTCAAAGCGTAAACACAGAAGTGAGAAGAGCAAAAAGATAATTTGTACAAGAATTGAGAAGCAAGAACTGAGAATTCACATCAGAAGTGCAACTATTTGATTTTTTTTTTTTTTTTATAAATTCTTTGATTTGTAAGAATTCTTCTTCCAGTCTTTGGTTTTGGACGATCTGCAGGAAAGTAAAGAAATTAGGATAGAGATATCTCTTGGTTTGAACACTATTTATCTGTGTTGAATGGAATTGTGATACAGTTCCTGCACCATGTTGCCAGTTGACAAAAATGTTTTGCATCAGTTCAAGTGATAGGTGTCTTTAAATGAATGCTAGGCAAGTACCACAAAGCCCTTGGGTGTATCTAGCATTTGGCATACCCATTGCAGAATGCTGGATACCTGTTTGTGCCCTAACCCTGACCTACTTTACCAATAAGGAGTTCTGATTGGTTGTTTTATAAAACTTTAGTATTTTTTTGGTTAAGAGTTTCTGGCATTTGACATATTGTATCCAGTGTAGCATGTATAAAAAATCATGTGTTTGTAGTAGATTGCGCTAGGCCAGATGCTAAGAACCCTGAAAAAAGAAACAGTAGGAAATAATGGCAAATTTCAAAGGACAGACTGTCACCAGAAAGATCGGAATGGATTATATCGTTTCGTAGTAGGCTACTTCGCAGAAAAAGTTGTGCTTGGTTACTTTAGCAACCTCAAACAGCAAAATTAGGCTACAGCATTGGTAGTGTTGCAAGATTTTTGCATACTTTCCTAACTGTTGGAAGTAGGCTATCTCAGTCTATTATACTAGCCCTTTTTGATACCCATGCTCAAATGCTGGGGCATGCAGACGGTATACAACAATTTCAATGTCAGTGAAATCCTGTTTGTTTTAGTTACCAAAGTAGTGTATACTAGTACCTCTCTGGGGAATAAGGGGTACACATATGTATGAGTAACATGCTCACCCCTGCCAGCATGTTCAGAATTCGAGCATGAGTATAAAAAAATGGCTCAGTGTCATAAAATGGGCCATCTCAACAGAAGAAATAGAATATTTAAAAATTAACAGCATATGGAATTAAACAACTCTCAACCCGGGTCCTAATTTGTCATTCCCATTTGACTGCTCTAGAGTCGAAAGCAAAACCAAGATAGTCCGAAATTTGGAGGTGTTAAAAGAAGCATACCTCTACTGTAACCTGCACTCGTGACCCTTCAAGGTCGGAGATGGCACACAGGGCATTGTGATTAGTGATTCGTGATTATATAAATATGAGAATTGACTTGCATTTCTTTTTCATACTGCCTGAGTCAGTTGAGAATGTTTCATGATAAATTATGAAGGGGCAACAGTTTGTAATGGAATGGTGAATTTCCAAATTTCCACTTGTGTGTCTGTCTTGAATTGCTGATCACTGAGCTTGAGCCAGTGACACTGGAGTTTATGTTTGGCAGTGGTATATGGATTAATCAGCCGAACTTTTTAATAGCCCTGTTGCAGGTTGATGTTGGTTTCTATCCCTGATGATAGCTCACCTGAAGTTTTCGCGTCCCATTTATTCATGCAGATCTTATCTCAGTTCCAGTATACCACAAATCCCTGATTTTGCGATAGCCTTTGCCTAATGCTGGTTCCCCAATGCCAAATGCTGTGTACCTGTGGGTACCCTAACCCTGACCTACTCCAGTAGGCTACAATAGAATTCTGATTGATTGGTTTCCGAACTTCAATCAGATCATCAGTATTTTATTCGGGTATGGTACCCAGCATTTGGCATAGGGTAACCAGTGTTTGGCATGGCTATCCCAAAATCAGGGATTTTCGTAGACTGCTCAGTTCTACCGTAGGGCTTCTCGTGTATCTTCTTTCGCTTCTCTCTTGAGCTCTCGATTTGAGCATTCTCTTTGCCAGATTGGCTCTTGTCTAGAACTTAGGTTCATGCTTGAAATGAACGAACTCAAACAGAAAGGCATGTCCTAATGGGAGGACAGTAAGACAGTTCTGCGTACTTAGTGAGTGACGATGGTCTTTTAAGTATACCGAGTATTGATATGGCGAAAAGGTTGAGTAGGAAGGAAATGGATGCCGGAAGGATAGTGATAAATAGTGGGAGGGGGTGGAAGGAAGGGGTTATCACGGGCTTCCTTCTCCCCATATACTTAAACACCTCGACCGAGTTGGTCTCGGGTCGGAATATATTACTATTCTGACCTGCACCCGGGTCGAGGTCCAGTCGATTCTTGATACGCATGGAAGATATTGATTTATTTATTCATTTCTTTCCCTCAAAACTGAGGAGTACAACATATAAATAATATAACAAAACCGTTCCTAAATCAACTATAATCCTTTATATATGGAAGTTGGCACCGATTTTTCTTGTGTAATATGCCCATCTTGAGAGAAAGGCGAGCGTGGCCACAGACAGCCAGGACTGGTATGTAATTGTCGAAAACACGACACAAAGGAACTAGGTATGTTAGAATATTGGAGCATATACTGTATCTACTGTGACTTGTGCTTTAAGTCGTTTCAGTGTATGCTTCGTTGATTGTTTCCTGTACCCTCATTCCTGGCAGCTTCTATTGTATGGTAGCGGGTAGTACTTTGATCGTTAAACTCATTACCTTGTGATGTGGACTTTAATTTGGTGATTCTCCGTCGAGTTGGGCACTAATTCAAGTTGCTATTAAAATTTAAATGTCTTGGATACTGCAAGCCTCCATAATCATGAAGGTCATTCTTCCGTCCGGTTTTACTCCTTTAAAGCCAAGCTGCTCCATAAGCGAATCTTGGCGATTGCTTAGCCTTTTACTTCTTTCCAGCAAGGGCAAATAAATGACTGGGAGGACGATGCTTCTCCGTATGGGAAAATTCCTTGTCTAGCCGTTTTCCTTAAAGTTTAACCAACAAGGGCTGAGATACGACAATCTAGTTACCCATCACTTATTCACTTAAATTGGCTTGAAGACCCGCTGAAAATGAGTTACTTCGTTGTTCCGCTATTCACGAATAATCGATTTTCAAATAGTGGAATTTCCGTGTGATTTGTGGTGCCTCTATGCGCTTTTAATTTTGTTGAATGCCTTACGAAAAAGATTTATCATTTTTTTTTTTGTTCAGGCACTAAGCAATCTTCACCAATCTCACCACTGCCCATTGAAAAGCCAAATTTGTGCTGAGATCAAAATTTCCCGCGTCATAGTAGAGTTTACGCTGTTGTGACGACTGGAGACATTCTGAGCCTCATAACTAGAGCAGATAGTGGAAAATAAAAAAAATCCCTTTGCAGAATCCAAATAATTGAGTGTATCTAATTAAATGACACACAAATATGGCTTTTCAGCTAAACTTTAACCAACAAGGGCTGAGATACGACAGTCTAGTTACCCATCACTTAAATAGGTTTGAAGACCCGATGAAGATGCGTTACTTCGTTGCTCCGCTATTCACGAACAATCGATTTTTGTGGTACCTCTATGCGCTTGTACCTGTGATGTACGCTTGACGAAAAAGATTTACGAAAAATATGTGTTGGCACCAAGCAATCTTTACCAAGCTCACCACTGGCCGCTGAAAAGCCGCGTTTGTGTTGAGATTCAAATCTTCGCGTCAAGTAGAATTTGCGAATTGCGGCCGTAGATATTCTGAGCGTCACTGCTAGAGCAGATAGTGAAAAAATAGAAAATCTCTTAGCAGAATCCAAATGATTTGGTGTATTCAGTTGAATGATACAAAAATAAGTTGGCTTTTTAGTTATACTTTAACGCTGGTGCCTAGGAGGTGCTTCAGCATTACAATTCTTGCAAACTGTGAACAGTCAAATTGATGGTCCATTCTTATTGTATCGGGGTTTTGTCATTCGACCTTGCGTCTCCGGCTTTGACCCTCCATTTATATTTATTTTGTACAAAAGTGATAAAATAAACCTTGAACCGTGTGTCAAGATTCAGGTTTTATTCATGTCCTTTCTGTAGAGAAACAGAAAATGATGAGAGACACATAGTCGACTGACAGAAAACCGATGCATTAAATTATCGTACGTAATTTAACAAATAAATCTTGACAGAACAAAAAAATGTGGGACTAATTTATTGTGAGAAGAAGAAAATATATTTTTTTTCTGAAAATGTTAAAATAATTTCTTGTCTTATCTTCTTTCGTTTATTTTAGATTTATTTTTAATGTATTAAGATGTATTTTTGTATTGCTGAGATATTTATTACAATCAGTAGAAGAAACAAGTTACTGGCTTCTGAGTGCATGATAGAATATGATTTAATAGTTCCAAAGGCAATCCACATTAGCATACAAATAGTACAAAATACAGTTTTTATTTTTATAATAGCATTTTTGTTAGTCATTAATTGTTTTATATTTTCTCTTCTAAAAAGCGCTTCTGAATAATGGCAAAGGTTATTTTAACAAAATGATTGCGATTGGCTACTGAGCTTAGGATAGACCATGAATAGTTTCAAAGGCAATCCACATTAGCAAATATAATACAAAATATAATTTTTATATTTTTAATAATTTTCTGTTTTGTACATTCACTTTTAGTCTAAAAGCGTTTCTGAATAACGGTACAGGTCATTTTAACAAAACAGTGGCGTTTTTGATCGCCGATCAAATTTGCCCGGTAGACGAAGCGAGTTTGCCGATTTTTGCCGACTTGGCCGATGGACACGAATTTAGGCGATACACGTTAGCCGATCAGAACGAAAACAGAAAATAAGATAAACAGCTACGGCAATCGGCTTCCGGCGAACGTCAAAAAGTCAAACGGCTACGCTATCGCCGAACTAATCGGCGATCAAAAACGCCATTAATGATTGCAAAGTAGGAACACGGATTCTTTCCTCAACTTTTCCGCTGTGTACAGTTCCCATAGGACGTAAGCTAGCGTCTCTTCTAGACGAACGCAGATTGGCGTAGGAGCTGAGTTGGGAGACATTTTCTCAACTTGAGCGGACCGAAAGCTGGCTTAGAACGAAAAGAGACAGGGATACCCCATCTGCTCTTCTGATGAAAACGGATCTTCAGGCCAAGTCATCTGTATACAGGGCCGTATCCAGGAATTTATTTCGGGGGGGGGGGGGGGTTGCTCGCGGAATTTATTTCGGGGGGGGGGGTGTCCACGGGTCGGACCAAAAAGTACAAAAAATATATAGATCAGAGGTTAAAACCTGCAAAAAACTATTACTTTCGTGGTTTTCGGGGGGGGGGGGGGTTGAACCCCCTAACCTCCCCTGGATACGGCCTTGTGTGTATCGTAGTGGTTTACTGGCAATAGAATTTTGGTTAGGACCTTCTGAGGAAATTTGGTCATTCCTCATGTTGAGGTTTATTCAAGAATGGAATCTTTGTTCAGAATTTCTGAGAAAAATTGAGCAATGAAGGATATTTTAGTTTTGGCAAGTCGCAAAGAGGAGTCAGTATTCCATTTCCTGTTTCTTCGTTCTGAGTAAGCCAACTCCATATATAGCTCTTACTCCTTGTCCACCTACTTGTATTTGGGGCTGTCCGGACTTATTGAAACCTGTCCAAAGCTCAGAGATCATATCTATTCTCATGAAGGTTGAGCCACCTTTGATCTGGTTTGTCCGTCGTTTGTGGCTCAAAACTGAAAAAGACGCCCGGTTTTGTGTAATCCAGAAATCAGCCAAAGAGAAATGAAGAAAGAAAAAACTCTCATTCCCGAATAACTCCCAGCTTTCTTGCCGGGGGGAGGGGGGATAATAGCTACAAATAATGGCAGAGTCTTATTTAAAGTAGGACTGAAATCTGATACTATTCTTTTATTTTCCTTCTCATTATCAAGCGCCATCACCAGTCCTACTACTTCCGATTTTCCTTTCACATTTGTTTCATGCTTTTGCTCTAGAGCCAAATCTGATCTTCCCATGGAGAGTCTTTTCACAATCGAGCCCCGCCTCTCGCGCCTTTTGCGACTGGTTCAGTCTGAGGTAAGGACTGGCGGACTGCACAAACCAATCAGAGACAATGTTTATTGGAGATACCAGTCAGGATTTTTGCTGTCACAGTTGAAGGACATTGTACGAGTTAATGCATAAGAGCTGATCCCTTTTCTTCCGCGAAATTTGAACTTCAGTGGTGCAGCTGTATGCAGCGCGTGGTCGGAAATTGGACCGATAAGATCTTCAGTGAACCTCCATTGACCTAGTGGCCATATAATAGTCATATTATATAATGATCATAACCATATTCTTAATAATCATATTCTGCATAACGCTTAGCTGTTTTTGGGTTTGGGGATGCGGTAAGAAGGCTCTGAGGCTAGTTTCCTTGTGGTATTTGGCCATTATTTCATTAGTTACACCGTATGTGTTGCTTCCGCCTTTGGCTTTAGAAGAGTTATATAATTTTTTAATTATATTATGTAATGTTTATTTGATATTTATTTTTTACCCATCATAGAAGAAGGATTGATGGAGTACAAACTTAAAAGTAAACAAAACACAGATAAAATCAGACTAAAAGAAAGAAGGAAACACGAAAGAAATCAGGGTAAAAGGAGAGAACTTAATCAAAGTATAGGCTACGGATTTAAATATTTACAAAAAAAATTACACAGCATTATCCGAATACAGTTTTTTGGCACTCGTGGCCTTACAGTTTAAGTTGTAGGTCTGGCTCGTCCAGTTTTGGAATCGGGTCAGTAATACTTTTTTGTCATTTAGGGACATCCGTTTTGCGTACTTGAAATAAACGTGTTTGTTAGCGATATTTGTTGCAATAGACCTGCAAGGTCTTGGGCAAGTTTTTTCTCAAACGGTTTTCCTCTTCTTCGAATTTGAAGTTATCTCTGTGGACTTACTTATGGGCGTATCAGTCGTTTTCACCATACATGTAACTTCTCGATATTCATTATTATGGTCTCTATATGGGCTGGTTCTTTGGAGCCTTGGGCGATGGATGACGTTTCGAGTGAATGTTGTTTTAGTAAACATATGTGGCTTGAACTGCTAAGTTCGGTTTCGTGTCGTTTTGGGAGAGTTGAAATTGGTGCTAATCTATGATTTGAAGGAGAAATATTCAATCCCCGCTCGTGCAAAGCAAGCTAAGCTGGAATTGGAACGAGTCAGTAGGAGGTATGTCATTGGCTGCGCTGCTGCACATGGACAGTGGCTTTTCGAATCACGGTGCTCAAATTGTTTCCTTGCCATGATGAAATCCCGGACCTACAAAAAGAAGCGTTAAACTTGCCTCCAGAAGTAGCAAATTGGCCATTCGACTCAGACTTCGACTTCGTCGGTGATCAAGTAGGCGCCTAAAGAAGAACCAATGTGATTTTTGTTTTTGTATGGTCGGGAATTGCTCCTGGTGAGGAAACAGTTTGGTGGTTCGCGATTTGTAGCGTAGCAGAAGAACGAGATGTTTTCCCACAATCGTCAGAAGTTCGTCACACATTTTTTTTGTTCGGGGGCGAGGGAATATTTTTTACCATTGAATCTCCTTTGCAGATCGAATGATCATTAGCCTAGTTGTCTCTCTTAGAAAAATGCGAGCCTACCCGTCTCCGAACAGATTTCAAATCGAGTGACAACTAGCCGTTTAGTAACTTGGCTTACTTCCGGATTAGTTCTGGCTATACCCTCAAAGAGGTCTTACTCTTTGTTGCTAATAAAAAACAAAACAGAAAAAGTGAAATGTGAAGTTCTTTGTATGAAATTGGACTAATTTCATGTGATTTGTTAATTAGACCTGACCTTTGTTGCTAATTAGAAAAAAAGCGAAGTTAAGTGTATAAAATTTAACTAATTAAATTTAATTAAGCGTACTGAAAAGGAAATTTATATTACACTGCATGCTATGGTAGAAGCAGGCTGCTTTTGTAATTCTATAACGGTGCAATTTCCTTCGTCTTTTTGCGATTGAAGTCAACTAATGATGAGTCAAACTAATGACTCATGATTAGTTCCTTGAGGCTTTTATCGTTGGAGTCAGCAAAAACTGTATTGGCTTTTTGGGGCAAGAAACTGATTATTGAGCTTTTCTGAGTAAATACTTTATATGTATACACAAATAATTAAAAAAAAGTAGCCAGTCAAAGCGAGACCCTGTCACGGTTCCTAAAGCTTGTTTTTTGTATTATTATTATTATTATTATTATTATCATTAAAGTGGAACGGTACGTGTCTATACGAGGACATAATCTTCTAATCTAATCTTGACACAATCTGTGGTGTGTGAATATGAGTGAATGAATATTATACCAAAAAAGCCCGTGGGCCATGGCGAAAAACAACAACAACAACAACACTCGCCTAAAAAGAAAACCCGAACCCCAGAATATGCTCTAGAGCCTGCTTGAGGAACCTCCCAAGCTGACGAAGGTCACCAAGATTTAATTCAATGTGGATATAATGCTCCATGCAGTCTTGATTTATGGCCTCACAAAGCAGCCATACCATACGAAACTTCACCGACTGAAGGCAAAATCAAGCCATGCTGGATCACTGTTCTGGCGTATTTATTCTTCTTCTTGTTTGACAAATTTTCATATTCGGAGCCTTATTTTGCAACGTTAACCTAAAAAAGGCTTGTGGGATAAAGGCTTTTCTGCATTGAGCAGAGCCCCTCTTCCGTGTAAGCACTGTCTTCAGCAAATAACACTTTGGGGACTGTCTTGGGTTGTTTCTTTAAAGCAACACGGTTTGCAATGTTACTTTGAAATAATAACGTGATAATAAAACGTTCGAACGAAATACTTATACTTATCCTAAATACCTGTAGGATAATATCCAAAGTGTTAAAGGTCAACTGAAAAGGAATGTAATAGCAGAATCTAGGTACCCATGATTTATTCACTTAAAGAGGCTTGAAGACCCGATGAAAATGCGTCACTTCGTTCTTTATCTATTCACGAATAAATGATTTTCAAATAGTGGAATTTCCCTGTGATCTGTGGTACCTCTATCTGCTTGTGTCTGTGTTGTATGCTTGACGAAAACGATTTACGAAAAATAAGTGTTCAAGCAGTGAGCCACCTTCCTCGAGCTGATCACTGACCACTGAAAAGCCGCGTTTGTATTGACATTCAGTTTTTCTGCGTCATAGTAGAATTTTGCGCTGTGAGGACGGCCGTAGATATTGTGAACATCATACTAGAGCAAATAGTGAAAATAAAAAAAATCCTTAACACAATCAAAATAATGAACTGTAGTCAGTCAAATGATACAAAAATAAGTTGGCTTTTCAGTTAAACTTTAAGTACTGCAATTGCTCATCCTTGTTGGGATTGGTCATTTTTGACTTTCTGTCCGATTATCACATTGCCGTGAAATTCAGCCGCTTGTTCGGTTGACACTTCTTAAATGTGCGGTTAAGGTTTCGCAGGCAAACTGGATGTGGTTAAGTTTATCTGGTTTCCGTATCAGTTGCTCTTTTATGGTCTACTGAATTAGCGTTTGCTCATCTGGATGAAGTAACAGACAAAATAGTTATTTTGTGGTTGGATTTTTATTGACTTTTTGTAGAATTGATTGCTCTGTTGGATATGTTCTAGTCGAGGTTCGTATGTAAGCTTGTTGAGTGGGCAATGCATTTCTTTATTTATTTAATTCAACAGCGGTTCGACCATACGCCGTCTCAAGCACAAACTACAATAATTCGCAGCTGCCTCCGGCACCAAGTAGTGTTTATACTAAGACGTTGTGGAATAACTGACTACTTTAACAGTTCAGCTGTTTTTTGGCCCTCTCCAGACCCGGAAGACAAACCAGGCAAAATTTACATAACCGGTTCTATGACCAATAAGCTTCTAGAAAACAGTTATTTGGCGTGATACGTCGTGTAAAGACCTCGGTAAAGACCAAAACGCGACAAACGAAAAAAAAAAAATCATCGCAGTGTCAATAGGGGAAAGCAGGTTGTCGGGGAGAAATATTACGGAAATATGGCTATTACACCGAAGCTATCCCCATTCAAAATGTCCTTTACGTACTACCAGTACTTTCATCAACTGTTAGTTTGTATGACAATGTACCAGGGAATAACCCATATAGGCTATAAGTGGAATGTATTTTGTGCCAGCATAGCGTTTGGGCGAGTAGAAAACGACATAAGACCTGATTCCTAAAGAGAACGGTTTTGGCTTAGCTCTGAATATTTCGCCGAAATCGTCAATTGCTGCTCTTAGGAGTTTATGGTGTCTTATTTTATTTAAATTGTATATCCAGTAGCCCTTACGGCGCTGTGTCACCCAAAATGAGCACAGTTTCTTATCGTTTCTGTTTTCTTTTGATTCTTGCGTTCTGTGATTCTAAGTGCTTACCCACTCCATTCCGAATTATGCTTTTAGCGTTCTTTGTTTGATTGCTCCATTTCACTTTCGAGGATTTTTATTAATCCGTTTCTTCTTCTCCTGTTTGTTTGGGTAAAGGGCTTAGAACCTCCGGCTATTTCTAGAGTCCTCCGTCATCTGTGACAGCTCACACGGCGTTCGCGAGTCTTCAGTTCCAAGTGTAAACTCCCACTGAGGCTCTGTTCTGTCCCGGAACTTTGGATTTTAAATTTTGGATATGATATTGGCGAATTTTCAGTTTAAAAAGTAAGTTTTTGAGTAGAAAGATTGCTTACTCGGATTATTCGTTCATTTGTTAGTTCGGTAGTTCAAGATGATTCTCATCCTGGCAAGATTTGATGAATAGTTTGAAATGGAGTTCAAAGTTAAATTTGGGATGAACATTGGTTTGTCAGTGGCATACTAGTGATTTCAGGTCAAAATGGGTTTATTTTTTACTTTTGTAGTTCCAGATGTTTAGTGGGATTCCTGGCAAAATTTGATGAATAGTTTGAAATGGAGTTCAAAGTTAAATTCGGGATGAACAGTGATTTGTCAGTGGTATACTAGTGATTTCAGTTCAAAATGGGTTCATTCTTTACTTTTGTAGTTGTAGATGTTTAGTGGGATTCCTGGCAAAATTTGATGAATAGTTTGAAATGGAGTTCAAAGTTAAATTTGGGATGAACAACGATTTGTCAGTCGCATACTAGTGATTTCAGATCAAAAAGGGTTCATTTTTTACTTTAGTAGTTCCAGATTTTTAGTGGATCCCGGCAAAATTTGATGAATAGTTTGAAATGGATTTCGGAGTGAATTTGTGATTATCAGTGATTTGTCATTGACATGATGGTGATTCTTAGCTCAAAAAGTAAATTCGTCAGCCAGCCTTCTGTAAGAGTGTCTGTTTGAATTCTAAAGTTCCAGATATAGCCCTAGGCAGCCCTAGGCTATGCTAGTCCTGGCAAAATTTTGCTGACTAACAGAAGTTAGAATTTTAAAGATGCGGAATTGATATTTTTGAAAGTTTGAAGTAGGCTGAGTTTTGAGACTGACAAGCAGTAAAATTAAAAATAAGACATGGCAAGGCAAAATCCTGTACCTTCTATATTATTATTCTCCAAGACTTGACCTGAACCTTGATTGCGTCAGGCTGGCCAATCAGCTTGGAATGAAGCTGACGTAATCGAACCACTGGATTAGTAAGCATCAGACGGAAAAAAATACAAGTAAAATATTATTCACGAATGCAAACTACTTTTATCCCAGTTCTTTATAGGATAGTTCTATTCTTCCTTCCCTCCAGTCCTCTTTTTTGTACAATGGCAATTATAGTGGGGTTCATTCATTGTATTCAAATAATCAAAGAGCTTAGAAAGTAGTAAATAGTAAGATGGTAGTACTAGGAGTAAGTAGTAGTACGAGTAGAAAGAAGTAGAAAGTTGCAAGAAAGTAGTAATTTTGAAATGGTTTCCTCATTAGGTTGTAAAGGCTTAATACCTATCTGTTCATTATCTTCAGCACTCAACAGTGCGACAGTCTTATTCAGATTGAAAATAACACGCATATTTGAACCACACTTTTAACACCTGTTTGATGTGATATAATAGGCATGGCATTAGTGGACAGGTTATTGAGATATTGCGTGTTTTGAATGTGGGATTTCCTCTTTGATTCTTTGTTCGTGGGACCTGGTGATAGAGTAGTTTTTGTCGGACTGAATGAAGTAAAGCAAGTTAGATCTTTTGAAAATGGACTAGAAAGTGAACTGCGATGTGAACGCCAATGAATACTTCGCTGCTTTATTGACTTAGTAAGCGTGGAATAATTATCAGCAGCGCCTCTGATTGAGGGTAGTTAATTGATTCATTTGAATTTGTTTTTGTTGATTAATAAAACAAAACAAAAACGGAACTACTAAATAACCGTTTTAATATATCAAGCACCAATAGGGAACAAAAGGATTTTTTGGAGAAAGCATGTCAAGAGAAACATTCATATGTCTACAAGTGTCCTTTATTTTACGTAGTAAAATTAAATTTAAGCTTATCTTATCGCGTTCAGTCTTTACTCCGCACAACCACAACGCGTTTTCCTTACTCTTAGTGTTAAGGACTTACTTCGTTGGTTCGGTTCTTTGGTCGGTTTCCATTATCCTCGAGTGAAGGTACGTACGTACCCAGTCCGATTTTCGCAGACGGATGCGAATTTCCTCCTTTGCTCCGAAATTTTGATTGCATCGAATGCAGGTTTCGCCTTATACGCGAATTTTGCATGCGTATTTTCGCGTGCGAAATCTTATCGGACTGTCTTTCTTAGTGGTGGACTTGTGTTTTCTTTTGCTCTTGGAATTGAGCTATCTGTGGTTCGAAAGTTCGGTCGTGGTCGCAGGTCATCGCTGCGGTTAGTGCTCTAGTGACAGTCATCTCTGGTATGAACGATCATCTGAAATCATAAGCATCTTCGTGGAAGAAAATGAACCCACTGAGAATGCATAGATCCGTTGCACTTTGTTTTAGCTACAAAGAAATTTCATGACGGCGTTAGAATTCCGCGTCGCCAGCCGGATTTTTTTCGCTTAAAGCTAGGTGCCCACAGAACGCGAATTTGCGTTCGCCTGGGCGAATTTGACGTCGCGAGCGGAAAAATTCGCGCCGCGCCGTTTCAACTCCAAGTTGAATTTGTTTCGCGCCGCGTGGCGAAAAAGATTCGCGTTCTGTGGGCACCTAGCTTAAAGCTTGATACCCAGTGCCCGCAAAATGCGAATCCGCGAACTTTTTCGCGACGCAAAAGAAAAATTACTTGGGAGTTGAAATAGCGTGTCGCGAAATTTTCCGGTAGCGACGCCGTTTTGCCTAGGTGAAGGCGAATGCGCGATTTATGGATACCAGGCTTAAAGGTCACGACCAGTCTTGTCCGAATGTGAAAAATCGAGTCGTCCTGTATTCAGTCCTTTTAGTGATTATTCGCGTTAACAGTTGGTCGCTGACAAGAAGAAGAACACTATTCCGTTAAAAACTGATGGCACCCAAATTATCTTGTTTCGAGGCTACCTTTGCCTTTGAATATTGGTTTCGGTAGGGTCAAATGTTGGATATGTTTTGACTTTCTTGATCCGGTCATAATCGTTTTGGTCGGGATATGGAGGGTCTCGCGCTAAAGGAGTGGAAGCGTACGCGATTTCCGTGCCTGGACTGCAGGTATCGTAGCCGATTTAGTGCGTCTTTTCGCCCCAAAACACAAAAAGGATCAAAAGAGACATACATCTTTTCACGTATACAGTAACTTCACAAAACGCTTTGTCTGTGCCTGATGTCCAGCTTCAGGACTTCGCCAAAAGATTTGTATACAACAAATACCCACTACATCTGCAATTTCAACAAATTGATGTATACGTTAAATTTTTGTTTTCCAACGGATTCCGGTTCAACTATTAGTAAGATGAGAAATTGAAGAAGAGAAATAAAATCTATGCGTCCTTAGCTCTTACACTTCAGTCTACAGTCGAAAAACGAAGCAAAGATAGAGAATCCCTGTGTTCTTACCACTTAATTGACATCATTTTTGTTTTACTAACTTTGGGCTTTTACCGGATTCAGGCCCAATTATTCGACTGGCGAAAAAAAACAACAGAGGTGTGAAAATAGTGTTTGTTCTTACCCGATTACTGACAGATATTCCTTGAGCCCAAGCTGACTTAAATTCATATATTCATATTATATTTTTATATTTTTATATATTATATGAATATACGGTTACTGACAGCCCAGTCGATTTGATCAGTTTTTTGTTGTTGTCCGACTGAATCCCAGATGTTCCATTTCAAGTCCTTGATATTCCTTGAGCCCAAGCTGACTTAAATTCATATATTCCTTGAGCCCAAGCTGACTTAAATTCATATATTCATATTATATTTTTATATATTATATGAATATACGATTACTGACAGCCCAGTCGATTTGATCAGTTTTTTGTTGTTGTCCGACTGAATCTCAGATGTTCCATTTTAAGTCCGGCCCATGCTTATGCCTCCCGGATCCCGGCAATGCTTCTGGTCCAAACTGTATATTTGACCTGTCCTCTGAACCAGTATTTGGTGAAAATGTCTCCATGCGAGGATACGTACAAAATGGTGATTTCAGGTATCCCGTCACCGAGCCCGTCATTCCCTACAATCGAACTGCTGGCCTATCTTCCTCAGTCAACGCCACAGGATTGTTTTTGTTATAATAATAATAATCTTTAATTCCCTTCATAGCTCGTACAGTTCACTCGCTAGCATTGGATTGTCATGCAGTTTACCACCGATACATATAATAACACTATATAAGACATTTTGATAATAAGTTTACAAATTCATAGTTGACACCTGGTTGACACTTAATATACAATTTACTTTATTAATTAATATATAGGATTGAAGTGGTGTACGAAATAGGGTACAAAGGAGGTACAAATGTGTATTTGGGCGAACAGGTTTCGGACAATTTGCAAGCGAGTCCCACATTTCATCTATTTGCACCCGATTTCTACACCTGGAATCAGGTTCTCATTATTTTCGTCACATTTTCCGCGATTCCGTTGGTCGCGAGCAACTCCTCAGTTTTCACTGCAGCCGAGAGCGGAAGCGAGACCGTCGGATATCCGGCATAAAGTCTGGAACGTATTTATTTTGTCGTTTCTGGAAACCTTGGAACGGCTGTGTGTTATCCTTAACGTTGTGGACGCTTAGTTATGTTGTTTCCAAACACCCGGTATCGCCAAAATAGAAAAGAAAAAGGTTCTGCACTGCAAATTGTGAAACAACAGTTTGAAGCCATAAGAACACCAATTTGATTGATGATTTATTTGTCTAAAGTACGTAGCGTAACGTCCTAAAAAAAAGGTTGAATGAATGTATTTTCCGAAAAAGCCCAGGAGCAAGGGGCAATACCCCTACGAAAAAATGTTTGAAAAACAAATTCGTTTAAGGTTTTCAGTTTAACAGATTTATATCGAGAAAATTCAGTTGTGGGTTTGTGTAAGAGTGCCGCTACCCCTGTTAATTATCCATAGCGATAAGAATCCTCGGATACGAACTCTACGATCCTACTATTCCGACGGAGGGGCGAGCCCTTTGAGAGCAGGAGTACAGCCCAGTCATACACAAATCATCAGTTTTTGGGCACAGTACTCCAACGCTAAGGTATCCCTGGAGCAAAGGCACAGTAACCTCATAACGATAGGTTTGACAAATTTTCATTTCAGACTTCCAATTCAGCCCATTAATATGTGGGTATGGTGCCCTTATTTCAGAGCATGGCGCCACAGCGTATGAGCACTATTTCCAGTGCGTGCTCTCACCTCGGCTCTCACGCTGGGACAAGCCCTAAAGTTTGAGCTCTATGCCCATAAATTGAGGATTTGTGTATGACATGTACATCCGACATACCCCAGCTTGGACCCAAAGCCATGGAGTTAAATGACTCATGTTCTTATCTCCAGATAAAGCAATATGATTTTCTATCGGAATACTACCCGGTTTAACATGGCCCATTATCGCTTCTAGCGTTTATAAATATCTTAATAAATATCTGTCTACCTATCATGCGCTTTGTCTCAGTATCTTCGGCCCATCTTCCTCTATCCTCCGTTGCATAAAAAGGCCCAAATTAACATCAAATCAGACCTCATTGGAACCTAATAGCTCGCGCTAAAAGCGGCCCCCGGGGAGACCTCGTGGTCGCGTGCTCCTTAAATTAGCAAAGCATCCGACGGATCCCCAGTTGTAGAAGATGTCAGGACCCCCCATGCTGGGTGATGGACGGCTGTGACTTCCCTCGCTTCTATGAATTTCCTCTAGGGGAATGTCGGAGAAGAGATCCCTGAGTTAGTCGAGCGAACAAATTTGATTAGTTGATGTTTATGGATATCTCTCAAAATCTGGGCCGTCAAGTGCTGTCGTACAGATTCTTTGGGGTGGGGGAGACTTTGGGGGATGCCTCCATTTGTCAGGATGAATGTATTTAGGCTGGAAAAGCTTCAGCGCTGCTAGGAGAGGGTAGATTGGTAGAATAATCTTGCCATCTGTAGGACCTCCGACGTCTGTTGAAGTATTCTGGGATGTCGGAAGCTGTGTAGTTTTAACAGCACTGGCCGAAGTTCCAAATAGCGATCGTAACGTTTGTCCTTGCTAGTCGGGACTGAGGAAATCCGCAGTGAATTTGGCATGTCTTCTTATCTTGCTTTCCCAAACTTTTTTAAAACTCGACTCGAGGGTGAGGTCGTATGGGAAACTGCGACCACCCATCTTTGTTGTTCTTTTGGAATTGCCGAGTTCTTTGTTTTGTATAAAGACCGGAAACTAGTATACGAATTCCAGTCTTTTTCATCTTGCTCTCCCCAACTTGCAAAAAACTCGGCTTAACGGGAGGTCGTATGGGAGGCTGCGACCCCCCCCCCCATCTTTGATGTACTTTTGCAATTACCGGAATTCATTGTTTTGTTTAAAGGCCGGAGACGGTCAGTATACGACTTTCAGTTTTTTCAAGCTTGCTTTCCCCAACTTGCTGAAAATTCGGCTTAAGAGGAGGCCGTATGTTAAGACTGCAATTCCCCATTTTTTTTTTTGCCATTACCGTTTGTTTATGCGTAAAAAACGGAAAAAGCCGGGATTCTTTTGTCTGGCATACTTTCGGGAAAGCTTTGACTCATGATCACCAAACGAGTATCTGGAATTTTCCATCTTGCTTTCCCCAATGTCCGACGGAAGCTTGTAAATGGGGCTCTCCCTCCTCCAGCCGACGCTGTGCCGTCCGAAAAACTTCCGGCCCTTTTCTGGAAAGCCTTAGAAGGAGTAGAAAGTATATGACAAATCGATAGAGCGTTTTGCCTTTTGTGCGAGCAGGGATTGTCAGTCTGATCATCCGACCGCAAATGACGGATCACCCAAACTGACTCCAACTTTCCTCTCTCGGATATTTGGAAGAGAAAGGGATGAAGGGGGTTTGATGGCACGAGTCCATCGTCCCAAGGCATTTGGAACACTGGTATTTTATCGTTGAAGCATCTGTTTTGGTTGTGAGTCAGCGTAGGCGTATCTCTTCTACTTTTTGCATTGAGATGGAAATTGTAAGAGACTTTAAAGGACCCCTCACACTATTTACTGTTTATCAATCAATCAATCAGTTTATCAATCAATTTATTTTAATTCAGTCTGCAGATCATACAAAAAGAAAATAAACAAAACAAGTAAACAACAAAATTCCACATCTCACCTCATTGGGAATGTGTGGACTGACATTCCAATATTTTAAAATAAGTTAATACTTCAAAACGAGGCCCTGCTTTCAACAAACAACCAACAGCTTTGGCTGTTTTAAGCTTTTTTTCAGGCCCACTGAATTCTAGCAAAATCAGGGAATAATCGGTTTCGTTAAGGGCAAGAATGTACCCTAATTCGGGTCTTTAGGAATGGATGAGCAATTATGGCGGTAGGTTGCATTAGTATTATAGGAAAGACCTTAACAAACAAACAACCGTAACAAACAAACCTTAAATCATTTTTTTTAGTTAAATTTAGAAGTCGACGAATCCAAGTTCCGGGCCTCGTAGACAATCCAGTGCCGTAAGGGCGGGGCCTCATGGAGAAAACCAAAAACTGTTAAAAGCCTCTTTGATAAATTCCATCTTTACTTAAACATTTTATAAATCACTTGACGGGGGTGAAACTGTATTAGACGCACTTCTCTTGAGCGGGATCACTGATCCTGTAGCCCGCTTCCATCAGGCGGTTGTAGGGGCTTGCGAACTATGTTAACAAGCACCTCAGTGGCTCAGTTTGTTGTAGCATCTGCGATTCAAGCCGGAGGTCGCGGGTTCAAATCCCGCCCGAGGAGAATTTTTGTTCGCTGTTATATTTTTTTTCCCTTCTTGGCAAGGGTCCTCTCTACGCTTGATTGGGCTAAATTGACATTTCAGCTGAGACAAGGATTATCTCCACTGTCTCATAACAGATAACACAAGTATGCGTAGTTTCAACAGACAACACTTTGGATGTAATCAGTTGTGATTTTGAAAATGTTATGCATTGGATGTTATGCATAACGACCATTGCCAGGAAGACCCGAAAAAACGCCGAAAAAGTATCTGCTGACTTTACCGACATCATGACGACAAACAAAAAAGTGAGCAGATGCTTTGTTATGCATAGCATTTAATGCATAACGTTTTCGAAATCACAACAGATTACATTCCAAATGTTGTCTGTTGAAACTGCGCATCCTTGTGTTGTCCGTTGTGAAGCTTCTGACATTGCAGGTCGTAGCTGGAAATATGAATCAATCAATCAATCAATTTTATTTCAGATTACGCCATAAACAAACACAACAAGAATATATGAACTATAAAATTTCGAATGTCCTATCTACAGTCTCAGGAGCTTGATAACATTTAGCTTGTGTCCCTGCTGGCCGCAGTGATCGATTTGTATTGTTATGAAGTTTTTAAATTAAAGAACCTGAACCTGAACAAAACTATGTGCATAGTCATGTTCAGTGTTATCAAACGATGCGCATAAGACTCAAGTTATGTCGTGTTAGTCTTGGCTTTTCATGAAACTTAAATTTAACATGATTTTGAGTGTGTATTTTACGGAAAGAGCAGAAGGTTGACATCAGTTAACACAATGCCACCTGTCCTCGTGTATCGTCATACTTAACATACATAAAAAATGACTAAAACGGATAATTCAGCTAGGATATTCCTCAGCGATATTTCGGTCCTTCTTGGCAAGGGTCCTCTTCAGACTTCTAACAGAAGGTGACTACACTTTTACAGTGTAGGTAACATAGTAACAGAATGTGAAGGAGTAAATTTGTGGTTGCCGCTGACATATCAGGAAATACTGTTGAAGCCATAAATCAGACGGATTTATTTGCCTCTCGCGCAGTTCCATCAACTTGCCATTCTCGAAAAAAGCTTATGTCGAAGTTACATTTGGTAATGCTGATTCACTCGTGGACTATGGTTGTGTTGTGACATGACACACGCGTTTTGAAACTCAAGATCTTGCTCTGTAATGTGATTCCAAGACCTATACGATAGCGGTCGACACTTTTTACCAGCGCATGGGGTTTCGCTTTATCCATGGCTCACACTGCTGCGACTTAAGCGACACTACTTTTTATTTGATTTTCCGACATCTGAATCGGATGAATGCTCACACCAACCTATACTTTATCTCGGGATACGTCTACACTTTTCCTTTCATTGTGGTGTCACAGACCATGACAAACTGTACCGTATATTGCATTTATTACGTTTAGGATTCTAATGCTTATTGTCCTTCTATCACTCTTTTGTACGGTTCCGCAATTCCTGGACTCTTAAACTCCTCCATTGAGCACAATGTATAATCAGTGAAATTTAGCAGTGACTTATTTTTTTAGTTTTGGACAATATCTTGCTTGTCTTCTTTAATTTTTGTTTTCTTTTCTTGCTCGATTTTTTTTCTGTTTTTTGTCTCTCATGTGAGATAGAAATCGTCGATGCCTGAAATCTTGTCTTGGCGGTGGCCGACATAGAGGGTCGGTTTCTATGAAGCAAAAGTTAAAGATTGAACTAACATTAAGAAGTCCGTGAATGAACGAGTTCAGTGCAGAAAAATCCACAGGGGAATGACAACAATAATTACTTATTTTTTGTTAATATCTAATAGTGCACACCAACCTAAGAACCTGTTTGGATACGGACTTCGAACGCCTTTCTGACTTCCACTGTGTACTTCGCTTTGCTTCCTTGTTTTGTTTGGAAATCGATCTTGGACTAAGAAATGTAGAGCAAGCCCTTCGAATTTCTCACACTCACCTTCATCTGCAATCTCACAATAATTGGGCCTTCTCCCGTCTCGTATCAAATTTATAACTTCCACGTCCTAGGGCAGTATCTGCTTTTCCGCGTCGAAGAGCCCGGACCCCGATGCAGTTTCTTTTGATAGTCGGCACTGCACAAGGGGCAAGAACGGAAGCTGATAACTTGCATATACTAAGATTTCTGGTCCATGGGAATTCGTGCAGTCGCGAATCCAAACCACGGAGGAGGCTCAGCGGTTACCCAATCCTTTTTGGCAAGAAAGCGCGCTGATTCTTTCAATGCAGCGCGAGTGCGGCCCAGGACGTTTGAAGATATCATACCTTTTTTTGCTCTCTTTCATATGACTCGCCGACTCGCGCTTGTCTCTACTTTCTCTATTTTTTTTTCATACTCCTTCATAATCTGTATTTTTTTCATACTCCGTTTGTGGCTTTTCTCTTAAAAATGGGAAATAATTTCATTCATTCATTCTTAGTAGCCGAGCACTGACTAGACAAGGGATTGCTCTCGAATCGGAGGTTCCCTATTTTCCTGCAGCCTGGGATTTGTTGCCCTACTTGTCTTTATCCTGTAGTTAAAGTTCACGGATCCTTACCCCATCGAACGTTGTGTTATTGTGCAACTTCCACGACCTGTTGTTGCTCTCTTTCATATTGATATGTCGCATTGTCTCGACTTTCTTAGTAGCCGAGCACTGACTACACAAGGGATTGCTGTCGAATCTGAGGTTCCCTATTTTCCTGCAGCCTGGGACTCGTTGCCCTGCTTTGTCCTGTAGCTAAAGTTCACGGACCCCCACCCCCATCGAACGTTGTGTTATTGTCCGCTTGATCGACTTTTTGAATGACGTCGCGATTTGGATCGACGACATCGAAGTGCTTGCCTTTGCAAGTCAAGGGACGGATGAGCAAGCAAACGAGCTGTTATGATGGATTGAAGGAGGAACTTCATCGGATCTTCATCGAGCGGTTGGTAATTAATAGTAAAGGGGTCGATTTGTGCGAGATGCTGATAATCATGACGGCTTGTTCTACTTTGTTTTAGTAGATCATGGCGGAATGGGTGTGATGGAGGTTGTTGACGTTACATCAAGTTGGGTCGGACGTTAAAGAGATCAAATAGACTGTTGTCATCAACTTGGGGTATGGTGAATCGAACTTACTACTTTCAAGTCCACCTGGAAATCAGTAGCGAAGAGATTGTCGGGGTTGTGAAATAAGGGTGTGTCTCGGCTTGGTCAGAAACTTTTAGACTTTTCAACTTCGTTTCTAGCTAGGCCAGAACGGAGTGCGGTCTCGGTAAGTTCACATTGCCTACTTCGAGCCTACTTCGAAATTAGACGGTGAAGACCCGTTTTCCTGCTTGTCAAGTGGTTAAACTGATTTCTGTTGGGACACCAGGCCTTATGTATGGACAGTCCGTACTATTTCTAAGCGCATAGGCCTACTGCCTGGATGGTCGTATTTTCACCTCGGAAAAGGGTCAAATTGATTAATACATCTGCAGTGAAAGCCAGTGAGCCAAGCTTCTAACGATTTATGTTGATTTAGGGTAATTAGTTCAGTCCCATAATCGCAAGGATCTCCTCTGATAAAGACGATCTTTTGCTTAAAGCCCCGAGATTTTGCAATTGCATTGAGCAACGGAGCGATCTGTCTTGATCTGTCACTAAAAACAATGTAGGGATTCGTTTCTGTCCGAGACTGGAAATCCGACAGGAAACTTTTGTTCCCCTTCCCTGCTTCCGGACTTAGTTCCGGATTCAGAATCGGTAATCGTACCTGTCCGTACATGCCATTGTGCTGTCTGTGATGATTTGCTCAGGCAGTGGATTTACTTGCCTTACTTAGGTGTGACAACCCCCTTGTCCCATAACATTAACTTTCGGAAATATAATTTTCTGGCAGTTTCCTGCCATTTCCTGGCAGTCGATCCGGATTTTGTTCCAGATTCGGAATCGACAGTCATACCCGTGTACATGCCACCGTGCAGGCTGTGATGGATTCTACTTGGTTTAGCCAGGGACCCATAAATTTCAGGAAATTTATGGGTCTCTGGTTTAGCTAAGAAGTGCTATAACCCCCTTTTTCAAAACACTAAATTTCAGAAAGTGTGATGTTCTGGCAGGCTCCTGCCACTCCCGGACAGTGTATCTGGATGTTGTTCCAGATTCGGAATCGACAATCAAACATCTGCAATCTGGTTGTCTGGGGTGGATTTTACTCAGCTCCTTGGATGACGTGTTACGACCCCTTTTCTAAAACACCAACTTTTGGAAAATATCAATTATTTGGAATCGAAAGTCATACCGGTGTTCATGCAGTGATGGGTTTTACTGAGGTCCTTAAAACAAAAAAAATTTGGCGACCCCTTTCGCTAAATGTGCTTTTCTTGCATTCTCCTACCAAGTCCGTACGTATTTTTTCCAGATTCGGGATCGGTAATCATACCCATCCAAATGTCATCGTGTTGTCTGTGATGGATTTTGCTGAGCTTCTTAGGCAAGAAGTGTGACGACCCCCTTTTGCTAAGTGGATCACGACGCTTTTGGTTTCTCCGTTTGAGTGATTGCTTGCTTTCCTCACTGACATAGTCGACAATAGGGGGGCAACTTAATCCTATTATCCCAGCTCAGTGTAACCGTGAAGCATTTACTTAGGTTGTCCCGCAGTCCCGAATCCATTCTGAATATTAGATTGTGACATCGTTGGAAGAATGGGGATTCGACCGATTTTTACGATGATATATGGAAAGTCATAAAGACAGTGATTTTATTGTCGGAAGCATTGCGATGAAAAGAGGGTTGGATACTTAATTACGGAGCAAAGGATTGCGGTTTTGTAGATGAAGGACACGTCGCAGTCGTGATAGTAATTCATTCTACTTCAGTAGTGTTTCCATTCATATTCGTTCCCGAGATTCTTCACTTTATAAGCGTATCCCAAGGGGTCGACGACTATGCCGGAATGTTGTACACGTCCCGAAGGAATAATCCGGAATAGTCAGGAATGATCCGGAATTGTCAGGATTATTCCCGTTATTCCGGAATGGTGTATATAAAAAATGAGAGTCGTCGACCCCTCGTTCGCCGCAGGACAGACCGAATGGGGTGAAATAGAGGCGGACTAAACAATAGTTGGTGAATTACCAAACTCGATAAAGGATGGGAGGATATGGAATACCTTGCAGAATACCTTTCAAAATGGCTCCCATGAGCCAGTGATCGACTACATCAAATGGTCGGCGTCCAACTCGTATTTGAACCGCTTTGTCTTCCACTGTAGGTCGAGCCGCCGCTTGAACGAATCTGTTGATTGGGCTGTGACAACGTGCTCAGGTAGTGAGTTCCACCTTGGTTCCACAGAGGGGGCACCCGGCAAGTGAAAAACCGGTGTCGAATCCGCTTGGTGGCAAGTACGTGTTGAACTCTGCCTGAGTTGCCACGTGGTTAGGAATAATCCGGAATGGTCAGAATTATTCTGTTATTCCGGCATGGTGTACATAAAAAAAAAGAGTCGTCGACCCCTCGGCGTATCCTATCTCCTCTATTAGCAAAACATTGATTATAACGCTTGCAACGATTTGTTGTCTTTACGTGACCTAGCAGGCGCCCGATCATTGTTTCCGTCCGAAGATCGGTTTTGCAAATTTTGCCAAGATTGACATCCAAGGCAAGGGGCATGGAAACAGTCTAAACACATCCGAAGCCGTGTGTAATTTTCTGTAAGCATATCTTATGATGAGAGCAGAAACACCATGCAGTGCGAGGTGTCCTTTAAGGACCGCATCTGAACCTGGAATGATCCAGCCAATCCAGTGTTCAGCCTTTGTTTCATACGAACCCACCCTCTAATGGAGCCCTCGATAAGTCGAGACGCCCGCCTGTGCCACCAGTGGTTACTGCAGGGATACCCCCCTATTACACATGTGATGTCGAAATTTCCGTCCTTGTGATGCTGTTTGGGTTTCATGAGTTTCATTTTCTTGATATTACTCCACCAGTCCTCATCGCTAGTTCAGTTTTTTATTAAAAACTATCGTTCAGTATATATTTACACAATCTATTCATTGGAAAATGATCTTCCGGATTGAGTGGGTGATCCATTTTCCCTAGGCGAAGACAGTTTCAGTTATACATTCCGGTTTACCGGAAAATAATCCGGACGATTCTGTGGCGACAGATCTGAGGTTGACGTCCTTTAGAAGGTCTTTAATCTAGTCGTGTATTTTGCATTTCAGTGACGTTTTGTTGGTGTAACTAGGGTATGGCACTGGGATCGGCTTTTGTTTCGGTCGAACATCATTTCTTGAGGGAATTTGGCAGAGGTACCCTAGCTCAAAGAAACTCGTTTATTCTGCAGTGGATGGTTACTTGCGAGACGAACAGTGATTAAGAAGATTGGTGTTGGATATGAAGACGTGTGATCGGTTTGTTAATCGGTTAGTTCGTAATCGCCGTCTACTGTGATCAAATCGAGCTTCTTGTTTCTAATAGTACTGAACATCGGGCATTACCGGATGTCATTCGTAGTCTGGGTTAGGATAAGCCAACACACCAAAAATCATCAGACAAGAAGTCGAATAATCAAATTGACCATCTTCAATGGCAGACATTCGATCATTGCCGAGGAGTTCTTCCATCTTTGCCGAGGAGTTCTTAATTGAATCTTTTTTCCCTGGAGATAGGTCTTTATTTTGTCGAGTCGTTTCAGCTAAAGAGCGAACTAAAAATTTAGAAAAAGAACTAAAAATTTAAATTTGTGTTCAAATATTCCAATGTAGGCTACATGACTCCTTTGAAGCTGTGTTATTTTTTTCAAAACATTACTCTTAGCCACGGGCGGCCCCTTAGCTTTGAGGAGAAACACGGAGAAAATTGCAGAAACGGTCTTTTTAATCTGTCTGATGTAAGTGGGTAATAAATAAATATTATTATTATTATGACCAATGGGCTGTTCGGGAACAATAAGTGGGAGCGTGGTCCGCTTCGAAAAGAGCTTGACATGTCATAAGTAATCCTACAGCCTAAGCCGACTGTGAATCATATTTGATGGCGCTAAATTGGAAAGTCAGCTGAGATTTAGTCTAGCGAAATATCGGCCCTTCTTGGCAAGGGACTCTTCAGGCTCAAGCTTGAAAGATAAATCTGCGATCAGACATGTCAGATGCAAAAATATCAGAAATGATAATGGACTGAATGATTAGGGACAGAGGGCGAATCAGTTATATAGGTACGGCAGATCCTTTGACAATGCAAAACGCATACTTCAGCTGAATTTTATCAGAGCTATATTTCTTTATTTCCACATTTCGTTAACCTTAAAGTTTAACTGAAAAGGTGTCATTTAATTGGATACACTGAACTATTTGGCGTCTGCAAAGGGATTTTTTTATTTTCCACTATCTGCTCTGGTTATGAGGCTCAGAATATCTCCAGCCGTCCCCACAGCGTAAATTCTACTATGACGCGGGAAATTTTAATCTCAACACAAATGCGGCTTTTCAGTGGGCAGTGGTGAGATTGATGAAGATTGCTTAGTGCCTTAACAAAAAAAAAATCATAAATCTTTCTCGTAAAGCATACAACAAAAATTCAGTACCTTAAATCACAAGGAAATTCCACTATTTGAAAATCGATTATTCGTGAACAGCGGAACAACGAAGTAACGCATTTTCAGCGGGTCTTCAAGCCAATTTAAGTGAATAAGTGATGGATAACTAGATTGTTCTATCCCAGGCCTTTGCGGTTAAACTTTAATGATTTGTCCATGCAACACACAAAATATTATTGCAAGGTGCCATGTTTATTTTTATTTCCTCCCTGTTACTTTCAGAAACAAGAAGTGCGTAGATATTATTTAGATGGCGCTTTATAGAAGGGACTTGTACCGTTGTGTTCTTACTAGTGAAAACTGACCTTGAACTACAAAAGTAAGAGGACATAACCTGCCTGTGCGACATGCCAGCAAGTCACCAGTTACAAACGAAATTTGGTGTTGCGGGGGGGGGGGGGGGGGTGTCACCCCTCCAAAAACGCGCCTCTAGGGATTTTCGCTGGCACAGCTCTATTTCCCGTAAACGACCCAGCGATGAGTATCTGTAGGAATGAATCGAGCCTATCCCCCTGGTTGATTGTTCAATTCAAAACCGTTCTTATCTATTCGAATGGTAATGGATTGCCTCATTTGCGTCCCTCCAAGTGGCTCTCGTTTTCTTTTTGATTTACTTCAGATTGGGGGATGAGATAAGGGTTGATGAACAGAAGAATAAATTTTATGGTTCCTGAGCCAGTGACTAGAGAATGGCCGCTGTTCCATTTGGACTACACTGCTAGCCATATACAATCGTTTGTGCTGTTGACGATGGTTTTTGATTCATGTCAGTTTGAGGGGGAATATAGAGGTTGATGAGGCTAACGTCCTATTGAATATATTGCAACAAAAATCTGTGGGCCATTTGGCTGGGTCTCTGACTGAGTCATGGAGGACTCAGGCAAATCGGGAATCGTCAGTGCGGCGACGGCATTCCCGGCATATCTGGTACAAGTAATGGTGAATTCTTTTTTTTGGTCAAACAAACAAAAGTTGGACCTGCCAATTTTTTGCATAGCGTACGAAATTTGTGTGGGAAGTTTGAGTTGTTTGCGAGGTTGTGAGGGCGTTTTCCTAGGCCGGACAGAACAGCGATTCCCTTTTCACTCCGTTCTGAACATTTGTCTACTTGGACGTCTACATAGTCCTTACTCCTCCCACATGTCTACCTCAGCAGAAAGGAGGCGCTTACTCACCCTGTTTTCTGTCTGACATGACATTGGTAGCTTCACTTTGTTCACCTTGTTTTTTTCCCTCATTATATCAATGTCTTGCGTCTTATCCTGGCATAAAGCCCAGTTCGTAACCTAATTTATCAGGGCCGATAGAGCTTCTGGAACCGGCCTGCGAGGGCTTTTTCTGGATTGATCATGTTGCTTTTCTCCCCATTATATCAGGTCTTTCCTATGGAGCTAAGGGCTTTTCCCTCTCCACTGGACGGTGCGTGGTTAATACATGCTACCCGTCGATTAGGGCCACCAGGTCTTTACCACTTAGCCACCTCAGGTGTGGTTACCGTCTATACTTGCTGGCATATCGCACCGGTAGGCCTTGTCCTGTTACCTAGGTAGTTCAAGGGCAGTTCTTCACATACGTCCATTTCGTGATTGCCTGTAGGGAATGCAGTTAGGTCAGTCACAGAAGATTCTCTGCTTCAGGTGACATCTATAGAGTGACCGGTTAAGGCGCGGGTACCCAGTTCAGGCCCCCGCCGAATGCTTGGTTTGTCATCACCCACAGAAGATCCTCTGCTTCTTGTGTCTTTGATGGCCGAACGGTCAAGGTGCAGAACCCGAGTTCAAACCTTCTTCGAAGTTCCCGCTTTATCTTCATTTCATCCTCAACTCCTAGTTCCATGATGACCGAGCGGCTACAACGCGGGCCCCGAGTTCAAACTCTCGAGACGCATTATTTGTGCACTGTTGCTCATAATTTAAAAATTTGTGAGTGAAAACACTCCCCGAGAGGTGCTTAGTTTATCAGGGACGTGGTGAGCTGACTCGGGCAACGTGGCGCAGCTTCGATCTAGTGCGGAATGCACCGTTGAACATCACACTGCTGGCCGAGGGCTTTCTGGCCGAAGTCTTGCATTTACCCTTCCCTAGGTTTGGTGGAACTATAGCTGCGGATTTCATTGGCTGACTGTGCAGTCCCTCGTTCGGAATCAAGTCGGCATTTCTTTAGAAACGGCCGTATCCCCAGCCTAGTTTATGACCATCCGGGGTCATTCCAGACTCAGTCTCTCGGAGGTAATCTGAAGACGAGGCACTTGGAGCGAAAACATTTATTTCCGAAGGGGGGATCGACTCAGGGCGGGCCCCCTTGTCCAATGGGTGATTACTGTCTCTGTTTGTCATTGTCCGCCCCGCCCCACTAGGTCTTTCTCTAGCCATTCCCCTAGCAGCGCCTTGCGCAGGTACGAAATTTTCCCCGAGTTTGCGGGGGATTAGGTCTTTAATAGGAGTCAGTGTCGAGTCTCGTTTGGAAGGAAGCGTTTTGTTGGTGTGAGATGGAGGTAGATTTTATCTTAGTCAGGTTTGTTTAGTGGTTGTTAGCGCAGTTACGCCTTGTTTCAATTCGTCTTTGTTGTGAAGTGTCGGATGGGTCTGTTCGTCTTCTTCATCTTGGTAGGTTTGCTCCGAGGGTTTACCCACTCCCCGGCACCGACCGAAACCAGCGGTGTTGGCATCGGTGCTTAGGCAGTTTCCGCTTCTAGACATACTGATTCAAATGTTCTAACGCGTTGCAACCTGTGCCGGCTCAAGTAAGCCGGTGGCGGTACCGACCGCGCACTTGCTGTACACTAAAATCGAGAGTGGGCAACCCCTCGGCTAGCTCATGTTTCCTCTTTGGTAGTGGTTTCACATGTTTAAGGATGGTAGGTGCTGAAAAAGCGAAAGCCTAGTATTCACACTTGGGATTGTTTCAGTCTGATAGGCCATATATTTTCTCGCTCACATTCTTGTCAGGGATTCACATTTTTGTCATATAGGATCAGTCATACACAAATCTTTAATTTTAGGCAAACGTTTAAGGGGGGAGGGTACTGTCCTTGCGTCGGGCACTGGTCCAGTGTTCAGGCACTGTACCCTAAAGTAGGAACACTGTCCCAAAAATAAGGATTTTAAGTAACATGTAGGGGGAAAGGTCCCAATCTTTAAAGGTTTGCTTAAAAGCTCATCCCGACTCGGAGAATTTGAATTTCAAAGTGTGCATTTCAGTGGACAGTGAAGTGAAGCTCAGGAAATGTTCAATTCCTGATTTTAAGGTCTCGTCTGGAGAAAGACAGCATTTGCCTGTGGTCTCAAAACATGCATTTTTTGGAAGTTCTTTCGGTACAAATCGATCTTATTTTTTGTTCCCCGTAGCATCTTTTCTAATTTAACTTATTTTTTTAATATTTAAACAAAAACAAAAGAAAATAATGTTTCGTACTTTTTGTGGCTAGGCTACTCCTCCATCCCTCAGTTACGTTAGTTTTGATCTATTTTTACCCACTTCTAAACTATTTACGTCACTTAACTTTTGAGAATAAAGCCCATATTACATTCACTATTCTTCCCGCCTAATACTTTTTTTTTTATGTTATTTCTTGTTTCTGTCCTTCAAACTTCAAACCTCAATCGATCTTATGAACAGCGGAGCAACGAAATAACGCATTTATCATCAGGCCTTAAGGCCCATTCAAGTGAATAAATGATGGGTAACTGGACTGTCGTATCTCAGCCCTTGTTCAGTTAAACTTTAAAGAAATTAAAGCTGTTATGTACGTTCATTAGAGTTGCGTAACAGTATAGGCAAATACCCCCTTCAAGTTCCTTGACGAAAATCTACTACGTCGTTAAATTTTGTATCACATCATGGATTCTACTCTGACTAAGATATTTGTAACCTTAGAAGACTCTGGTAGAGCCAGCAGTTAGCTGCCAGAGAACAAAAAGTTATGGTTTGAGGAGTGGCTCTTTATAATACCAGACTGGTGAGACGCCAGCGAGCATGTAATTTCCTTCTATGCTCATTAGGTAATGTTTCGTTATGCGTGATTCTAATCATAGACTCACTGCAAGCCATCTCTGAGTTTGGCATAATTTTTGTCAGGCTGATCGTGAATTTTTATCACGCTTGTAATAGCGTGTTATTCTTAAAGCTTTTTGCCATGTTGGATAATTCCGAAAAAAAAAAATTTATCTTGCGAATGGAAATTAGGATTACATTACATTGCTATACAAGAGACTTTTACCATTACAAATATACCAGAAGTAAATTTGATTTAAATTAGAAGTCTAAGCCTCCGATGTCGGATCCTCGTAGACAGTCTCGTAGACAGTCCTTGTAGCTGGGACTCATGGAGAAAACCGAAGGAAACGAAAGATTTAATTTGATGGGGGAGGCGCAGTATTGATGAGGAAGACGCTAAAGGCGAGGCTAAAGGTCGTGGGTTCAGATCCCACCGGAGGAGCACTTTTGTCTTTTGGTTCACTATGTCTAAAGCTAGTTTCTACCTAATAATTCTTTCGTACAACTTGATAATGGTGCTGAGAAAAAAACCCTGGTAGCAGTCTGCCACCGTCGGCCCCTGGGGGATGCCTACTCTCGATTTTTGTGTACAGCAAGTGCCATGTACAGCAGTTTAGTGGTACAACATTAAAATCAGCATGTTTAGAAGTGGGAATCTCCTAATTTATGGCCCACACTTGTGCCGGCACCGTTGTTTTTGGTCGGTGCCGGAAAAATGTGTACTGCAGATGCCGGGGAGTGTGTAACTCCTCGTTGGCCCCCTGATCGTCTGTCTTCTGTAAGACAACACTCGATAATCCAAAAGATCGAGGAACACAATCTATGTTAAATAAGATTGTTTGTAGAGTTAAGCTGTAAATGTCGAAAAGGTGGGGAAAAACATGTTTGTAACCAACTCTAATGAGCTTTGAACAACTGGCACCTCAGCTTTCTCAGTCTGTTGTTTGGTGGGATTTAGTTGGTGTGCATATCCATTTTAGACGTTTCTTCCGGACCTTGTTCCCCTCCATGCGAGCTAAATTTCGTTTATTAACCGTTTCTTTTCATTTCAAGGTCATACACGTAGAGGAGGAAAATGTCGTCTCTATCATTAAAGATCGGAATCGTCGAAAAGAATGTCACAAAGACCATCGTCTTCGACCCAAACACAACAGTCTACGATGCCTGCCGGATAATCAGAGAAAAGAACTCAGAGCTCCCCCTCGGACAACGTAAGTAGACCTACAATTCTTTCGCCCCAATTAAATTAAACTATATTAGTAAAACGTCTAGGTACAGACGGCGTGTAATAGGGTATAATATATCTAGGTACAATCTGACTGCCAATTATATTTGATGGCTCTAAACGAATTAGTCAGCTTAGATTATTTTAGCGATATTTCAGCACATCTTTGTTAGGGTCCTCTTAGGTTCTAGCTAAGAAAACGATCCTGGGGTTAGCGCTGATAGAGGTTACTTAAAACTGGTTACAATCGAGTTGCCCGCCGCCTACACAAACTCCCAAAGATCTGGAGCGTGATCCCAAGCTGTTGTGCACTCAATGAGGTAGTGAGGCGGTCCAAAGCGTCCCTCCGTCAGCGAATCTTCTGGTCTGAGAATTTTGTAATGCAGCTGATCCTCTTTTCAGCTGCCTTAGCTCGTTTTAGTGGTTGTTTAACTTCTGTTGCGTTTTTGTTTCATTGTTCGAAATATGGCCTTTGGTTGAAATAAAGCTATTATTATTATTATTATAAATCTCGGCTGTTTTTGGGATCCCAAAACGTAAGTGGAGGGATACCTATGACATCGCAAAAGTTGTCCGTCCGTCCGTCCGTCCGTCCGTCCGTCCGTCCGTCTGTCCGTCTGTCCGTCTGTGAGCACGATAACTCTCGAAGGGAATGAGATATTTTGATGAAACTTGGTGTGAGCATTCTTTGGGTCAAGAGTAAGGTCGAGTTCGTAGATGGGCCCTGTAGCCCTACATTTAGGGGTGGGGGAGGGGGTTCAAATTAAGGGGCAAGCAAAATTGTTTTAAACAGCTAATGTGATAGTCGATTACGGGGTAAGAAGACACGCTGAACACGAATATGAAAACCATTTTCTCGCCGGACAAGTAGTTCGTCCGGAATCCGGCCAAAACCGGAAAGTTTGTTAAAAGTAAAAGTTTTGTTTAAAGTTGATTAGATGTTTGATTTAGAGGTAAGAAGGCACGCTGAACACGAATATGAAAACCATTTTCTTGCCGGACAAGTAGTTCGCCCGGAATCCGGCCAAAACCGGAAAGTTTGTTAAAAGTGGAAGTCTTATTTGAAGTTGATTAGACGTTCGATATAGGGGTAAGAAGGCATGCTAAACACCAATATGAAAACCGTTTTTTCGCCAGACAAGAAGTTCGCCCGGAATCCGGCCAAAACCGGAAAGTTTGTTAAAAGTAAAAGTTTTATTTCAAGTTGATTAGATGTCTGATTTAGGGGTAAGACGAGATGCTGAATCCGTATATGACAATAATTTTTTTGCCTGACATATAGTTCGTCCGGAATCCGGTTGAAACCGGAAAATTTGTGATAAGTTAAATTTTTATTTGAAGTTGATTAGATGTTGGAAATAAGGGTAACTGATACGCTGAATTCGTTTTTGAGCTTTAGTTTTTCGTCGGACAAGTAGTTCTGGAATTCCGCCAGAAACCGCGAAATTCGCAGAAGTAAGCCAGGGCCCAGGATCGTTTCAATCGACTTGTAGGGGTAAACACACAAGCTGAATCCATATCAGAACTTGGTTTTCTTAATGATTAGCTGTTTGGCCTTAATCTGTTTCTAAATTTTAAGAGTATAAATGTTCATGGAGTCTGGCGAAGACCGGATCTGACGAAGACAAAACCTAATTGTCTGGATCAAATATCGAAGTTTTGGGATCCCATCGGAACCTTTGGTCTTGTTCCGTTAGTGCCTTCAAATATGTAAGTAGATCCTTGGCGGACAATTAAAAAAAGCTCTTGTTGCCAGTGTCAGAATTTTTGAAATGCCTTACACAAGTATACACACATCCTTGTGTTTAATCTTATCAAATATCTGTCATCTTCTGCTGGAGCAGAACACTTCAAACCGTTTGTAACAGTTGAAGCCCTTTTCACCCTTTTGTTTTGGAAAGACAAGACTTGAAAGGTCATACAAAAACAATATTCCGGGATGGATCAAAACATTTTACAGTAACATCCGTGTGTTACATTTTGTGTAATCCAAGTGGGAAAAATACTGATTTCTAGTGTCTCGGTGCTAGCTTAGGGATTCCTGGAAGCAAAGACTAGCCAAAGGCATCCAGAAAGAGGAGGGCAGGGGTCGAGTACCCTTCACTCATTTAATAAAAAATTGTGAACATTTATTGTAAAGGACAGACAGAAATCGGGACAACACACACACTTCACTTTAAACCAGGTAACCTGTCCATTAGTTAGCTCGCTCGCAACCTCACCGACTTTTATTTCGATTTTCGGAGCTGAGCGTAAACAAAGTGAGAGCAGGGATACATTATATGCGTTCCGTTGCACCTCTGAGCTGTTTCTGGTGTTTCCTCACCGTGTGCGGTTCTTCTCCTATAACGCGTTTTTCGTCTCACCGGTGATCTCATCAGAACTATTGTTTAATGCCTTAGACTAGGATTTTATTAATAATTTTTACAAACAAATCAGAATTAGTGAAGCGTCGTTTATTATGCCACTGGCATGTCAGATGCTTTTAAGAAACATGAGGTTTCTTTATTTTTGTCAGTAAAATTGTACCTTACCCTAACTAACCGTAAGACCAGGTTCTGGTTAGTCCGCACCGGTTAGGGATAAACAGACAATGGTTAGTCCGAAAACTGATTATAAGTCCGGGAAGCAGTCAGCAGTGAATACAAAAACGCCTTATAGGTTAAACCAGAGACCACCGGTGATTACTCCTGGCACAAAGAACTCAGCTACTAATTTTAGTAGATGCGTAGACAGTGGTTCCACCCTAGTCTTCCTGGGGAGGAGTCCAGGCACCGTTATGATCTATGTAGGCCGTTTTCCGGTCATCGTTTGAGGCCGTTCGCCCTTTGTTTTTACGGCTAGGTAGTTTTGAAACGTAAATGTTTAGATTGGCTTTGGATTCTGGCGCTGAGCTTTGCGATGGAAAGTAATCGTCGGATTAAGTGAACCCACCTTGAAGTAACACTGACCAAAATAGCCCTGTGATTACCGTATGTGTTTTGTATTTGTTTTTATTTAATTATATCATTTTCTATACTCCGCTTTCCAAAATGGCGGGTGAAATTACTTACTTACTTACTAGCGTAATTAGAAGGAAGCATAATATGTAGTATGGTAGAGGTAGGCCTATGCTTCTTTGAACAGTTACTTAATATTGAACAGTGGCATTTCATCCACTTGCTGCGACAAAAGTCAACTACCAGTCAGCCAGAGAAGCCGATTCAGGGCTCCTAAGAACACCTGAATGGGTGATTTGTATCTTCATTATACCATTTACCCCTCATTTACCCTTCATTTTACCCCTCAGGGTTACCTGATACTGTACGATGACCTGATATGCCTGTTTGTTTTCTAGCAAAGGACTACAGCTTATTCCTGCCCGATGAGGACCCGAAGAAAGGCGTATGGCTGGAGCCAATCAGAACGCTTGGATATTATCTCCTCAAATCTGGGGTAAGTTTTACCGGAATAATCCGGTCGGGTTGTATCCGAGGCCCTTTTGAAAGAGAAGTAGCTGCTCGCAGGTTGCTTATACTTTCTTCTGAAGGATCAAGTGGGTCCTACACTGGCAAAGGGTTAAAGTCTAGGAATCCGATTGTTGGAACCTCGTAGGTTGTTTTGTCTGTCATTGTAAAAATACCTTGTATAAATTCAGTCTCCACCTAATTATTATTATTGTAATTCAGATACTTGTCAAAGGGCCATTATACATTCAGTTTAAACTAGGCAACTTTAGCACTAAGCTGGGTAAAATCCACGAAACACCAGTCAGATCGGGAAGGGATAGCCGCATTTGCGGGTCAAACAGAACAACCAAAAGGGGGTTCTGGGATCCCAAGATTCTACTCTGGACTGCTGAAGCGAAGACGAGAAGATCTAATAAAAATTTATTACTCAGCACGAGGCCATACAGTACATAACAACACTAAATAGAAAATAGAAAACCCTAAAACACCGGTAAACTACTTCTATCGTAGTAGAAGTAGCTTCTGCCAAGTAGGCATGCAATGTAGCAGTGGGTTAGCTGCAATAGCTACAAGGCTGTTTTCTGACTTTATAGCACGTACGACAAATCGAGATTTTGCCGCCCTGTCTATTTCAGCAAATGTGCAGCAATGGTTAGGCTACGCAGTAGCGCCTGGCTTATACTTTCTCTCTGAACTCCACTCGTGCTAGCCGTCGAAAAATACGATTGTAACAAGCTTCTAAACTACCCATAGCACGAGCAGTGTGGTTCGTAACAAGGGACACTGCAAAAAATTGGGTACAATAAGTCTTAAAAAGACGCACTTTAATCTTCAAGTCTACGTGACTTTGATGGAGATTTAAGAAAAAGAAGAGAGACATTCACTAATATATATTATCGCCCTTCCTGAGGGTGTTAGCGGAAAAATTTGGCCCGCGGTGGCATGATAGGCTGATATCGCCGGAGCGCAGCGAGGGTGATATCTGCCTATCATGCTGCTCAAGGGCCA
Organism: Branchinecta lindahli; assembly: GCA_023053555.1. Taxonomy (NCBI): domain Eukaryota; kingdom Metazoa; phylum Arthropoda; class Branchiopoda; order Anostraca; family Branchinectidae; genus Branchinecta; species Branchinecta lindahli. Next base: position 18,334,887 of record JAKZAO010000006.1, on the reverse strand, counting down.
AATTTTCCGCTATCGCCCGAAGAAAAGCAAGGGCGATAATGATTATAACACTAGTACATTTGTTTTAATTTTCTGGTATTCCCTGATGTTAAAAATAAAAAGTTACAGCCGGGCGATATCAAAATAAATGTCGCCCGGGCGATATTTATTTTGATATCGCCCGGCTGTAACTTTTTTCTTTTTACATCAGGGCAATACCAGAAAATTTTAGCACTGGGTAGGATAGGACCGATATCATGGGACTGCACGGTGTACTGGTGTTATTAAACATTATAGAGACACTATAGGTTCTTTATTCATCCCTCTCTCGACGAATACGGGCTACTTCGATCAACCGGGCACCCAGCCGCACAGATCCTTAGAACTGAGTGAGACGGCTTTCGGCTTTCTCGTCGGGCAATTAGGAGCTAATCAGAGTCCCTTGTTTCCCGTTTTCCATTAAAATCAACAACTGGAGACTATTTTCATTTTGGCATCCGTTTCCGATTTCCCCTCGTTGAGACTGGAAAGGACTGTTTGCATGGAACGCTTTTGTGCGGTTCGTTTTTAGACGGAGAAATTTCAAATTTGGCTTCGAAGTCGCAAAAAAAGCCACCCGTAGAGTTGTAGAATGCTCGAAATCAGTGGTACGTGCTTCGTGTACAAGTGCAAACACAAAATCGATAAATGAATGAAATTTTTCCCATTGTGTCATGGCGGGAAAAAAATATAAAGCACTCACACATAGAAAAGCAAAAACAAACCGAAAATCATCATCTGAAAAAAATAATTCACGGGCAGCAACCTCAGGAATCTACCCAGTCTTTGGAGGTCATCAGAACGCTTCGGTGAAAAAGCAGACGTCGCGTTATCGTTAGATTAGATTAGATTATTTTATTGCTAAATTACATAATAACCCATCATGATAGGTAACCGCCCATGAGAAGACATAAATGCACTGGCACTGGGCGGTTACCACAAACTGTCAGAGCCTTGTTTTTGTTGCAATAGTGCTGCTGCAGCACGGACTTGGTGAGCAAGTCCGTGATTCTCGAGAAGCGCTGCCGTCTTCCTCGGAAGCACTGCAATACAGAAACGCCAATTATAGCAGAAGTGGACGTGCAGCCTGCAACAAGAACGAGGCTCAGTTGGTTCAACTGTTGGCTGCGCCACACAGCTGCATGATGACTTACGGCAGAGCCCGCAGCACCCCAAGGGGGCCGCAACGCAACCACCCATGACAACACTGTAAAAAGTTTCTTCGAATAAGGATGCAGTATTTGCTACTGGGGTTAATCTTATCTCTACTGGGATAAGATTAATCCGAATTAGGGCTAGTCTTATCTCAATAAAGACAAGATTAATCCCAGTAGCAAATACTGCAAGATTTTTTTTACAGTGACGTCAGAATATCGGCAAGAATGTTACCATGGACAAATTGACGAGAAGAGAATTCGAAAAAAAAAAAATCCGTGTCTTATCCAGTAGCTGCTTTGATTGTTGAGGATTTGACTACAAAAATCGGCTCTTACCCATTTGGTAGCTGCTTTGTTGCATATTTGAATGTGTTCTCTGAGACATGACAGGAATTTAAATTTTATAGCATACACATGCATTCTATCACGTAGGTTTTTCAGGTTCTTCAGTTTAAAACACATCATAACAATATAAATCGATCACTGGGGGCCGGCAAGGAGACAAGCGAAGGTTCTTAGTAGTAAGTAGGTAATTAGTATAGCTGAAGAGTGTGTTTTAGGGACATTCTTTTTTGGATTGATAAATACAATCCTACTGACAGTGTCGCCAGAACGTTGGAAGTAGCCCGGCCGACCAAATATGTATATTTTTTATTTTTTTAACGACCGCGACCGATCACAGAGATTCCCCTCCTCCGCTTAGTGGTGTTCGTCTTTCTTATGCTTTAACAGACGAGCCACCGTTTTTTATGGCACTTGCCCTTCGGCCAAGTGCCATATAGCGATCGTAATTTCTGTCCGTCAGTCGGTCTGTCGGTCCCGGTTTTGCTAGTTCGGGCACTTCCAGATACGCTAGGACGATGAAACTTGGCAGGCGTATCAGGGACCGGACCAGATTAAATTAGAAGTAGTTGCTTCCCCGATCCGACCACCTGAGGGGGAGTGAAGGGAAGGGGAATCGGGAAAGAATAGGAAAAATAATTTATTTTTAACTTACGAACGGGTGATCGGATCTTAATGAAACATGACGTGTGGAAGGACCACATATCTCAGACCTCCCATTTTAAATCCAGACCGGATCCGGTGACATGGGGGGTAGTTGGAGGGGGAATCGGAAATCTTGAAAATCGCTTAGAATGGAGAGATCTGGATGAAAGTTTGGTGGAAAGAACAAACACAAGTCCTAGATACGGGATTGACACCGGGTCCGCTCAATTTGGGGGAGTTGGGGGGGGGGGGGGGTAATCCGGATTTCTAGTGATCCCGCGAGTTCGGTGCTTCCTGATGTGCTAGGACGATGAAAATTGGCAGGCATGTCTGGGACCCGAACAGATTGACTTGATAATACTCGTTTCCCCGATCCGACCATCCGGGGGAGGGGGCTGGAGGGAGGGGAATCTGGAAAAATTAGGTATTTTTAATTTACGAACGGGTGATCGGATCTTAATGAAACTTGATATATAGAAGTACCTTGTGTCTCAGACATCCCAGTGTAAATCCGGACCGGATCCGGTGACATTGGGGGAACTGGAGGGGGGAACCGGAAATCTTGGGAAACGCTTTGAGTAGAGAGATCGGGATGAAAGTTGGTAGAAAGAACAAGCACAAGCCCTAAATACGTGATTGACATAACCGGACCGCATCCGTTCACAGTGGGGGGGGGGGGTCCGAATTTCTAGTGATCCCGCGAGTTCGGTACTTCCTGATGCGCTAAGACGATGAAACTTGGCAGGCGTGTATGGGACCCGGACAGGTTGACTTGAGAATAGTCGTTTCCCGGATCCGACCATCTGGGGGGTGGGGGCGGAGAGAGGGGGAATCCGAAAAGTTAGGTATTTTTAACTTGCGAACGGGTTATATGATCTTGATGAAACTTGATATATAGAAAGACCTCGTGTCTCAGATGCCCCATTTTAAATCCGAACTGGATCCGGTGATATAGGAGGGAGTCGGACGGGGGAACTGGAAATCTTGGGAAACGCTTAGAGTGGAGGGTTTGGGATGAAAGTTGGCGGGAAGAACAAGGACAAGGAACAAACAAAACTGGAAATCTTGGGAAACGCTTAGAGTGGAGGGTTTGGGATGAAAGTTGGCGGGAAGAACAAGTGAATAGCATAACCGGAATGGATCCGGTTTACTGTGGGGGAGTTGGGGGGGGGGGATCCGAGTTTGTAGTAATCCCACGAGTTCGGTACTTCCTGATGTGCAAGGACAATGAACTTGGCAGGCTTGTCAGGTACCCGAACTATTGACTTGAGAATGTTGTTTCCCCGATCCGACCGTCGAGGGGGAGTGTTATACGGAAGGGGAATCCGGAATCCAGTGGCAAGCTCAGCTATTGAACGGGTTATCGGATTTAACCGAAACTTGATATTTAGAAAGGTTTCGTGCCTCAGACATCCCATTTTAAATTCCGACCAGATCCGGTGACATTGGGAGGAGTTGGAGGGGCGAACTGGAAATCTTTGAAATCGCTTAGAGTGGAGGGATCGGGATGAAACATGGTGGGATGAACAAGCACAAGTTCTAAATACGTCATCTAGAGCTTTCAGATTGAATGAACCTAGATATCCTAATTCTAGGTCCGAACCGCATTTTTGAATGGCGGGGTGTTTATTGTGAAGTTCTCTTCTACTTTCTCGTACCACTACTCGTAACAAGTGCCACATGAGCTCGTAGCTCTTGTTCAATAATATTTTCACTATATCTGCAGTAAAGATAAAGGAATCTTTTCATATCGAATTCAAAGCTGTTAGTTATTATCAATTTATTGGATACGTTTTACTGTCATATAATATAATAATGCATATCAATGTGATTATATTTGTGTTGCCTTTTTTAGGACTTAGTCGATTATCGACGGAAATTGAGGACCCTCAAAGTTCGGATGTTAGATGGGACAGTAAAGACAATCATGATTGACGATGCGCAACCAGTGGCCAATCTGATGGTCGTCATTTGCACAAAGATTGGTGAGAGCTCTTGATTATCTTGGGGCTGAGGCTGCTCTTAGAGCAGTGGCGTACTTTTGCCTAGGCAAACTAGGCAGCTGCCTCCGGCCAGGGGCGGAAGTGGTAAATGTTTATAGTTGGTATTTGAGTAATTTAATTTTGTCTGCTTGTTTATTTTTCTGAAGTTGAAGTACGTTAAATCCGTACAAAAAAAAAATCGGATCTCTATTTCCGGACCGACCTGTGAATCGAATGGTCGGATCGCCGATCCCAACTCAATGGCGCGGAGTTCCGGACGGAAGTGATCAGACCTCGGAAACTGAAGTAAAAACTAATAAAATGACTCACCTACTGTATTATGTTCATTATTGGTTATGCTTAATTAAAGCTCAGTTATCTACTTGCAGGGTCATGGTGTAGACATAAAACACCAAAAATGTGACTTCAGTGCTTTTACCTGTCCTTTGATCTTCATTGATAATTATTGTGCGTGTGGGGTAGGCCATAAACTTTGGCCGAAACTCAGGCCGCAAATGACCCATTATCTGATTCTTCCAAAATATGACGGTTGATGGAAATCCATCACTCTTCACAGTTGATGAAAACACCATTCATTATAACACTTGTTATATTGTTCTTCCATATTAAACCTTCAGAAAAGTAAATATTATGTAACATATTTAACATAAGAAAAGATAAGATTTATTTACACTAAGAGCCGAAGGCCATGGCAAATACATGAAAAATAATCACAAACTAACAAAATATAATAACTTCTATAAACACCTATCCCTATGGGCTAATGCTATCCTGAGGATTGAGGAACCTCGCCAACTTTTTTATACTTATAAAACAACTATTCCCCATGACCCTACACATCCATTCTTCATCTATCCCTCTTCCATTTACCCCAAAAATTTCTAACCTAAGTTCACTCATATTTTCGCATTCACACAGCAAATGTTTCAAATTCTCATCCATACTAGGCTACCACAAATCGGACATGAGTAAGGACCGAGTAAGGACCATATGAGCTGACTCGCCTATTATTGTATTTCTATTTTTTAGCTAATTAAATCGAATTGAGTTGAATTACTTACTGGCTGGGTCCATGGCGTCTAAGTCACATTCGTCGTGTCTTGAACCAATTGAGACAATTAGCAGCATCATTCACTTGATGACGAGAGCACTGAGTCATGTGGTGTCAGATTTCAAGAGAGAAGGCCTACACATGTCTTAAGCCTCCTTACAATGTGGCTTTCATTCTCACGAAAAACAAACAAATTGAGCCTATTATCCTGCATAATACGCTTAAAGCAGGCGGTCTTTTTGCGGTTTCTTGGTCATGTGAAGAGAGAGACATGAAAAGTCTAGTTTTAAAGCCCGTATACAAACAAAGAGTCCTTAATCCCAATCTAATCCTTCACCACCACCACCTGTTGGGGTCTAGACTAAACTCTCAGCCGATTATCCGATACTCATGAGGTGGTTGTGACGCCACGAAATAAGTTGGGAAATTCGATTAAATATATATTGCTTCATATGTATTTGGATCTGTAAAAAAAAAGGCGAGTGGCCAGTGAAGCGGTGGACGCGTTTACATTTAAAAACCGTTATTAAAATATAACGAAAAATTGTTTTTGGATAGTTATTTGGATACAAATTTGGAATATATATTTGGTGTTTTATTTAAGGGGAATATTCTATTATTATTAATAGTGATTCAGGGTTGGGATGGGTGGAGGGGGGGGGTAAAGAAAAAGAAAATACGAATAATAAAAAATAATAATAAAAAGTTTGTAACTTAAGGATATGAACTTTTGAACCATTAATGCTTGCTAAAATTTTTTGATGTCTTCTTTCATTTTTGCTTTCCGTTTTCATCAAAATGGGTTGTTCTGGAAGACGGGGATGCTCGATACCTGCAATCTTGTCTCGCCCACATATGACCCCAAACAGCGTGTAACTAAATCTCAGCCGATCATCCGATATTTAGACTTTATTAGTTAATTAACAACTGAAGGAAGGGAATGTACTCGCGGTTTTGTCATACTATTTTTACAGTTTGGTGAATGGAAAAATTACAGGCGTAAGGAAATAGAGATTTAAACTGGGTTTTGAGCAAAATTTTGAAACCGTGTTTAAAGATGAAAAATATTTGCAGGTATCACAAATCACGACGAGTACAGCCTCGTCCACGAGAACCAAGAAGAAGAAATTGAAAACAAGCCAAACTACAACACGCTCACCCTTGGTCGCCGAAAAAATAAGGATGAAGCTCCTAAGGAAATCAAAGATGCGAAAATGGAACAGCTTAGAAAAAAGTTGAAAACGGACGATGAATGTAAGTATGAGAAAATTCTTTTGTATGTATATTTTTTTTTTTTTATCAGAAGATGATTGATTTTTATTTAATTGTTTTGAAATTTTGTTTTCGGTGACTTATCTGCACATTAGACATTATTGTGCCACCACAAGGTCTCTGTATATTTTCCACGATTTCCACGACAAACAAATTTCCACGATTCGATTCCTTTGGGGTAGGTGCCGAAAACAAATTCATAAAACATTTTTCGCTGCATTTGATTGGTTTCTAATGTTTGTTGTTTTGTCCCTCCTAATTTTTAAGGATTGTCTAAAGCAAATCTTGATTAAAATAGTAAAGGAAAATTGAGTCAAAACTTGATTTGGGGTTAGAAATTCGGCAAAGTAACCATCCGCCTGTTTAGCTAAAGACATCCGGTCTTGTAAGATACGTATTCCTCTACAAGTATTTCCGTATTACAGAAGTTGTATGAGAAAATATATATGATATGTGATAAAATAAGAACAAAGCGGATATGCAAATTAGGACCCCTAAGCATGGTCGTAACCTTGTACCTACTCACTTACATGTGCCAGAGATCCCCGTTTCCCTGATTATGAGTGTCATCGGGTGGCCGAGAGGTTGAAACACAAAGTGTAGGAAAATAAATTCGTCTTAACCTTATCAAGCCTTTTTTAAAATTTTTGAATTTTGGCGCGGCTTAGTGGCCGTCCAAGCATTAACTTTTTTGTGCGAATCTTCCTTTTCCAGAAAATTGTTGACTTGAATCAGTTTTGCTCGCCAACAAAGCATAAGCATTTTGCCCCTAGCCACCGAATGAATGAAATGATTGTATATATGTAGTTAAGAATAGTCCTGTTTTAGTGTAATATGTGATGTGTAATGTCACGAAATAAATAAATTGATTGATTGATAAGCCTAAAATTGATCTTTCGTTTGCAGTAAATTGGCTGGATCTCTCCAAAACCTTGCGGGAGCAAGGAGTTGATGAAAACGAAACCGTCCTCCTCCGTAGGAAGTACTTCTTCAGTGACGGTAACATCGACTCCCGTGACCCCGTTCAGTTGAATCTACTATACGTCCAAGCACGTGATGCGATTATCGAGTCGCTTCATCCGGTAACGCAGGATCAGGCGTGCGAGTTCGCAGGCTACCAGTGCCAAGTCCAGTTCGGGGATCACAGCGAAACGAAACACAAAGCTGGGCTTCTCGAGTAAGTAGCCTTCAAAGTATTGCACTGCATTGGCGTAAAAGCACCAGAGCAGGTGGACTCGGACTCTGGACTCGTCTCGAAACGCCTTTTTCCCCGTAGGGAAAAAAGGTACCCGGATTCCCGTAAAGGTGTCCGGAATTTTGGAACAACATTCCGTGCACGGAAAACGTAACGGAAATCCCGCCTGGGGATTCTTGTTTCCTGGAATTCCGCAGTTTAACGCGGAATTCCTGTCAAACCGCGGAATTCCGGGAAATAAACCCCCGCCAGGCGGGATTTCCGTTACGTTTTCCGTGCCCGGAATGTTGTTCCAAAATTCCGGACACCTTTACGGGAATCCGGGTACCTTTTTTCCCTACGGGTCAAGGACTCGGACTCGTCTTTCACGGAGCTGTCCGTCCGCCAGAGCTGGTGGACTCGGACTGTGGACACGTCTCGAGACGCCTTTTTCAAAGACTCGGACTCGGATTTGCTGGAATCGCAGCAGCTCTGAAAACCACACTCTCTTCAAGTTGATCGTGTTCATTTTAGGAGTCGTACCCGCGTGACCCCTTAACTTACGGGGGATTGAATATTTCTCAGACAGTGCCAGCAGTTGAAGTGGCGGAGCCGTGGAGGGAAAGTTTTTGGAGTGTTGGGTTCCCTGGAGTATTCCCTAAGATTCCCTAGAGTACCCTACGAAGGACAATAGGCCGGGTGGGGCATAGGGTAGGTATAAAAAACTGAGTGAATATAGTGTCTGGTCTTTAAATATAGGTTGTAGTATTATGGCCTCACAGCTTTTTTAACACGTATATACACAATTCTTTTCCTACAATCTCTATACACGGAAATAACGTTAGATGTGGCAATAGAATAATCATTATTATATGTAAGTATGATGGTTTATAGCCCAACGCACAGCGTCCGCGCAATCGGATTGATTTTAAAATTGCAACTAAGAAAAAAAACTTTCATTATCACGATAACAGTTTGTCTGCCGTCCCTCCGTCTGTATTCGAAAATATCCGAAAGCTTTTCGGTTCTGTTCCGGAAATCTGTAAGTGATGAATCGCAGCGTTTGCTTCTGAGGTGTTTTCCGGTCAGAAAGGCGAACGAAGAGTTTACGTATCTAGCCAACTGATTTATCGCGTTGTATACCGCATTCCTACATTATGACAATGGAATCAAGTATGAACAAAGACCTTGGTAGCAGTGTCAAAGGCTTCACCGGGGTGACGTGTTTGCGGTAGAACTATCCAGTCCATCCGAAAATCTTTTTCGGTGACGGATTCTATATCGCCACCTTCCTACCCTACTCAATCTATAACAGGAGGACTTTTTTTTTCCTGAACGGCTGCACAACTTGAAGAGCCTAGCCTAGTTGTAATACCATTTTTCTGCGATCTTTGCTATTGCCACTTTGACTCCGAATTCTTTGATTCGACTCCGTCCAGAAGATAAACTGGGATGTCTTTATCGACAACGGATTCTAGATCGCCACCTCCAGAAACTCTGATCGGATTTTCAAGTTCATAACCCATCCCACCTTCAAGACCAAGGAAGACGTTTTTTTTCTGAACGTCTGCACAACTTAGGGAGCTTGTCGCTGATCAGTCTGATTTTAATTCCATTTTTCTGCGGTCTTTATTGAACCAAAGCGACCTCCGAATTCCTCGATTTGACTCCGTCCAGAGATAAACAGGGAAATCTTTTTCGACGACGGATTCTAGATCGCCACCTCCAGAAACTCTGATCGGATTTTCAAGTTCATAACCGACCCCACCTTCAAGACCGAGGAAGACATTTGTTTTTCTGAACGGCGCCACAACTTGGAGTGCTGGGCCGCCTGAACAGTCTGGTTGTAATGACATTTTTCGGCGATCTTAATTGAATCAAAACGACCTCCGAATTCCTTGATTAATCCCTTGGATATTTGAATCTACCGCCGACAGAATACTAATGATGTTTACATTTTTAGGTTAAAGGAATTCCTGCCAGCATCTTATGCCAGAATCAAAGGGATTGAAAAGAAAATCTTTAGCGAACACAAGAAACATACTGGAGTGTCCGAGTTGGAGTCCAAAGTTCTTTATACCAAAACTGCCAGAGGGTTGAGCACCTACGGTGTCACCTTTTATCTAGTCAAGGTAAGGAAGTCCCAAAAGTGCACCTTATGCTCGATATCTGCTATTACGAATTGCCGTTCTGAAATCAGCGACGAATAATTATAGTTTTTGTTATTAATGATTTATCTTCTGTTATAATGTCCAACAGCACACAAAGATTGAGTAGTAAAGAAAACAGAACAAAATTAAATTTTTAAATCGTTTATTCATTAAGAATCTTACTCACGGCGTGTGCCGACTAACTGATTCCTACGTCAACATATAAATACACACTATACTAAAAGGTCAAACATATGCGCTTAAAAACCAACATAAAATCATGTGGGCTCTTGAATGGTGGATGAAGCGTTAAACCCGGAACAAAACTATTGCTGTATCTTACGTGGGTGCATTGGACAGGTTGCAGTTTTGGAATTGGGTTCGCAACTAGTCTTGGAGGTCTTGGCCGTTGGGTTTCAAAATCAGGGGGGAGGATTTTTCGGAGGATCGGGTGTTTAAGAGAAGGAAGTACAAACAATGGCAGTAGCAGAAACTTGCAATCTAAAGTATGTCACTGAAGAATGACACAACGTAGAGTATGCGTTTGGCTGAGATTGCGCTTAAAGCACCTCGCCTTCTTTATTTACTTGGTTATTTGTTCGTAAAGAAAAGAAAGGCAATATATATTTCTGTAGTCCCGCCATAAAGGTACCGCCGAACAATTGTTGGACCGGGACTTTCATTCATAATACATATTACGTGAAAAAAAAAGAAAAAAAGAAACTGTAATTCACAAGAAGAATACGAAAAGGCATTCGTCAGCCGAAAAAAAAGCATTTTCTCCCTGACTCTGAAGGGTGATTTTAAGTTTATAATTTAGAAACCGTGGTTTGAGGCCAAATGGAGTGTTGAATATAGTCAGGTATATATAGTCAAAATAAAAATAATACAAAAATGAATCACGCAAAGAAAACGAAAATAAATTTAAAAAAGGGAGAATTTGTGTTGGCTATAGCCAATAAGTACCGCATATAGTTATAAATATTTAATTTTGTATTAATTTCTATCCGTGAAAACTTACGAGTAGGCTAATGTAGTATGATAAGAAAAAGCTATACCTAATTCAGTTTCTCCATTTGACAACAGTGTAAATACTATGAAAGAAGACAATAATACATTAAAAAAAAAAAACTGCTAGGGATACGTATTGATATATGGCTAACCGTAACCAGCATAGCGGATCAAAACAAAACTAAAACTGATCTTTAAAGGAACAGTAAACTTGACTCAAACTTGGCTCAGGGAGCTAGTTGACATATCAAGAATGTACCCTGAGTCGATATTGAGAGTTAGAAAAATTCTTGTTACGACCATTGCAGTTTCCGGGCAGTTTCCGAGAGTTCCACTTTTGAGTTAGTAGAACAAAAAAAAAAAAAGCAAAAGGTTTGTTTGCTGGGAGTAGGACTCGAACCCACGATCTTTGCCTCAACTTGGCCTTTTGAAACAAAGTAATACAATGTATGTCAACAGGGTTGCCACCGGTAGTACAATTGTGCTCACAATAGAACTTTCTTTTTACTATGGCAGCAGATTTTAAGAAAAAAGTAGTTGTCAGGTTTTATTTCCAAGGTGACTATGACCCAGCAACACGTTCTGAGTACTTTTCTTGTTCGGTATTACTATTTTCCTTTTGCATAGTGAATTTATTTTAGTAAAGTGGCAACCCTGTATGTTGATAACACAGCCAATCGCAAACTTTTACAGTGCAGGAGTGCGTAACTACAGTGCATAAGGGGCAAGGCCCTGCCAGCTAGCTCTGGGAACAATAAGGAGGGGTTTCGAGATAACAAAGATGGGGGGTCCTGTCGACAATAAGTGCCGGTACATTTATCTAAGCCCCCCAGGCCGGTTTGATGGCCGAAAGTTGCCTAGTCAAGTTTACTGTTCCTTTAAAAGCGCGAATGAATTTCGGTAGCCTATTAAGCTATTAGGGGACAACATTTTATGCATTATTTGAATATACCGTCTGAAGACCTTATTTTGGACTAAGATTCCGTAGTGGGAACAAGGATAAGCGATGGCCGTAACCCCCTAACACCCCCCCCCTGGATACGGCCTTGCCTGAAATAGCCTGTCAAATTGTCAATGTGCAATGGGCATTACCGACCACCAGCAATCGACCGAGAGTTAGTAGCCCATTTATTATAAGCCCACCATTAACTTTTTATGGTCGTCAGATAATGTCTTTTGGGCGCGTGTCAGAGGGATGACTAACATTCTTTGCCATATCCGTTGAGCCGAGAATGCAAACAGTCATCCACAGCCAAAAATTTAAATAGCGTCTCGTCAACTAAACACGACCGCTCGCTGGTGCCGTGGTTTTCCAATCGGCCTATTAGTGCCACTGTAACCGCTCCTTGAATATACAGTACTTAGCATGAACATTGGACTATCACACTGGGGGCGATACAAATGGTATTCCACAGCTGCCGTGTCATGAAACTAAATGTTGATAACGACTAATATATATTATACGTAAAGGGAACTAAAAAAAGAAACAAAATGCTCCTCCGACGGGATTTGAACTCACGACTTCCAGCTGTAATATATAATGCTCTACCACTGAGCGTCCAAGGGGAGTGTGAACATGGTGTGAATGTCCTGTGTGAAGCCCAACCAAATCAAGCCGACCGAGGCAATTAATATTGAAGTTCAGAAGAGGACTAAATACAATCGATATTGATATTTTTTATTTATTTGTAATCCGTCTTAACTGAAGAGTATATATAAAATTGAAAACATATATGAACTAGTAATTTCACAAATAATTGCCTAAATGTGAAGCCACTGACCAAGACTACGGAAATATTACTAATCCTCATTCAAATACTAATAATCGAAGAGCTGAGCGCACAAAGGTAATAAGTCGCTTTTTGCTAGTTTCGAGATAATCGCGTTTAAAGTTTGGAAAGTCAGTAAATCAAAAGCTAGTTATCGCCTTTGTCGACTTAATTTATTATTAAAAAGAACCTGAACCTGAGCTCTTTAATTTTTTTTTTTTTCATAATTTTATTAATTGTCTTTCTTTTTAGGAAAAAATGAAGGGAAAGAACAAGCTCGTTCCCCGTCTTCTGGGTGTCAACAAGGACTCTGTACTTCGTTTAGACGAAAAGACGAAGGAAATTCTGAAAGTCTGGCCCCTCACGAATGTCCGTCGATGGGCGGCTTCTCCTAATACGTTCACACTCGATTTCGGCGATTATTCAGATCAGTACTACAGTGTACAGACAGCGGAAGGCGAGCAGATATCTCAGCTCATCGCTGGATATATCGATATCATTTTGAAGAAGGTTTGTGTCATCATTTGATGCTTTCTTAGAGTTTTCGTCTTTTTTGTAGCCTTTTCGTACACCATTCGTTATTGGTTGCAGAATTTTGCGATTTATCATAGCCTACGTTTTTGATGTCTCCTATTTGTTAGGTTGGTGTCCCATAGTTGGCCAAGAGTAGTTGCAAAATCATTCCAGTTTACTGACAAGACGATGAACACAAAACATTGAGTCGTAAATACAGCATATTTACAAATGACCCCGTGGCCAGCGATCGGCAGGTGGCCAGATCGCTTGCCGATCCATCCGCGACTAAAACAAACCGGAATGAATTACAGTGACTATAGTCAATCGACAATAATGGGTCATGACGGCGAGCGCGAGGGGTTAGTGCTTTCTGCAACTCGCAAAAAAGACAAAAAAGTTGTGCTAGGCACAACACTATTCTATATACACTAAATTTTGTCGTAGGAAATCTTACTCGTGCCTTAAATCTCGTTCACTCGTTCCGTTTTTAAGTGAATCACAATTCGATGAAATCTAAGTCATTTAAAAACGGAGATCATAAACTCTGCCACCCGTTTGGCTGATAAAAAACCAGTCTCGTAAAAACACACCTTCGGTCAACCACAGTTTTCGCGAAACTAAAAAAAAGACCGAGTTTCGTAGTCGAAAGAATGTCAAAAGGCTTTCGCAGCCAAATGTCATGTGTTCCGTCAGAGAGGAGTGGAAACACTGCTCACGTGGATTATGACTTTTAAAGTTTAACTGAAAACCCATCTTATTTGTGTGTCATTTCATTGGATACACTGAATTATTTGGATTCTGCAAAGGGATTTTTTTATTTTCCACTATCTGCTCTAGTTATGAGGCTCAGAACATCTCCGGCCGTCCCCACAGCGTAAATTCTACTGTGACGAGGGAAATTTTAATCCCAACACAAATGCGGCTTTTCAGTGGGTAGTGGTGAGATTGGTGAAGATTGCTTAGTGCCTGAAAAAAAAAAATGATAAATCTTTCTCGTAAGGCATGCAACAAAAATACAAGCGCATAGAGGCACCACAAATCACACGGAAATTCCACTATTTGAAAATCCGATTATTGGTGAATAGCGGAACAACGAAGTAACTCAGTTTCATCGGGTCTTCAAGCCAATTTAAGTGAATAAGTGATGGGTAACTAGATTGTCCTATCCTAGCCCTTTTCGGTTAAACTTTAAGGAGTGCGTAGCGTTCAAGAATTTGGGTCGAATATGACATGAACAGTCCGAAAGAGGAAGCGTCTATTATGGAAAGGTCTGAAATAAGGGGATATGGAAAGGAGAGCGGTATATAGTGGAATTGTGCTTGGGGTACAAGCTTCCAAGTGTTTGATTGGTATCTAGTAAGACCGTCGAAAAAATTCAATCAGAAGGGGTGCACGAAGGAATGGAGGCTGGAATGGATGCCCTGGAGTTCCATACCAGAGCATACAGCCAAGCGAAGCCATATCAACCCATCACCTGACAAAATTCCAGAATTGATTCACATGACAATTTCCGAAGAAATGCCGAGTAATGCTACAGGATGGAAACTCTTCAATTGCTCAAAGCTGGAATTTAATGAATTTTAAGGTATTAACTTTACTTTTTATTTTTCAGAAAAAACAGAAAGATCATTTTGGCTTAGAAGGTGACGAGGGGTCCACCATGGTTGAAGATAGTGTCTCACCCCTGAAGGCAAACTTCATCCAGCACCAGACGGGACAGTCTAACCAGAAGAAGGTCGACACACAGTCGGTAGCAAAACCAGCCATTTTGCGGACGGGCGACCAGGGTAAGAACATTTGGAGTGTCTAGTTTTTACTGAGCATTCTCTGCAAGGTAGACGGTCTTCCAAAAGAAAGGTCTTATTAAATATTCGCCAGGCATCAGTTTAGGCGTGATTAAACTTAGGCTACTATCCAGTTTGCGAATATATTATTGTTTTGTTATTATATTTTTAGATGCTTATTTTGATACTTTTGAGGACCAGTCGTATTATGCCATGCACAAGGGACAAGAATATTTATTATTTTTTTGAATATGTAGCTGCAGTATCGGCCCTTCTCTCATTCTTTCTCATTAACGCAATATTAACACAGTTTCATTCCAACATTTATTTCAGGTCATGTCTTGTAAGTGTAGGCTATTAGTTAAAATGTCTGTGTATTTCGTAAATATTTTATTCACCTCTTCTAGCTTTTAAGCTATTTGGAAGTAAATTTGATTGACTAATAAAACAAATTATACACTTCGCGAAACTGCTGGTAAAGACGGAAAAGAAAATTAGCAATTGATAAAGGCCCATGATATTTTCTTCATTTGCTTTCATTCGTAAGGCCCTTTCTTCTCAAAGGCTGAGCATCTGACTTTGGAAACTGAAAGATAAAAGAAATGGATGTATTTTTTGGATTGTTTCCCATTGGTCCACTCTATTCTGCAGTTCTCTCCGTGTTTGCTGTGTCTGGAAACCAGTCGGAAGGTCTAAACTAAATCGTAACGGAATTTCATACAAGCATGACGTCACATCCATTTTACCTCAGAAAACGAAAAATTGTAGTTTCTTCCCATGGGTGAATATATATTTGAATGTATATATATAGAGCCGAGTGGCCAGCGAGGCGCCGGTCGCGTTTACATTTATGAAACGGCCTAGGGACAGTCAAATGCTATGTTGGGGCCATAATCACGTGACGTCACTAAATACGTCACGGCTGTATGGAAATCCGTTACGACTTAGCCGACACCAGTCGGAAGGGGTATCGGTTACGTCAACTGTTGAGTGTGAAGCGAATTTGTTGTTTGACTGCCAAGATGGAATCCTGTTTATTCGCTGATAAAGGGAAAAACTCCTTATTAAGATTTCCACGTAGCGTCCCCCTCTGTCACGCCTTTGGATGCGCTTTTGCTTCTTTAGTTTTGCTTGTTTTGTTTTGGAATGTTTCTGCATTTTGATTGGTTTTCCAGGGCCACAAGCGTACGGGATTGGTCAGATGCAAGGAGCTCAGTTGCCAACAATTCAAGGACAAGTTAGTGTTGGCCACCTGGCGTCGACTGTGAGTTTATGATTTTTTTCGCATTTACAATTGTTTGCGCTTTCCCCTGCTACTTGGCTTGTTGAAGAGATTAGGGTCTCTAGAAAGCCAACCGACTATAGGCCTATGACTTTTCGTTTACACGGGACGGTTTGAAACCTGAGGTTTCAGGAACCTCCCTCAGCATCATGGTTGTTCAGGAACGTTGGCAATCTCAGACAGCACATGAAAAATTGGTCATTACGAAATATTTCACGTTACAATCTTATGACGCGAAAGTGTCGGAAACAGTGATGTGGTCCTATAAAAATTTCGCCACAGAAGACCTAGCTGCAAAATAAGGATTCGTCCGAAAAAATCTGGGAATTGGAAGTGCCGGACTACTCGCTGTAGCCCGGCCCAGGCAGGTAAACAAGGAAGCAGCATCTGCGCCATGTAGCGAAATTTACTTTATTTAAACTACCCTTTTTATCTGCAAGCTGCCGTTCAGGACGATGAGGAGGTAGGTTGGAAGCCGTGACCCCCCTCCCCTACGGTCAGTCATTGCATAAGTGTATAAAATAGATTTAATTGGAAAGTTACTTTCACAGTGTAACTGCCGGATTTGACTTTGTCGTCAAAATAAAAAGGCATGCTTAGCTTAAATATATTGAAGTCGTTGATAATTTGTCAGAAATGTAATTTAAGATAAAGGAAAAACATTTGATAGTGTTAAATCCATTCGTTATTTGTGAGAGATAAAAGATAAAATGAATAACGAGAAGTAGTGTTAAAATAGGTTTATTTTTTTTTGGGGGGGTACTGCGCCCTTACTCTAAGGCGCTGTGCTCGTACATTAGGGCGTGCCCCATAGATAGATAGATAGATAGACAGATATATAGATATTTTAACACTGACAGCCCTAAAGGGCCACGTTGGAGCACTGTGCCCAAAAATTTAAGAATTGTGTATGACTGTCTGCATCAGTCGATTTATCAGAGAAACTATCATCATGGAGCTTTGTTCCGTCAGAATTTGTTGGGGGTTTCTCTCCTCTTTTTACATTAAATGCATGCCACCTCCTGAGCAGCAGTTTCTCTGAGGAGAGCGTACTCAGCATTGGCTGCCCCAGTAACGGGATAGCGCGTTGAATCTGGGCGGGCCTTGATAGATTCGTCTGCTATTTCGTTGCTTTCCGACTGAATTATTATGCTCAGTGAGTTCTATTGGAAGTATCGTATTTGTTCGAGTCTTGTTGATCTCCAATCCTCGCTTTGTTTTTGTCCGGTTTCTTGATTTGTGAGCGTCTGGTTAGGCTGGCGCCTGAATCTACGAACTTTATTTAAGGCACAATCTACACACGTTACCAGTCTCTACTCGGAACCTCAAAGAGCACTCATCAGCACTATCTCTACCGGTCAGGAGGTTATCACAATGGCCGAACGAGATTTGGAGACAAGAGCGCAGATACCAGACCTTGGAAACGACCCGGTAAGCTTTCTCTTTCCTTGATGGGGCTTTGAGTAGGTACCTTGCAGCTGATATAAAGCTCCATTACAGTTTTAACCCATAAGTATGGATGGCCGTGAAGTTTGCTTGAGTAATTAAGTTTTTGTTCACTTATACTCTCTGTCGCGAACAAGTTTTGATATTCAGAATAACCAACATAATAAGTTAAAGGACCCCTCTTGCTTATTCTGCCTTTTGTATCATTCCTAGCTCCTTACGAAATTGCAAGCTTTTTGAAATCCCCGCTTTTCCCCATTGTGCCACTGACATGGGAAGCTTGTGAGTGTTGTTCTTCAGTTCGGAAGACATGGTAGATAAGGTCTATCTTCTGTTTTGGACTTCAATTTTGCTTGGTTTTTCCACTTTTTAACCACGGTACGTTCAGTTTCAAAAATGTGCGTACAGCCGCCTTGTCGGAGGGAGTGAAGGCTGGATGGAGCAGATAAGTGCTAACAAGAAAATCGCTGATTTAACATGGAAAGTAATAGTATTTTTGACAAACGATATTTCTAAGCCATTTCATCGTAAGGATCATTTCTAGGAAGAGTTGTGCTTTAAAAAGACTTAAAACACGACTAGGAGAGTAAATATATGGTGGTAAGGCGCGAAAAAGCTAATCCCGACAACTGCCTGCGCAGTAACAATCAGTTCTCAGCAATGTCTGGGACCGGGACAATTTTCTGAAGTCTGATGTATGTCTGAATGGATTGAGCAAAGCTTTTCCAAGAGTGTTTTTTGTGACTGGGTGTGTAAAGTGAATGATTGTTTATACCGCTTAACTAGTTAGATACTTTCAGGCGTCTATAAAGTGGAAGCAGACAACCATGGACACCAACAAACAGTCGGTTACCTCTCAAATTGCTGCCATGAACGCTGCCACTGCAAGCGTGGTACAGTTGACAGGAGGTTAGTCAAGTCCCTTATTACATCCCCGAAGATGTGAAAGATTGCATTTAAGCGATCGCTGAATGCTGATAGAAACAGATAAACCAGCTTCGTGAACGCAGAAACCGTGAAACATTTTAAAACGAGCGCAGACAAGCACATAGCTACCATTTATTTTAGGTTCGTAAAAAATCTGAGAAAATCGAGTCAAAAGCCTGTTTAGAATTGTGTTCTGATACATACCCTTCTTTCAGTCCATATCCCATACTTCTACCCGTTGAAATATTGCAATGGATGTTTGTATTTTTACACGAAAAGCCCCCCCAGAACGGCCGCTACATGAAAACGGTAAAAAAAAAAGAATTTGTCCAAACAGAGATGGAAGCTATAATAATAATAACTTTATCTCAGCTAAGCATAAAAATACAAAGAAAAACACAATAACGCACTAGGGCACACTTGGACTTGGACTTGGTTTAATAAAGGTTCTCTCTTAGTACAAATGCACTAAAATCGAGGCTTTTTACAACAATGAAAAGAAAGCAATGGGGTATAACGTATTTTACACTGGACTACGACTTATTGTACACTGCACAGAAATATGGCACTAACGAGTGGCAGTAGCGGTTTGTTCGGGCTGGTACGGGAGTTAATTTATTTTGGTGCCGGGTTCTAGAGGTCGGGGGGGGCCTCGGGTCGAGTATGCTTCTGTGTTTGTCGCTATGCAAGAGGAAGTGGCCGAACCTCGTAATCCCAGAGGAGGGCATTCAGCTCACAGGAAGGCAGTTGAAGATAATGGCCGAGTCTGAGCTCTACCCAGACGAATAGAGAGACCCGAATCAGAGCAAATAACACTAGGGAGTAGCGTCAAGATCTATGCTTTCCTTGCTTCGCGAATTGGCCATACTCATAGTGCCACCCACTAAGCTTGTGGTATTTAAAGCGAGACAAACTTGCGGATTAAAAATTTGTTAGTCCAAGATGCGGTCTGCAGACATCGAGGAAACAGGGGAATTTGTTATCATTTTTGCTATGTTTAGAGTATGAAGTTATTGGAGCCAGCGCTGATGCATGATTGATTGAGTTTCAGTTGGGACGTTCACTATCGCTAGTGGTGCTAGTGTCGCTGTTGTTCGAGTGTGTGTCACTTCTTTCAAGTCTTGGCGCTACTCCCTAGTGTTATTTTGCTCTGACTGGAATAGTTATGAAAAGACTGCTGCTGAGCCTCCGATGTACCCACTCCTCATCATGGATTGATTTGTGCATTAACTCCTTCCTTAGCTCCTTAACTCTCACCTAAAAGCACCACGCATATATAATGTTTTATAAAATGTTTTATAACCTTCTTTTTTACTGCCGCGTAGCTATCTTTTCTTCTTTTCCTTACGATCGATTGAAGTATTATATTGAGTGGCTAGTGACGTTAAAAACCTTGAAATATAAATCAGAAGGAAAAATACCAATATTTGTTTTATGAATAACCCTAAAAAATTAACAAGTCCTCAGCCCTTTTCCACTGAGGCCTCAGGCACTGGATACGATATCTCTTGATAGGCCAGTACATCTCAGCGTTTGTCTTCAGTGAGATGCATCGTGAGATGCTATCGTTTTCTACCGTCACCGGACCTAACCGCACCACAAACGTCGTTTTCATACCCAACCAATTACTCGGCTAGTTGTGGACTCGCTACTGGTATATCAGTTGGTCTTTCTCTGACGGGGTGTCATATATTACTGGTCATATTTTTTGACGAATGTCTTCCAGGTGCTCCGGAGTCGGTGGACCACGTTGCTGTCGGCGCCGCGATCAGCACCATCTCTAGCAACCTCCCTGAGATGGCGAAGGGTGTAAAGATGATAGCGGCACTTATGGACAGTGAAAGAGAAGGCGATGATTTTATGGGTGCCGCAAAGAATCTGTGTGGCGCTTTCTCAGATCTCCTGAATGCTGCTGAGCCGGAGAATAAGGAACCGCGCCAGAATCTTCTCGGTGCCGCGTCGAGGGTTGGTGAGAGCTCTAAGCAGGTCTTGACCGCCATGGGAGACGAGAATGCTGTCGATCGAGAGATCCAGGTAAAAAACATAGATCTGAAGTAAAAGTATCTCTGCTTTTTTACAATCCGTTTATTTACTGTCTGATAATGATTTTATTTTAACCCGTCAAAATATGCACAAAACATAAAGACGTAGTAGCCTAAATAATAAGAAAAAAAGAAGAACACAAAAAGAAAAATAACTTGCAAAACACACAATAGAACATATACCCTAAAACTTGTGGCTAAGTCAAAAGGGTATTCCTTCGCTGATAAACTTTTATAAGTATCCTTGAGTTCGCCTTTGAGTTCTTTTGATTTTTCTGTTTTACTTGCTGTTATAGGCTAGTCCCATTTAGGCTTCTCTGTAAGGTAAGGTACAATTTTACTGACAACTTTAGAAAAACAAAAGTTGCGCAAAAGCGACAGACATGCCAGTGGCATAAGGGAATGACGCTTCGTTTACCCTGATTGATTTGTAATTTTTTTTTAATAAAACCTTAGCCTAATTGGTGTTAAAAATGAAAACGACCAAAAACAACACTTTTAATTTTGCTATTTTCCTTGTGGTAAGTCCCTTTAGGCTTCTCGGAATAAGAGTATTGTTCTCCTAAATGTTCGGAAATCAATAGGAAATAAAATAATAATAATAATAATGATTTATTTTTGACCCGATACAAAAAATCAAAGCGGAGTAGCGTAGCAATAAAGTAGCAATATCTTAATTTAAGGTTTCTCTGCTTGTTAACACTACGTTTATCCATTCCCTATTCCGCCGCTGTTCAACTTTCTTCTCCTTCAGCGTTCCCCTTCTTCTTTTAATCTTCCTTCCTATTTTCCTTGTTTGTGTGTCTCTTTATAGGCTTCTCTGAATATAAGTTGTATTCGCCTAAATGTTCGAGAATAAATAAAGCTAAAGTTTCTTTCCTTTTTTACACTCTGTTTATTTACTCCCTGTTCTACTTTTATATCATCCATGAGTTCTCTTTTGAACTGTTTTAATTTTGCTCTTTTTGTAAGTTCGGCTAAATGGACGAAAATAAATAGGTCGGCTTTGATGTCATCCGAGCCTGTTCCTGTCTTTCGCAGTGTCTGTCTTCTCACTGGGTCTTGTGAATTTCACTCGGCCTTTCTCTGAACCAAGCGGAATCAATAAGTATTCCTTCAGCCCAAGCTGACTGCGAATCATATTTGACTGTGCAAAACGGATCACAAGTTTCGTTTTTTCCATCTTGAGCGGCTTTGAGTCTGAAGAGGACCCTTGCCAAGAAGGGCCGAAATATAGCTCCAATAAATTTCAGCTGACTTATCCGTTTTGCACTGTCAAATATAACAAGCGAAATCCCCTTTTTAAGTTCCTCTGTCTCACGGCATCCATCAAATATGTTTATTTATGGTATGTTTTTTTTTTTTTTTTTGACTGTAGATCAAGTATTTTGTATGGTTAAGTCGGGTCTTCACCTCCCGGAACTTCCGGAATCTGGGCTTCCAGATTATTCTTCGACGTCGTCTGTAAATTGCATCTGGAATATGAACCGGTCCGAAAGTATATCAAAACAATCCAGAAAAAAGGGGCTTTTGAACTTACAGATTTCCGGAATTTTTAAGTATCGCAGAAGAAATTAAAAAAAAAGCTCGGAAAATCTGGGAGCCCAGATTCCGGAAGGTGAAGACCCAACTTTAGTCAGTCGCTTTGTATTCATTTAACTGTGTAAAGCTGACTGAATTTTTATTCTAAATTTATACTCACTCTTTGATTTTGAAGGAATCAAATGAATAATACTAATAAAAATAACAAAAATGTTTGGAAATGCGATGGGTCGACCTTAATCTCATCCGCGCCTGTAAGCTCCTTTTTTCATAGGATATTCTTCTTGGCCTCGCAAAATCCGTCGCCAACACCACCGCTGCCCTAGTTCTACAGGCCAAGCACGTCGCGTCTTCATGCCCCGAGCAAGCAGACCAGAATCGCGTCATCGGCGCGGCAACACAGTGCGCGCTAGCAACCTCGCAGCTTGTCGCCGTGGCCAAAGTCGTATCCTCAACGATTGGAAGTCCGGCCTGTCAGAATCATTTGATTGAGGCGGCCAGAGAAGTTGCTCGAGCGGTTGAAGGGATCGTGATGGAATGCCAGCAGTGCGGCCAAAATGATAAGTACATGGGGGATCTGCATGGAGCTGCTGGAGATGTGACAAGCTCATTGAATGACCTCCTGCATCATATTAAGTAAGTCGTTTTCGTGTCTGATGGTATCTTATCTAGGTGGTGGAGGGGTAACTAGTAAGTACCTCACCCTTCAGTCATACATCAATAATCCCCTTTAAACATAAGGGATGACTGTGCTCAAGTTGGAAAACTTGCGCGAGGGTGATAACTTTAGCTACTGTCATGGCCTTCTAGATTTTTCAAGTTTTGCATAGCTCTACTGTCTACTGTCGCTACTTTCGTCACTCCAAATTTCTTCTGTTCGCATCACCTTAGACAACCTGTTTGAAGAATACAGCTGTCGAATACAGTTTCTGAAGTCCTAAAAAGGTTGTAATAATCTCTGGCCCCTTCCCCCCCCCCCCGTCTGTTGCGTGTTAATGTGATAAAGGTTAGTTGTATTTCCTGTCTTCTTTCTGGGTGCTACGACAATCCTGTACGGCCGGGTTTCAGGTAAATTGATGAACTGGTATACCTACCCCATTTCGTGTCGGAGCGTGAATCTGCATTACAAATCTATGACTAACCCCGTTTCTTCCAGGGACGGAAGTCGCGAGCGAGTCTGCGAGAGCGTGCAAGAATCCGCCGTCGACTCCATCATGATCGCATCCGACAAACTCTTCGCCTCTACAGGCGACCCAGCCGAGATGGTCAAACAGGCCAGAATCCTGGCCCAGGCCACTGCGCAACTCATCCAGGCCATAAAGGGTGAAGCTGATACTATGAGTGGAGATAATCATCATAATCTTCTCTCAGCGGCGAGAGCACTCGCAGAAGCCACATCTAGTTTGGTAGAGACGGCCAAGTCTTGTGCGTCCAATCCCCATGACCCTAACGAGCAGGGGAAGCTTCGGCGTGCGGCTGAAGAGCTTAGGTCTGTTACTTTGGTGGCAGCGGGGAATGCTATTAGGAAGAAGGCGATTAAGAAGTTAGAGGTAAGTTGTAGCTTGTCGTTCAAGTAATTTGTGACACTTTTCTTGCCTGTGACTTGGTTCCAGCGTTCTGTTTTGTCATTGGGCGCGACCAAATTAATCTAGGGAATTCAGTGCGTGACTTTGCCTGGTGACGATTGCAAACACCAGCGATGGAAACGGAAATAATAAAAAATTATGTAATAGTTCCGTTTCTAGAACAAAGTAGTAATACTGGTTGAACTGTTGCAAAGCGAGGTGCTGTAGAATGATTCCGTAACAGAATTCCAACCCGGAAATACCTTATATTACCTTAAATTGTATTTGCAATAAATAAGGATGTAGTATCCTGACCTGCGCTGCAATGCTCTCCCCATGATTGCGCGCGCCAGTCTTCGTCGAGTCACTTTTTGAACATCTCAGGTGTCTCGCTGGTCACAGTTGAATCAGACAAGCTGTTCCACAGAGAAACGGCTTGGTTGCTGAAAAAATGCTGTTGAACACGAGAGAAAAAACTTATCGGCTGTAGCGTTGTGCTCGTTTAACTGTAAAGCCCGTAGGAGACCCGACGCTAAAACGGAGACCAGCGAATTCTAATGACCATCATGGGAAGCTCCAGAGACTTACCCTTGTTACATCCCCTGCCGAGTGATCAGTAGCAAGGCATCGCCAACTGCCGCGCTACCCAGGGTTAGTCGGTTAGCTGGTATGCTCAATTTGCAGTTTAAAATTCAGTGGACCTCTCTTTCAGACTGCCGCTAAACAGGCCGCTTCCAACGCCACCCAGTGTCTTTCCGCCGCTCAGTCGTCCGGACAGTACAACATCAACACAACGGTGCATGATCAGTTAATCAGCGAATGCCAGGCCGTCGCTGATGTCATTCCGAAAGTGGTACAGGGAGTGAAGGCAACTCTCGGAGATCCAGAATCACCTGCAGCACAGCTGAACCTAATCACCGTGTCAGAAGAATTCAGCCAGGTAGGAAATTCCTCCACTGTCACTGCAGGCATTTGTTTTGCTATAGGTATTTGTGAATCAACCGCGATTTTCAACGGCGTCCTGTTATACTGCTACGGTTTTCCGTGATCTTCTACAGCAGAGGCATGCTTCATTGGACACTTTTCTAGACTTTAGACCACCTGTGTTTTGCTTTAAGAATGAGATGAAGTTCAGTTAATTTCGTTTGTTATCTCTTTTTTGAATGAAATTTTGAATTTGAATTTTAACTTCTATTGTTATAATACTTGGACGCCTTAACCTGACCGTTAAATAGTGCAAAGTCAGCTAAGCAAACGATTTAAAAAAAATAACAATAGGTGTATGGCTTCGTTTTACTTAATTTATTGTTTGTAGCCAGTATACTGTGCATAAATTTTTGCTAGGTTTGAATTTGGTCATATTCTCCGATGCCGTTCAGAGTTAGGCGAAGTCGCAGAGGAGGGCAGGTAAGCTTTGGAGGAGCCGCATATCTTCTCTTCGGTCAATTCACTATGTTTCTACGGTTGCTCCGAGCAATCTCATCTAAAGTATCACTTTTTTCAGCCCAAAGTTCAGAAAACAACATGTATTTATTTGTATTTTAGGCTGGTCTGACCCTAGTTCAGTCATCAAAGGCTGCCATCCCAACCATAACTGACAACGCGTCATCTGCCCAACTATCCACGGCCGCAAAGGCGTTCGCTCAGTCTCTTAGCGAGCTGAAGTCTGCATCTAGCAAAGCGCGAGAAGCCTGCGGATCGCTGGAGCTCGAGTCAGCACTTGATATCATTGCCATGTTGAGTGAAGATCTGGACGAATTCCAGAAGGCCGTTGATGCGTTCATGCTCAAACCTCTGCCTGGAGATACGGTAAGAGGTTTAAATTTGTGTTATGTTTTAATTAATGTAAACTTATTCAGTGTTTATTTGTATCCAGTTGTACCAGGCTAGCTCGTGTCAGCCTGGGAGAAACAGTGCTTGAAGTATGTCTGAATGTAGACGTGTCTCTTATACCCAACACACCCCACTTTTTTAGATTCTGTGACTTTTAGGAGACAACACTGGCTCGAATCCTTTGGCTCCACCTAAGGACTGATTAAAAAGAGCCAAGAAGGGTTTTCGCGTGCTGTTAAACAGAGGCGGAATCACTGTCCGTGTTTTGTTTTTTTTTGCAACGCGATAAATGAATAGCGAAAACGATTCATGGAATATGTTTCCTGGCGATGCACTTCGCTCGTTTGAGAGTCATGTCGGAATCTCGCGAAATCCCTCTTCTACTCTGTCCTGCATTTGTACTCTTCTTCATTTGCAGGCCGAAGGCGCTTCTCAGCAACTCACCGCTTCCACCAAATCTGTGGGCTCTTCCATCGCGCAACTCCTCACAGCCGCAACGCAAGGAGATGCAAAATACACCGGCATGGCCGCCAGTAGCACAGCGTCTGCTTTGCGTGACCTAACCCTTTCTGCTCGCGCCGTAGCCGCTACGTCGAGCGACAGAGATACCCAATATAGGGTGATTGAGAGTGCCCAGAGCACAGTTGGACTTGCCTTCAAAGTTATCGACGAGTCGAGAGGTTTGCTGACTGATCAGAATAATGCGGCAGCGCAGAGAAGATTGCAGGAGTTGTCGAAGCAGGTGACGCAGTCGCTGACTACCTGTATTAACAGCCTTCCAGGTGAGTTGGTCGTTTTCTAAGGACCTTCCTCTATTTCTGGTGCGGTGTTTCAGGAAGCGAATAATAACAATAATAGTGTATTTTTAAACCACGTATCAGATGCTGCAGAGTAACACAGTATTAAGAAAGAAAAAGGCACGAACCTTTCCTAGCTTCGGTTGCGAGGCAACGGCAGAAGCGGTTCAAGTTGAATGCTTGTCGAAGAAACCATGGATTGTATACATGTCAAACTCAGTCCAAAGCCCCATAGTCTCGGTAAGGGCCTATGACCTGATATGTCTTGTTCATGGTTATATTCTAGTACAAATAGACAAATAATTTTGTTGTGAAGAAAACAAACATTTGTTCGATCTCACCAAATAACGACTCTCTTCAATACTGTACCCGGCCGTTTGGAAAGGTAAACCTAAATAAAGGGTTGAATAATTTCATTCTGTAAAAATATAGGCTAGGCACTGTTTATCACAAACCCGTGATTTTGGAGGCACCAATGCTGAGTACCCACGCCCAATGGAGTCCATTGAAGCCCAGAAATCAACCAGTCATAATTTTGCATAGTGGAGTAAGTCAGGGTTAAGTTACCTACAGCTATCGAGTGTTTGGCATAGGGTGCCCGGCGTTAGGCATAGGCACGTCAAACGCTAGATATACCGGGCGTTTGGCATAGGGTATACAAAAATTAGGGGTTCGTTATAGACTGGTTAGGCCACAAATTATAAAAGGAGTGTTTGAATAACTTTAACTGACTTGATGAGTGATTACTGAAGAGGGGTGTCCCTTCGCTCATGATGTAATTCTCTCTCTTTAGGTCAAAAGGACGTCGATGACACAATCCGCTCCATCGGAGAAGCGAGCCGCATGCTCGAGAATGAAAACCTCCCAAGAAGTGACAAGAGCTACAGCGAGCTGCAGAACGATTTGAATGGTGCTGCCTCGCAGCTGAATGAAGCAGTTAGCCATGTAGCGTCATCTGCGAAGGAGACGCCAGCTCAGTTAGCGAAGTCTACCAAACAATACGGACATGCCTTTGGGGATCTTGTTGATTCTGGGTTGAGTATTGCTAGTCAAACAGGGGTAAGTGTGTATATCTATTTAGCAACACAAGTCCTTATAAGCTTAAAGACTTGTCACATGCTGATTTTGTTTCTGTCAAAGGCAGTAGTTTGTAACCGAAAACCCGGATTGTCAAAACTCCAAACTTCAAGTCTTAAAGGATGAAACGCACTTTCTCGCGCTAGCTGTAGGGTACGACGAACCTATGTTTATTCGTATCTTTGATCCTTATATCGAATTTGGTATGGGGTTGCTGAGAGCTAGCTGTACTAGCTTTTGTTCTCACCGATATCGGCAAAACGGACAAATAAATCTGTGTCGCAGATACCAAAGAGATTCGAAATTGAGCAGAATCCTGTTATGATAATATGACGCCTAAAAGAAACAATACAATTTCGGGTAATGCAGGATTTATAACTTGATTCCAGATTCGTTAAAGTGGTGCGAAATTGAGGGGAATTCTGTTGCGGTAATTTTGTAATATAGTATAATAAATATACCATAATTACACAGTAAAATACTAAATTTGTGGTGGGGTCGGGGAGAGGCTATATTAGCTTCTCGGCCTCGATAATATCTTCAAAAGGGAAATATATCACATACCAAAGAGATACAAAATTGAACTGAATTCTGCCTTGATAATGTGGAGCTTTGAAGAAACAGTACAAATTTGGGAGAATGCAGGACTTATAACTTGATTGCACGTTTGTTCATAGGTATGAAATGGAGTAGAATTTTGTTATGACGCTTTGAAGAACAAATACGGGATTTAATTAGTTGTAGGGCAGACAGCCTGCCATTGGGGGAGAGAAGACGGTATATTGGGAGGGCAAAGGGTCGGTCCGGTCCGTACTCATGTCCGATGTGTGGTAGCATGGATGATAATTTTAGACATTTGTTGTGTGAATGCGAAAGTCTGAGTGAACTTAGGCTAGAAATTTTTAGAGTGAATGGAAGGGGAATGGACGAAGAATGGATGTGTGGTGTAATGGGGAATAGCTGTTTTGGAAAAATAAAACAGTTGGTGAGGTTCCTTAGGGTAGCCCTAGCCCATAGGGATAGGTGCTTATAGGAGTTAATATTTTGCGTGTGTATGTTGATGGTTTTTTTTCTATATGTATTTGCCATGGCCGTTGGCTCTTAGCGCAAATAAAATCTTATCTTATCCATCAAATACAAATGCAGAAACTATAAAATGTGGGAGAACGCAGGATTTATGACTTAATTGCAGGCTCGTACCTCTGGTACAACCTGACGAGTGAATGAACACTTAGAAATGTCACGGGAATAAATTTTAGCTAACTTACCTTATTAGTACCTTCGGCTGTTGCAAGTACTATATAGTTCGTTTTTCTTCCAGAATAAAGAGTTGCGATCCCACATGATTACGTCCATACGGATGGTTAGTAAGACTTCAATCACCTTCCTAACCAGTGCTAAGCAGTACAATACTGACCCGACTGCTCCCAATGCCAAGAACCTCCTCTCCAATGCAGCCAGAGCTGTTACGGATGCCATTAACGGTCTCGTCGACACGTGCACGTCTGCCGCACCCGGCCAGAAGGAGTGTGACAACGCTGTAAGAGCAATCCAGGCCATGCGCCCGCTGTTGGATAACCCGTCACAACCGGTTAGCGACTTGACGTATTTTGAGTGCTTGGAGACTGTTATGGAGAAGAGCAAGAGTCTTGGTAAGAGTCGCTTTTATTTGTGAGCCTCGTTTGGTTAGACGTTCGTCCTTGGTCTAAAGGCTATGGTGTTCAGAAAACTGTCTTATCCTCGGGGCAGCCAACCCTATTTTCCACAACCTCTCAAGTTGGAGGCATCTGTTGTGGGCTTATTAATTTTATTTATTATTCATTTATTATTACATTTGGCGTTAAGCTTTAGCTTGTCGCCATAATGATACTCGCCATATGTGATAAGTGTTATTCTTGTGTTTTTTGTTTGTTAGTGTATGGCGAAAGCTGAATTAAAAGTTAATTAATTATAAAAAGTTACGTAAGTGCTGCGTCAGCTGGTCGATACTAACTACAAAATTGACGGTTTAAGAAAGCGAAATTTCTTAAATCTCCTTCTTTTTTTTTCCTTTTTGTAAGAAAATAAGGATTTCTATCATGTTGAGTTGGTTGGTGTTGATGATGGTTTACTTCTCCGTCGCTGATTCGGGGTGCTCCAGTCCGTCTTCGGTGGTGGTGTGGCCCGGCCAAAAGATTCAGCAAATCCTGAAACTATTTCACACTATATGCTATTCTAATTCATATACTGTACTATTTCACACACTAGGCAGCTCTAGCCTTGAAAGAATAACCGTAGTTAAATTTTGTTTAATAAGAACTTTTTAGATTTTGGCATCCAAATCTGAAATAGACAAAATTCGCCGTACCGTGCCGGAAACAGTGCAAGAACGTCGCTTTTGCCACCAAAGCCGACTAGATTGCACTAGTTTATCCTCGCTGAATCTTGCCTTCGTTAAGTATAACAGTTCATGAACAAAGATATGTTTGTAAATAATTTATTTAAAGAATTCATGTAAATTTATGTAAATATCTTCTGTCGTCTTTATTTGTTTTCTTTTATTATCCCGCCTTTCCGAACTGGCGGTTCAAAAGTAAACTACTTTTACCTCATATATCCTTGCGAAATGCGAAAAGCCTTGCGGCTTACCTATTAGGAGAGACTGCGTGAAGTTGACAGTACTTTTATTTTCCTCTGTCTCAGTTCAGATTTTTGTTTTTTAATTCGGATTTATTCGACAAAATTTAGCATAGCAATTATAGCGTTGGTATACGTCGACACCACAATATAAAACAAAACGAAAATTGTGGATACTCCCCCCTCATTTAGTTCACTCCTTTGTCTTATTTACAGGCGAAGGTATGACAGGTATCGCCAATATCGCCAAGAAAGCCGAATATGAACCTTTCGGAGAAGCCGTAAAAGGAGTCAGTGATTCCATCTGCGGTCTGGTCGAATCTGCTGCTCAGGCTGCCTACCTTGTTGGAGTTTCAGACCCATCTAGCGTCGCTGGAAAACCCGGACTGGTGGACCAGGCATCCCTCTTCCGAGCGTCGCAAGCTATTCAGACAGCTTGCCAGCAGCTGGCTAACCCGGCGAGCTCGAAACAACAGGTAGGCCCTTTTCTATACTGTACATCTGACGATTAGAGGAGGTCTCTGGTTAGTCCGGGCAATCACTCCATCAGAGCTGCTGCGAGTCCAGCAAATCCGAGTCCTTGAAAAAGGCGTCTCGAGACGACTCCAGAGCCCGAGTCCACAGCTCTGGCGGACGGACAGCTCCGTGAAAGACGAGTCCGAGTACACTAGCTCTGCACTCCATTATCCTAACAGCTGTTGTGAGTAACCGTACTCGCGTCCGAAGCTATGAAGAATAAGAACATGTTTAAGTATGGTATCTTCCAAACCTTTGAGAGCTTGGGGTCTATGGCTGCCTTCTGTGTTTTCCCGTGAAACTCCTCACGTAGAAAGGGAATAGTCAGGAATTTTGCGGAACACTTTCCACTATGCTTCTTTATAGCATTCAGCTCAGTTCCGTTTTGTTTGGGAAACAAATAATACGGTAAAGCAAGTGCGCTACAAACAGAGATGAAGCTCGAGCGTGGGGGGGGGGGATTCTAAAACGGATTTATTTCCTTCTTATCTACGTTTTAACTTCTACAGTCTGTCGGAAGTGTGCTAACTTTTAGACTAAGATGTGCATCCTTGTCTTAAATGTTGACACATTCAGCAGGATTTGTTTGTATAATCTGTTAACTGTTAACGTTTTGTCAAGCGTAAAAGTTATGAACCGCCTCCCTTCTTCAGCGCAGACGGAAAGTTTCGAGGAAATAACGTCAAAAGTGGATGAATATCATCAAACGAGACAAACCAAAACAAAGCGGGGAGCCAACAAACAATCGAGACACTCGCTAGTACCGAGCGAGAACAGTATCGTAATTGTTATTCGCAGGTATTGGTGAGGGGCTCGTGTTTAATTTTGGGGTTTTTGAGTTCTTCCAATTTTGTTCTTTTTATTTTCGATTCTTTGTTGGTTCTCCGCTTTGTTTTGGTTGTCTCGTTTGATGATCTTCATCACTTTTTGGCATTATTTCTCGAAATTTTCCGTCTGCTCTGAAGAAGAAAGGCCGAAATATTCGTTTCAGTTTTTAGTGGAGTGTTCCTTGGAACAATCCACTATTGCGAGCGCTGTAGCAGCTTTCGGCTTTCGGTTTCCGGTTTTCACCATATTTTGTGGAGCTCATAACTCGTGAACCAGTGCAAGTATCAAGTTCAAACTTGGTACACTTGTGTTTATTGGGGTCTAGTTGGTCCCTTTTTGGGGTCCCACCCCCCACACCCACCCGGTTCAGGGGCAAATGGGCCCAGATTGCCCAGTGAATAATATTCGTAACTTGACCAGACCTGGGCACATGACGATGAAACTCCTTGTACTTGTAGATCCTAGGACTGAGAAATTGCTTTCAAAGTTGCACCTCCCACACCCACCCCGTTCAAGGGCAATTGGGCCCGGATTGCCCAGGAGTAAAGTTTGTTACCCGTGACAGTAATCAACAGGTATCAAGTTGAAACTTTGTAGGTTTGTGAGCATTGGGGTCTCTTTTTGCTTTTTGCGGGCCCCAAACCCCACCCTCACTTGGTTCAGGGGCAAGTGGGCCTAGTTTGCCCATGAGTAAAGTTTTTGACCATAGTGACTGGAATCATACTCTAAGTTGGTATAGCCGAGGATGTTTAGGTCTAGATATGCAATTTGATTGGTCCCGACCCCCCCCCCCCCCCCACCCACCCTCTCCCGTTCATGGGAAGCCGGGCCCTGATTTCCCATGAGTAAAGTTCGTCCATGGCACGCCTCAAGTTCAACTCTAGTATACTTGTGGATATTTATATTGTACAGATGCGGATTTTGGTGTATCAGCAACAAATAAGACCACGCGGCGTACTTTTCTCTTCAATGATGAGTTGGAAACTGGGCGGTTTTGTCATATGACCGATGATATGCCGATCTTAATGAAGTTGTGACACGGGGGGTATCAGGCAATAAAACGATTTGGTTTTATTACCTTGCTAATGGAAAAGGGGTTTAAGTGTCGGGCTGGCTCAGCGTTGAAACATAGACCGTTCTTGCAAGATTTTGAAGATCTTTTTTTGATTTCTAAATGCGTTTTTTTTAAGCTTTTAAACCGGGATGATTTCAAATTAGGTTATTTCAATAATTTTTGGTTATTGGAGATGTGAAATATCTTGCTGTTTGTATATAAGATGTGATAAACATTTTACTTTCACACTCCATGTCTGAGCGCTTGCGCACTTGTTTCGTTAGCCTTTAAAAAACCCATTTTGATCCGTTTTTCTTCGGATTTCTTGTGCTATGTCAAACCAATGTGGTTTACGAAATTATCTTTTTAAAATTTAAGTGTTATTTTTTCGCCATAACAGATTATGACCGCATTTAACACAAGAAAGCACATCCTTGTGTAGTGATATTTTTAGCCAAACCCGTTTAAACCGTTTCACATCGGTTAAAAATTGCTGCCACTTTACCGGTAAACAACTCATGGGGTGTTCTTTTAGGTTTTGTCAGCGGCCACTATTATTGCCAAGCACACGAGCTCCCTCTGCAACTCGTGCCGTCTCGCGTCTGGTCGGACTAACAACCCAGTAGCCAAGCGACAGTTCGTCCACTCCGCAACCGACGTTGCCAACGCGACTGCGAACCTGGTCAAGGAGATCAAAACCCTCGATCAGAATTACAACGAGCGCAACCAGAAAGTCTGTGCAGAAGCGACACGACCACTTATCGAATCCGTTGAAAGTCTGGTCAACTTCTCAAGCTCCTCCGAGTTTGCGTCAGTCCCGGCAAAAATATCAGCAAAGGCTCGAGAAGCACAGGAGCCCATAACCTCCTCGGCGAAGGGTATCATTGATGGATCTTGCTCCATGATAACATCGGCAAAGTCATTGGCTCTCAATCCCAAGGATCCGCCGAATTGGCAAGCGTTGGCCAATCACAGCAAGTGTGTGTCGGACTCGATCAAGAGACTCGTTTCTTCTATTAGGTAAGCTCCTCACACTGTTTGTTCACACTAAACTTTTCTAAGGGCAAGTAAAAAAGGGTTTACCCCCAAACAGCTATGTGTGGGATTGAATGAATCCAACTATCATTTGACTGTTATTGGTTGAACGGCCGAGGACCTTTGAAACTAGGTTTTCAAAGGCTTAGAGAAGTAAAAACATAATCATTGCACCGTCTTTCCACGTCTTTAAAGTTTAACCGAAAAGGACTGGGATAGGACAATCTAGTTACCCATCACTTATTCACTTAAATTGGCTTGAAGACCCGCTGAAAATGCGTTACTTGGTTGTTCCGCTATTGATTAATATTCGATTTTCAAATAGTGGAATTTCCGTGTGATTTGTGGTACCTCTAATTTTTTGTATGCCTTACGAGAAAGATTTATGACTTTTTTTTGTTCAGGCACTAAGCAATCTTCACCAGTATCGCCACTGCCCACTGAAAAGCCTTGTTTGTGTTTAGATAAAAATTTCCCGCGTCATAGTAGAATTTTCGCTGTGGGGACAGCCGTAGATATTCTCAGCGTCATAAATAGAGCAGATAGTGGAAAACAAAAAAAAACCTTCGCAGAATCCAAATAATTCAGTGTATTCAACAAATTCAAAAAATAAGTTGGCTTTTCAGTTAAACTTTAAAGGCGTAGAAAACAGTTCGAGGAGGGGTTTAAACTGCAGGCCTTGCAAACCACTTGGATACATTTTTTTGGTAAAAGGATAATGTAGTCCCTGCGACGATTGGACGTTAAGGATAAATGGTGTACATCGGCAGATTGGGGATGTTTGTGGAGTAGAAATCTTAGGGAATGGATAGAAGAGCCTTTGATCCTTTTAAAGCACCATTGGCACCAACAGCTATAATTTTTTTTTGTTTACATGGCCTTCTAACTTAAAAAAAAAAACATACCTTGATCTGAATTTGTGACGATTGGAGGTAACATCAGTTCCTATAGTTCTTTCGAACCACCTATGGCCCCTTCTACTCCTGAAAGCATCTCTTCCGTGGCTTAAACCCTTAACGACTTCTTTAACAGGGACAAAGCCCCTGGGCAGAAGGACTGCGACGACGCTGTC
This sequence comes from Branchinecta lindahli, assembly GCA_023053555.1. NCBI lineage: Eukaryota > Metazoa > Arthropoda > Branchiopoda > Anostraca > Branchinectidae > Branchinecta > Branchinecta lindahli. The sequence goes on along the minus strand of JAKZAO010000006.1, from coordinate 18,300,363 downwards.
GAACGACTGAACACCCGAATTCGAGATTTGGACTCAGCCGCGTTGGCTGTCATCTCCCAAAATCTCCCTCCGCGAAAGGACCAATCAGCAGGAAGCTTTGCAGAGCAGGCCACCAACTGTGCTGTCGAAATAACTGACAGAATTGATGAGGTCAGAAACGCCGCCAAATCAGAGGCAGAAAGGCTGGGGCATACCGTTAACCAGTTGGTGTCTTACTTTGAGCCGCTGGTGAACAACTGCATCGGTAAGTCAATTAGCGATGAATTGAAATCATGTTTTTCGTCGTCCAATCTTCGATTCCTGGCGAGTAGGCTATAGGTGTCCGTATCTGTATGTGCTTAGAACAGATTTAATATCCTTCAAGGGTTTAGTGAAGAGCTAACTTCCCACCCCTGGCGTACATTTGCTGAATCCTAGTTCAAATTCCCCTGAAGAAAAAACACAACAGGTCAGCTCCTATGCAGTAACTCTCCCAGAGTCACTCTACTGTGGAAGCACACTACCTAGTACTCGCAATCTTGGCTAACATCGCCAAGAAACGTTGTCTCTGGGTGATTTGTGCAGTCCGTAGCCCACCGCCAACTGAACCGTTCGCAAACGATGCGAGGGGAGGGGCTTAATCGTGAAAATATTCTCCATGGGAAGATCAAATATTGGCTAGAGAGCAAAAGCATAAAAACAATGCGAGTGGAAAATCAGAAATAGGCGAACTGGTTATGGCGCTTGTTACTGAAAAGGAAAATAATGGATAGTATCAGGTTTCAGTTATGTTTTAAAAGATGAAAAAGAGCTTGTAGATAAAGTGAAGGAATGGTATAAGTGGATACCCTATACCGTAGGGTACAAGTGGAGATAAAGAGGAGGAAGGTTATAAGGGGAGATAAAGAGAAGGAAGGGTATAAGCGGAGATAAAGAGAAGAAAGGGTATACAATTGCATCGCTATCTCTGCATTACTGCTTTTTACTTGACCACCACAAGCTTCAAACCCTCCACAAACGACGGGAGAGGATGTGTACTGAGTTTTGTATAAAGTCGCTTCATCACCCTACTTTTCGTTCCCTTCTGCGGCCTCCCTTTCAGCCTGAACACATAGGTCCGCAAAGAGCCTTTTGCGGATGGAGTTATCACCCCCCCCCCCATCCCTTCCTGACGTACTGAGTGAAACCGGAACAATTTGTCCCTGAATTCGTTTTTATTTCTCAGTTTAAGATTTATGTTTGAGTTTTCTGGGCTTCGCGACGTCGAAAGTAAATATAGTAGCAGTTGGAAATTTTGTCCGGAAAGGTCTTATTATTCGAAAGTTGAGTGTTACATGATTTTGTTTGGTAGTTGTTTGTTGTTGTATATGTTTGTATACGGCCTGAAAAATGGCTTTAAATACAGTCATTCATTCATAAATCATGATTTTTGTCATGACTCTTGTCATGACTTTCATGAAGTTTTGGAAAGGACCTTGCATCATGACATTAAGAAGATTTGTAATGACACAAGTCATGATTTTTGTCATGACAGATGTCATGACTCTTTTATAACGACAGTCATGACTTTCTTGGTGATCTTTTTTGTCACTTTTGGATCATAACAATTTGAAAATCAGCAAAATAAAAAGTTTAATTCAGAAATTTGAATGAACCAAAATTAACGGTATGGACTAGAGCTTCCAGGTAAACAAACATCAAATAAACCTCGAACAGAGTTCACAGATCTAAAAACTGTTCAGATTTCTTTTACTATTTAAACCAGTCGATGAGGGCTTTAAGATCTGTTTTCAGAATTTCCGGTTTTGGTCGGATTCCGGGTGAACTGCTTGTCTCGAGGAAAAAAATTTTGCATATATGGATTCAGCATGTCTGCCTACCCCTGTACCGGGCCTCAAATCATTTTCAAGTAGACGGACCGAACTTTAGCGAAGTCATAGGTAGAGAAGGGGTACCCGTCCTCGATTTCTCACAACCTCGAATGTTCCCGCCCAAATATCACAAGAGCTGCAAGCTCATATGGCACTTGCAAGGCTCGGTCAGAGGATGAAAGTAGGAATTCGTCAATTCATGGGTTTGTTGTGACTATTTCTAATCAAAACTGTTGAAGCAAAAATGATGATGAGCTCATCGGGAGCACGAAAATGTATATTCTATTCAAAAGTATTGTTTGTGCTTTAAGGAATTCCGTTGTAAGCAAAACCCTTGAGGCAAAAATCATCAGGGGCTCATAAGGATCACGAAAATGTATATTTTGCTTAAAGGTATTTTTTGTTCTTTGCGGTTAGGATTAGAACTTTAAGGAATAGTCGGATCTGGGAACTGACATTTCTAGGCCGATCTATTCAAATTTCTAATTCCGGTTCTACTATCACTGATATACATAGGGCTTCTTCCCACCAAGTTTCATTCCGATCGCTCCAGACTAAGCTTGTCACAAGGTTTCTGGCTCCCCCCTCCAACTCCCCACCCCACCTTCATCGGATCCGGTCCGGACTTGAAACGGGACATCCGAGACATTTGGTCTTTCTACATATCAAGTTTCATTATGACCCGATCACCCATTCGGAAGTTATGCATCCCTCAAGATTCCATATTCCTCCTCCCTCCACCCCCCCCCATGATGGTCGGACCGGGAAGTTGACTATTTCTGGACTAATCTGGTCGGGTCCCTGACTTGCCTGCCAAGTTTCATTGTCCTAGCCCACCTGGAAGTAACTTAACTCCGTATCACCGGAATTCCGGAAACCCCCCTCGAACTCCCCCGACAGTGATTCGGTTTCGGTCAGGACCTTAAATGGGACTCCTGAGACACGACGTCTTTCCAAATATCAAGTTTCATTAAGATCCGATCATCCGTTCGAAAGTTATGCCTGCCACTAAATTCCGGATTCCGGCTCCCCTCCCCCCCCACAAAGGTCGGATCGGGCAAGTGACTATTTTCAAGTTAGTTTGGTCAGGTCCATAATATGCCTGTCAAGTTTCATCGTCCTAGCACATTTGGAAGTACCATATGGTACTTCAAGCACAAAGATATCACGAATTTCCGGTTATGATAAGTCATGACAGGAATCGTGACCGAAATCATTAAGAATCATGATTTCGGTCATAACTCTTTTTCTGATATTTTAGGGATTTAGGTCATGATTTCCCAACCGTGAAAATACTTTTCAGCTGCATGATTAGACTTTCCACATCTGACACAATGAGCATACGTTGGCACTTTTAACGCATTAACTGATTGCTCATTTATTTTTGCTGTTTCCTTTGTCGCAGATTCGATGCTTTGTGCTGTCGCCAAAGCAGTAGCCGGCAGTTAGCGTCTCCTCAGTCAGAAGTCGCTTCGGTATCGAGCTTGATTTTAAGCCACTGACAAATTGGTCTCTTACTGCATCCTCGAGAAAAGTCCCGAAATTGCACGTTTTTGCCAAGTCACGCAGTGCTCCGTAAAAATCCGCAACAGTCTCTGTTGGTTCCTGGAAGTTGGAACCTTTTATGAAACTTGTATCTTTCGGCTATGATGATTTCTTAGGCTTAAGTGATCCGTCAACAGTTGAACTAGCTCATCATAGGTCTTGGTGCTTGGAAAGTCCGGTGCACACAAATTCCGTAGCAAGGTGTATGTGCTATGACCTCAGGCTGTGAGCAAGATCGCCCTTTTTTGCTCAGTAGTCGTAATCGAATTGGCTACAAAATATTGGCCAATAACTTCCGCATACTCGGCAAAGTCTCCTCCTTGAACATACTCGTTCAACACTCCAATCACTCTATTCGCCATTGTTGTCTCATCTTCTTGCATGATTTCACAGTTCCTCATTAGCAGTAGTCCACAGCAATATTCTTCACCACTCATTAGCCGTACAATCACCGTAATCCTCGTCGCCGATGCACTATACTCATCAATATATTGTTCAATATATTTACTGGACTGAATCAAAAACAACACTGACTAATACAACACACAGGCAGTGTTTCCACTAGCTCCTTTTTATAATCCGTGAAATGTCGGAAGTTTTCCGTAGAAAATCCGTAGATGGTGTTTGAGATTCAGTAGAATTTTCCGTAAGCCACTAGGTGCCACAAAAGTCTCATGGTCCAAGTACATGACCGCAAAAACCCGGCAGCTTTTTCTGTCGTAATCATTCACAGGTACAAGATTGAAATTTCGCCCAGATTTGAAACTTTTATTCTCTTCTGCTGGCCAGTAAGGCTCTCCAAAATTTCCTTTTCTGTAAGGGTTTTCATCTTTACAAAATACTTTAGGAACGAACCTAACAGATTCAGTGATGATATGTTGCAAATATAGGCCAATTTTCGTCGAAATACGACATGGCCATTAAATACTAGTTTGAATTATTAAATACTAGTTGAAGTATCAGAAGAATTTGAAGTTCTACACGCATGGGAATCTGCAAGTTCAAAAAACCTTGACTTACAGACTGGGCAGACCCAAACATGTAAGATTTATGAACCGAGCCTTAAAAGGCAAGCAAAACAGTAATTGGACCGGACTACCGGACTCGTATACCTCGGCCGATTTAAAGAAGAAGAAGATTGGGTAAATATTGTAAGGGAAGGGTGAATATTAGTACAAAATAACATTTTCAATAGGATTCCGGTTTTTCCGTAGGTATTCCGTAGATTCCGTAACTGCGTTCATTTGTCCGTAGACAGACATCAAATTCCGTAGATCTACGGAAAAATCCGTAGAAGTGGAAACACTGCACACAGGGCAGGGGGCGAGTAGCCACCGGCCGGTACAACCGGATCTGCATCGATCGATAATCGAATGATGGGCGGTACAACCGTTTACTGAACAATGATACACTACAGATCATGGAATCACAAAGACCAGTAAAGTCACGAAACTCAATGAGATGATTTGTCTGTGATTTCTAAAATCATGAAGACCAAGTCATAATCTTAGTAGTTCCTGATTATGATTTTCCATGATTTGCCGCATCATTACATTTGTTCACAATGATCTTTCGTGATTTGTATGATCACAGCAGCTAGAGTCAAAATCGAAATGATCTTTTAATGATTTTACTAAGTCATGAAACTTCCGAATATGACCTTTTGGTGATTCTAAAAATCATGAAGACTGAGTTGCTGCTGTCACAATTCTTTTTTATGATTTTTTTATGATTGTCAAGATCATGAAGGCTTATATTAGCTTTGAAACGATCTCTTGGT